>OW386285.2:205753935-206182096 GCA_936432065.2 Rutpela maculata
AGCCTATAAAAAAATTATTTTAATCGGTTTAGGAACGTAGGAGAAATTGTCGAATTACGTTCACGGCACCGCTCACCTTATTACAATAAAAGATTAAACTACGGTTGATTTCGATACTCTACTTGATTTTATTTATGCCTTTTCAGAAAATTATACATATATAATATGCTCTTAGATTTATTTTGGGTGAAAGTTATAAAGTATATGGAGCTTTAGCTCTTAAATTTGTTAACGCTGCTAAATAGGTTGTCTTCAGAGTTATCCCATTCTCTTGTCTATAAAAGGGACAAGTGCCATAATAAATAAATGTTGATATATTATCTTAAACTAGTTGGGATTCAATTTGTCGGTGCATCAAAGTTTTGTCAATTTTCATAGACTTATATTATTAACAGGCACTCACATCAAATCATGGGCCCCGGCCCACCCCCTTTTTTAAGTACACTACCTATACCCAAATGTTAATTAGTTTAATATTATTGCATTACGTTTCCTAGTCTATTCGGACCTCTAAGTGGTCGGGCCCTGGTACCACGGTACCTACTGGACCTACCCTCCCACCCTTGTTGGGGCCCTGATTATAAAGTATAGTTTAAAGTGAGAAATAATGTAAACAATAATTTGTAGATAGGCCAGACTCCCCCTGCCTGAAAGAACATAATACAGACAGATACTACAATTTTATTACATTATCAGATGAAGCTAGTTCAGGGATGAACAATGACTATGCACTGTCATTATAATATACGTATGGCAGTGCGGCAATATAGGTAGAGTAATTAATTGTAGGAATACAGGAAATAGTCAATTAAAATTCTGAAAAAGTAAGCTAAATAATTGTATGTGATGTTGACACTCATAGTATATATCACGGGAATGTTAATACCTTTCAGTTGAAAAGCTCTGAAAAAAATGTAATTAACAAAGATTAGGCACTTCTCAGTAGGGAGCGATCCATAACAAACAGGTTATGTTAACGAAAGTAGTTACAGTAGCAACGTTTAGATTGCGCTAATTATTTTTCAAAAATGATCAATCAATTGGCCTCAAGTTTTTACCTTTTTACATATTTTACATATTTACAATTGATTATTTTTCTTTATTTACTTTTATCATGATTAGACAATATTATTTAGGTCTTATGCAAATCACAGCTTACACACTATTATTATGAAACTACCTACTTTCTGTATATTGTTGCCCTAATCTGGGCACGCTAATATACTAGTAATTCAATACTTCGTCAGTATTAGCTAGAAGATAGTTGTTTTAATTTTAAGAAGTGTAGAAAATATGGATTTTTATTGCCATGTCGATAGTGAAAAATTGCATTCATTAATACAGCGAGAAACTTTTATCTTTCTAGATAAAGGATGGACAAGTTTTTACCGTGAAACTTCTATGGGCGCGTTAGGCATTTTTCAGTAGGAAGTAAAGTACTATAAAATATTTTTGGTTGCTTGAAGTAGAGATCTTACTTCTACTGTGTGGTCATCGGCACATATTTTTTTTTTTGGGTTACTTCCAATTTAGCCGAAGTTTGCAACTTTTTTATTTTTAATGATAACTTTCTTTCGTAATCCGAAGTTCAATTTTCTTTATACTCCTTTTTTCGAATTTAAGAATGGCTGAGTAAAAATAAAATTTAACATCTCAGTAGACAGAATGCCATGGAAAAAATATATAAGCTGCAAAATTTTAACAAGCTTACCATGGAGTGTACAAAAAACATAATCTTCTTCTTTAATTCAATATGTCAATTTTAAACTTGTATAAAAATTAAAATTTTCAAAAATTATTGAAAATAAGTCTTTTTAAACAATTTTTTAAATAGAAGTCCCATTTTCTTTTCTATTATTTGTTTGTAATATGTTTTCCATCTAATTTTATTTAAATAACAGAGAATTATATAAAATTAATGAAAGCTGAATAGTTTCTTAGAAAAAGTGCCTGCAGCATAAATGTTTAAAATGAATAAGATTCCAGAAAGGTTCAATGTAATGTTGAAAAGGGCCAAAGAGGTAACAAACACGTGTTAATAATAAGGCACAAAAGAAGATACTAGAACTTACTTTGACTGAATTTTAAGGTAAATGGACCATTGCACATTTTAAGGAATATATGACACATTTTAAACTAATTAGTTGGCGGGAATTATGGAGTAAAAGAATCATTGTGTACCGTGGACCACACGGTAGAAATAAAATTTCTAATTCAAACACATTACGATAAAAACATTTTATAGCACATCAAAAAGTTGCCTCTAACCTGCCCTTCATTACATAATTTTTTTACATATTTCGGTACATATTTAAATACCGGTTAACCGGTTATGTTCATTTTTATTTACCGATTTACCGGTTATTAAAATTTCCTGTAAATTGCATTGTGCATGTTTACAACTTTATTACTTTCTCAAAGTTTCCTTTTGGTAAAACCTAAGTTTATATTTTCTGCAAAAAGGTAGATATTCGGAGATTCAAATAATAGAAAAATATGGAGACTTCCCCCATTCAAAAAATGTTTTAAAATGACTTATTTTCAACAATTATTAAACAAATTAAATAGTGGAAGCCATTACATTGTGATAATTAATCATAATGAAACAGATGAAAACACCTTTCTTTGTTTTTTATCATTAATTTATTATAACCAAACGTTACTGCAGTTTCGACAAGCGTGTAATTTTCAAACAGTTGATTCACAAATACAAAAATTATTTATAATTTAATTTTGTGTTTTAATGTTTAAAATTTACATATTAATTTAAAGAAAATGCAGTGATATCATTTTCCAAATTTTTTTGGGCACTCTTCATTTAGAAAATATATTTTTAAGACACTTCTTTTCAATGGTTTTTTTATTATTAGCCAATCGGACACGTTTATTTTGTCATTGTTGCTATGACAACCATCAAATTTTTTGGAAATTTTACTTACCCATGAGCACCTACCTATGTGATTAATAAGTGGAAATTTGACACTTGTGATTCCATGGCTAACTATTAGCGATTTTTTTAGGGCATATTATTTGTCACCACTTTAAATCACAGCAAATATCATTTAATCTTGATTTCCCTTCGCTGTAGTATACAGATTGCATACGAAATAAATTATTATGACTAATATTAATTCGCTATATTATTTTTTCTACAACTGTCAAAAAAAGGCTATGTTTGCGCATTAATGTCAGTGTCTAAAATGAGACATTTTTTCATTGTCATTATTTTTTTGCGTTACCATGACACCGTGCGCAAAATATTTTGCGCATTAGGGTGCAAAATATTTTGCACATCACATACTGTTATTGCCTACTTTTTATAATTTTTAATGTTTACACGAGAATTAAACAAACATCTAGTTCAAAAATATGATTTTTTTTTAACTAATGGTTTTAGTTTAATCAAACGGAAGTTGTAGAAAAAATATTGTTTGCATCTCGAGTGCAAAATTCTTTGGCCATATCGAACGATTTTTTGACTCGGCTGCGCCTCGTCATGATGATCGTTCTTGATCACCAAAGTAGTATTTTGCACCCTAGATACAAAAATAACTATTTATGTGGCTAGAGATTAGGGAATATAAGAAATAAGAGAGATTATCTTTCATTTCATTCCTTAAAGTAAGGAAAAAAATGTTACGTTTTTTATTCTTTTACAATTTAATAAATATCAGACAGTTTATTTGTAGATCTAGTTTTATTCAAAAATTTTTACGAATATTTTGGTATTTTACTTCCACATCCAGTGGAAGTATAGTAACGACAAAAAAATTTTTTTAAATTTTTATTGTTCAAATAGGCTTAGAATGTCATGAAACGTCGAGATTTTAAGTTTGAGCGAAAAAAAAATTTCTGTCTGTCTGTAACTTTTTTTTTGTGTGCACGTTTACTCAGCAACCGTTTGAGATATTGACTTGAAATTTGTTACACACATGTACTTTAACTAGATCTAGAACTAGATTATATTTTCATCTTGTTCCGTCGAAGGGTTGGGGGGTAAATTGGGGTAAATTTGGGGTAAATAGGTAAATCAAGCAGGTAAAGCCCATAAAATTGGTATTTAGTATATATAAGAGAAGCTAAGGTCTCAAAAAAATTTTGATATTAGCCACCCCCCATTACCACCCCCACCCCATTATTAAAGGGGATGAAAAAAAAATGTGATTTAGTGTGTGTCCAAGAACCAGAAACCTCAAAATATTTTTTCACTTCATCCGCCCCCACCACCCCCGCCTCACTACCGATGTGGAGTATGGTTCTATGGGTTTTTGGGGTAGAAGATTTCAAATATTATATTATTAAAGTTCCATAAATAATTATTTCCACATACAAAATTTTTTCGTTGTGAGTGACTTGGATAGAAAATCTGGATGTGGAAGTGGTCATTCCTTGGGCAGCGGTTTTTATTTTTGCGATGCGGTTACTAGGACCAAAGATAAAAAGGAAAATAGCAGAAAATTTTAGCTTTGGCACATAAATTGTTTAAATTTTATAGGATGGGCAGATTTAATTTAAAACTTCTCATTACACTTGTCACATCTAAAGCAAATTAAAATCATAAAATCGCTGCAGCAAGACAATTACTTCTTTACCTTATTTGGATGGTTAATTTAACTCCACTTAACGATAATAGTGAATCGGTATTCCCGCTCAAATGTACCCTCCGCATGACGAATTTTTTTATTACCTCCAAAAGTTGAGAGGTACTGTAAACTGTACCTTTTATTTGTCTATTTACTGTCCACTTGTATATGAAATGAATTTTGCTTTTACATTCCTATTCATGTTAATATTAATAGTTAATTTAAATTAGTACCTACCGTTTTTTTTAAGTAGGTATATGGTTTGATGCGAAGTTTTGGCCACAATTCAGTTATTAAGATCTTTCGAGGGTTATTAGCTATTTTATTATTTAACTATTAAATAAATGTAAATATAAAAGTAATAAATTGATATACTTAATACTTAGTATTTGAGTTAACTAAATTCATGTAATACTACTCTATATATTAGCGTGAAGGGATTGAGGCACCAATATCCAGAAAGTAGGTAATATCATATTAAATAAAAAAGTGTGTAAGCTGTGATTTGCATAATACCTAAATAATATTTTCTAATCATGATAAAAGAAACTAAATAAAAATATAATTAATTGTAAAAATAAATCAAGAATAGGCTTGTAAATAGTGAATGAATGTTTCTATACCCTACTGATGAGTTCTGATTTGGAAAAAACTTGTACTTTTCTAGAGTTGAAATAGAATGTAAGGTTCAATAGTTGCTGTGAATGACTGAATTTCAATAAATATAAACATTTTTTTGCTTTAAAATGCTAGGAATCCTATCATGTAATTCAACAGCTAGAAGAGTAGTTGTTTTGATTGGTTCTCCAATAATGAGTGTTTTAAAGTGTTTACTTAAGTAGTATATTAGCGTGACCAGATTAAGGTACCAATATACAAAAAGTAGATAATTTCATATAAAATAAAATAGTGTGAATGGCTAAATTTAAATAAATGTTATAAAAATTTTCAATATATTTTTTGCTTTAGAATGCTAGGAATCCTATCGTATAATTCAATACTTCGTCAGTATTAGCTAGAAGAGTAGTTGTTTTGATTAGTTCTTCAATAATGAGTGTTTTAAAGTGTTTACCTAACTAGTGTATATTAGCATGACCAGATTGAGGCACCAATATACACAAAGTAGGTAATTTTATAGTAATAAAAAAGATGTAAGTTGTGATTTGCATAATACCTAAATATTATCTTCTATTTATGATAAAAGCAAATAAATAAAAATATAACACAGCCACACAAAAAAACAAATATTTTCCAAAGGTGAAAGACATCTGTCCTCATGTTTTTTGGGCCGCTGATTCCAAATATCACGTCAAAAATATATGTTTCACTGCTCAATTTTTAGCAAATTGACATTTTATCCCTAAATTCGGGGTTTAATGGCCTTTAAAACTAATAGCACGACATGCGTTGAAATGAAACTTCTGAATCGTTTAAAATGGCTTTTGTCACATTCTCCCAATGTTCCATCGTACCACGGAAATTATGGTGGTGTACTCCCCCCCCCCCAAAAAAAAAAAAAACTAGTGCAGTGAAACATATATTTTTGAAGTGATATTTGGAATCAGCCTCCCAAAATACATAAGGACAGATGTCTTTCACCTTTGGGAAAATAAAATATATTTTTTGGGCGGCTGTTTAATTAATTTTAAAAATCATGTAATACCTACTTAATTACTACTGAAAATGCAGAGGAAATATATATGTAGTACGACTTTTTCGGTTTTTAAATGGATCAACCAAACATTACATACTTTTTAATTCCAGATTTACTTGAGAAGCTTGACCATTTTTTTAAGGTGTCCAAACCAAGACTGAGTTGTTTTTGGGATGCTAGTATTTTAAATATTGTGTATAAATCGAAAGGTATCTAATATTTTTCTGTTCCTTATCCAAAACTGCTAAAATTTACGGTGAGACATTTTAAAAAATGTGAATTGTAATTATAAAAGAAATAAAAAAAATTGCAGGTAAACTAAACCTTCTTACCAAATAGCGCAGAATATTTATTTAAACGACAAAAGATCTAAAAAAAAATTTGAAATATCAATCATTTATTATTTAAGTGCGTAGACTCGTAAGAAGGCAATTATTTTTTTATATATATAATTTTACAAATATTTGATGATGGTAATAAGAAAAACACTTTTTTTCTTCATATAAACGATTTTTTTTGGAATTAGTTTACAATTTTAGAAAGTGAGACCAAAACATTGAGGACTAACTTTAGAGAAGAAGAAATATCAATTTTTTTATTTATAACACACCAAAACACAAAAATTAACGTATCTCGGCCCCAAATTCAAGTAAATCACATTCTGTTTATCAGATGTTGGTTTATTCATCTACATTCATAATTCTTGACAGTTTTTGATTTCATAAAAATCCAGACTTATTAAAATTTGTTTATAATTACAACTGTGAAAATTATAAACAAATTCCAAAAAAAAATGTTTAAATTAAAAAAAAACATGTTCTTAATTGTGCTGCAAAATACATTAAAACAAGTTATATTTTAAAAAATGCGCTTCTATGAGTCGGTGCATTTAAACATTAATCAACTGAAATTTCGAAATCTTTTTTATTTTCAGCTGTTTAAATAAATATTTTGCATTAAAATTAGACATCAATGTTAAGCTCAATAAAAGGGAATACTCCCATTATGATTTGTGTATTATTACTACATTATATTCTTTATATTATTCAAAAAAGACAATTTTAAGAAAATATATTTTTTGCAAATTAACAAATTATCAGAAAGTTTATTTAGAAGTTTTATTAATTTCAAATTTTATTGGGAACAATTTGGTATTTTTATTTTTGAGATGCAATTACTAGGATCGAGAGAGAAATATTTGAATTTCTGGTAGATTTTACTAGCAACACATGTTCATGGTTAACTTTATTTTTAAGAGCATCCCTCTACTTGAATACTGTTGTAATTGTAAAATATTATCTTTGCTAACCTTTTCTGTTGACAATTGAACAGCTTAAAGCATGGCGTAGAAAATGAATTTATGGCTTTATTGGCCCTAAAATTCTCATCTTATAAACTCGTTTATGAAATGAATTTTGCTATTAAATACCTATTCACATTATTTTATTATTATACCTATTTGATTTAATCAGATAGGTATATTTTAACAAAAAAAAAAAATGTAATAATCATAGTATAAAAAAAAAATCGTACAGAAATCCGTTTCATAATAGGTTGAACTCAATTATCGAATGTATGTGTGTGTGTGTAGATCGTTTCTTGTAAACACGATAACTTCTATTAGACTTAAAATAATTATTTCTTTGGCGCGTATGTAAAATAGTGTGGTAGAATACTCCCTGTTGATATTGGGCCATATCCGCCATACAGGGCGATAGCCAGAGGCGTACAAATGATCAGGTTTTACATAAACTGTGTTTATTATAATTTTAGAGCAAAATATCACTATACAAAAATATGAAGATATATAGGGTATCAAAACTATATAATATAGTGTGTCTATAAGGTTCAAAAGTACTTTTACGTAGATTGAAGGATCTATCAATTTAACTTCAAAATGCTATTGAGGTGTTTTTAATAATGAAAGTTGCATTCGTGTGCTACCGAATGCTAATACATATTAAACATGATGACTGAAAATTTTTATTTCAAATTTCGAACATTTGTAAGAAATTAGAGCATATCAGTCATACAGGGCAAGAATTTCCTCAAAACAATACAAAAAAGAGACTATTAGACGAATGTGAAATTATGCATACAAATTAAAATACATTCAAATAACTTTAAAAACTTAGTTATTACAGTGTAATAAAAGGTTAAATTAAGGTCGATAACGATGCCATACAACCTAATTTTATTTAAGCGCCTTTTATCTACATAAAAACCTATGGATTTTATTTGGTGTAACAAAAAGTTTTGGATTCAATCTAAGTTCCGGAAGGCATTTGAGTAAACAAAACAATGTTTAAAGTAGAGTATTTCGTCTTTTTTCTTAGCTACCTCCGGTTGTTTAGTTCATATCACAATAAACAACAAACTAGAATGTTTATTATGAAATTGCGACGAAAACTAGATATGTGGCGAACCCTTCTCGTCGATTTGTCGAAAAAATTAAGACAATTAAAATCGATAGCCTTTAAACAATTGACGGTGACTTAAGTAATAATGCATACATTTCAACGAAATTTTAGGAAGTAACGCTTCTAGTTGAGCTAAATCATCATGGCATAATATTAAGGCGAACGCCTAAAAAAAATAGCTGTCGAAAATTGAATAGTCGATTGTAAATGCAGCAAGTCGTACAACATCTTTTTTGTTACAATGAAGGTTTTTTCATGTACTTTTTATTAGGCTTAATAACCTACATTGTTTTTTGAAATATTTAAAATCATTTCTTGCTTTTCTTTAAATTATCTTTTTTAAACAAATCAAAACTCGGTTCGAAAATTAAAGTTATTATTACGCATCAAAAATATACAAAAATAGAAACAATTTAAAAAATCTGTTTTTTTTTCTATGCCCATTGGGAACAGAGACAAAAGATTTTGTTTGCGCGAAAATATGCATTTGTTTAAAATATAGTTTTTCACCACTGAAAATTACATGAAAAAACTTACATTCTGAAAGAAATATATGTTGTTTTTCTACGACTCGTCCACTTTAGTCCATGTAAAACGCGGAGTTTGACGCTCGGAATGCCCCCCTCATCGGGACTACTTTTACCTCATGTTTTTTGGGTCGCTGATTACGAAAATCGGAGTCCCGCGGCTCTGAAAATAGTGCGTCACCCCTAAAGATGCCAAAAACCAACCCTTTTGGGAATAATACTGTAAAATAATGTTATGAATGTGCTAATTGTAATGATATTTTGCCAGTTCAGTATGTTCATCTAAATTAAGGACAAATTTTATAGAGGGGGTGAAACTTCCCCTAAATTGACGTAAAATGGAAAAATGATTGAATTTTTTTTTTTATTCACTTTTTGATTTAAATTTAGATGATAATGAAGAAAAATTTTTTCCAACCCTTCAGTGGTGAAAACTATCCCTGTATCGCCTTTAAATTGAACTAACGTTTAGGGGTGAAAAAATTTTGTGGTATTTTTTTCGACAGAAGTTTATCAGAAATTACAAGCAAACTAAAAAGTATACATCTCTACTTAATTTCTAAGCGTTAGTTCAATTTAAAGGCGATACAGGGGTAGTTTTCACCCTGATGGGTTGGAAAAAATTTTCTTCATTATACAATCCCCATTCACCTAAATTTAAATCAAAAAGTGAATAAAAAAAAATTCAATCATTTTTCCAGTTTTCACTACCTGAAGAGTTGGAAACAAATTTTCTTCATTATACAATCCCCATTTATCTAAATTTAAATCAAAAAGTGAATAAAAAAAATTCCATCATTTTTCCATTTTACGTCAATTTAGGGGTATTTTCACCCCCCTCTCAGCATAAAATTCATCCTTACATTAGACGAACATACTGAACTGGCAAAATGTCATTACAATTAGCACATTCATAACATTATTTTACAGTATTATTCCCAAAAGGGGTGGCACTATTTTTAGAGCCGCGGGACCCCGATTTTCGTGATCAGCGATCCAAAAAACATAAATTAAAAGTAGTCCCGATGAGGGGGGCATTCCGAGCGTCAAACCCCGCGTTTTACATGGACTACTTGAACAATTGACGATTTAATTTACTACTTTGTTATTCTTTTGTTCATTACACAGGCACACACAAAAAAAGTCGAATGCGAGAAGACCTATGTATTTCCATGCATTTTGACCCGCTGAACACGAATCTGATGTCCGTTTTGCCCGATTGGCTCTTGCATTTTTGCTGACCTCAGAAAACACCTTAAAAATGCCCAAAACAAGTAAATAAAAAGCTTAAATAAGCTGATCACTATATCTATACATAATTTGGGGCTCTGAAACTGAATATGGAATTAGCAGATCAGTTGAGAATTTTAACATAACCTCAAAAAAATGCCTAAAAATCCAAAACAAATAAATTGAAAGCTTAAACCAAGAACTTTAAAACTAACATAACCTAAGGCAAGAGCTAAGAGCTTTAAACCAAGAACTTTAAACTAAGAATTCTTAACCCAACATAACCTGAGGCAAGAACTTTAAATAAACCAAAAACTTAAACCTATTATAAATTAAGACAAGACTGTTAAGTTCCTAAGGCAAGAACTATTAAGGTTTAGAGTTCTTGGTTCAGAGTTCTCTGTGTAAAGTTCCTGTCTTAGAATATGTTACATCTAGAGTTCTCGGTTTAAAGTTCTTTGTGTAAAATCCAAAATGTTATAGTATGGAAATAGTGGATAAAGGTTTTCCATGGTGCCTTGCATCATATGTTATAAGATGTTAGGCAAATGGAAAGAACGTTAAAAAGTAAAATATAAAAATCCAATGATATCGAAGGAGCCTGGAATCCGTGAAGAGTGTTATCTTTTAGCGATACAAATGTTTCCGGAATTAATGCTAAAAAAGGAAACTGATTGTTCCGAAAGTCAAGAAGATGACAGTGAATATGAGTGTTAGATAAGAACTAAAACTCCCATTTGGTGAAACGATAAACTTAATAATGTTATTAGAAATCTTGGTCTATCTAATGGCAGGGAAGAATATTTAGCGGCGATTATGGAAAAAGACAATTTAGTATCAAGTGATGTTCGTTCTAGCTCATACTGAAAAAGAGAAAAAGACTTTGGAAAATATTTTACACAAGGAAAAGAACACTTGAATATACTTAAACATATCATATATAGATTTTAGATAAATATTTTTTATTTTATCGCTGATCTTTTTTCGATTTTTCGGACCCTCGATTTTACTACAAACAAAACAGAAGGAGTTCACATTATTTACACAGTGGTGCAAATTTCTTGTAGCCCTATACTCATAGGAAGGCAAGTTTCTTACTTCACTAGAGCTGCGGTTGCATGATGACGCCCGCAGTCCCGCTTTCCCAACCTGACCTGCCGCCGATACTGGGGTTTCTCTCCCCTACATCGTAAACTCTGTCTCTACTTTTGCCATGACGGCATTTTTTTACCTAGGAACTTAATCCAAATAAGTCGTTGCCCGCCGTCACCACGTGGAGGTGTCCTAGTCGCAAAAATAGAAAAAGAAACAAATGGCATATGACAATCAAACAGAATAAAGAAAACTATACAATTCTAAACAGCTCTAAGAAAAAAAAGGAAAAAATCATCAAGGGAGGGTGTAGGTAAATGTTAAGTCCAAACGATATTCCTCTCTCAACAGAGCAAACTTTGAAAAATTTTACTATTTTCCTTAGGATACTTGAAAATTTAAAAGCTACCCATCTCCGCTCACTAGGGTTGATGAGAGTATATGCTGAAATGATATTTCTCTATGAAATTTGCAGATTGCGCTTTAATTCTGACTACTGTATTGTGTTCAGCACGTGAAAATACGTCGGAAATTATATGTTCAGATATTATGGTTTTTTTGAGGTTAGGAAAAATACAAGAGCCAATCCGGCAAAACGGACATCGAATTCGTGTTCAGCAGGTCAAAATTCATGGGAATACATAGGGCCTGCCTTCTCGCACTCGACTTTTTTTGTGTGTGCCGGTGTTATTTTTTGGACTTAAATTTTGACAGGATGATTTATTTAGGTTAGAAATACAATGGAGTAGGAGAGAGTAAAAATATATGCATTATTACGTAAGTTATCATCAATTGTAAAATAATTATCTTGTTTAAATTTTTTGCAACTTAACATATTGACAAAAAAGTTCGGGCTCATCGAGTTTTCTTCGCAATTTCATAACGGACATTCTAGTTTTTATTTATTTTAGTTATTATTCTATATAACTAGAGATGTTTAAAAACTGCGAAAAAATACAATTTTATACACAGTATATATAAAAACACTACAAATAAAATATTTACTCATTCCATTATAGATACTCGGTTACAGTATGCAGTTATTTTGAAAAATAAAAAAGTTAATTCGATCACATTTTGCGCTGTAAACTACACAAAGTGATAACGCTTCCATTAATATTAATTTATTATTCAGTCATATCTTCAAGACAAATATACTTTTTGTATACACCGTGGGAAAAAGAAAGGTAATCCTAAAATAATATTAAATAGTAATACTAAAATATCAAGTTTTTACTATTATGAATGAAAGATATAGAGGAGTTTCAACATAAAAAATGCGAAAATTTGCCAATTCCCATTCAAAGCACTACCTCAAAAATATGTAATGTGGTGTGTCTTTACATAAGAATTAACTGTCTATTTTTGTGTGTTTGAGAGTTACATAGCATGTGTCGAATTCAGTGGTCTCGTTTTCGGCTATACATGGTGTCCAGTAATACCGGTCTGGTGCCGATTCTACATGCAAAAATATGAAAGAAAATTTATATAAATATGTCAGCTAATGCTTCCTTATGGACCTACAGCCCTTTGAAGATTGAAGCCAAAAACTGTATTCTGCTATTTTCATTTTTTTTTCAATTAAATAATGGCAACGAAAATTAATTAACAATGAGCTTATTGTTACTCTACCTGACTTAATTGTTACGTGAAAACTTGAAGCACATCGTCTTTTCTCATTTACACGATTTTTCTCACAAACGGTTAGTTTTTCGATTAAAATGAAAGAGGACCTTTTTTAATATTTTTAATTAGTGCTGTAGCTCAATTAGGTAGCATTTGTGGGCATTGCGGCACTTTTCTTCAAATTTTTGCGGACATGATCTGTACCAGAAGTTTGTCACCGATATTTTCGGACACCCTGTATAGAATATGAAGAAAGTACAGCGAAAGATTTTTAATTATATTAAAAACAATAAGTAAATAAATCAGCAAATATTGATATAAATTAAGGGAAGTCATCACATATTTTTTACCTGCCCAGGAATTTGACCTTAATAGGCAGTTCACAGAGTTATAATACGATAAAGGGGTTTGTAGATTTCAAAGCGAGAAATAATGTAAACTACGGTTACTTTGTCCACAAAGGCATTAAGAAAACGATGATTAGGGGGCATTGTCGCATTACCATAAATGTAATGCACTGTGATTTCTTTATAATTTTTAATATTCTTTGTAATGTCTTATATAATATACCCACGGACAAAATGATCGCATCATTCAAAATTTGTCATGATTTGAAGTTAATTTATTTCTAAACCGTTTGTCTGATTTTAATGACAGTTTTATTGTTTAAAAAATAGTTGCAAAGTTGTAACGAAAACGTAACTTTTTTTATACTATATCTCCTGTCCTGGATATCAAATGCTTAGAACGACGTCGAGATGTAGTTCCGTAAGTAATTGAATGTTTTCTTAATTTCTTTCAAATTAAATTTAATTTAAACTACTTAGGTACCCAAAAAATTTATCGGATTTTGTTCCATCTATAATATGATTTAAAATTCACTAGCCGTAGAAACCCTGAGGTGCCAGAAAGTCATTTTAAATATCGGGAATCGAGCGCAACTGCATGGTGCCACTAAGTACGGTTAGACATCAGTGGTTGGCGCGCCCTCTGCAGATTATACGGTTGAACCAAAATCCAGTTTTTATAGAAAAATCGACCAAGTAGCTCCATCTTGAAATTTTGTGGGAAGGATGTTATGATGTTTAGACGTTCAAATATGCGATAAAACGTTCTGGCACCTCGATCTGGTGCCAGAACGTATATATAGGTGCCACTACGTCCATATATATGTGAATTTGGTGCCTGAACGGTCAGTTTTAAATATATATATATATATATATATATATATATATATATATATATATATATATATATATATATATATATATATATATATATATATATATATATATATATATATATATATATATATATATATATATATATATTCCTTTTGTTCATTTAGGCTTAGAATGTCATGAAGGATCGAAATTTTAAATTTGAGCAAAAAAAAATTGTCTGTCTTTCTGTCTCTAACTTTTTCTATGCGCACAATTGCTATTATTATTATGTTTATTTTTAGTGACATTGACATTTATATTTTTCTACGTTTCTATCGCATGGTAATAATCTAATATCCTGATGTAGGTATATAACAATTCTCCGCCACTTAATTATCCAGTCATTTGTTTAATAGATTTTCAATAACCAAGACGTTCAACCGCTCTTCTAGTTCTCGTTGAACGACGTAATTCAGGTAATGCTGTTCCATTACAACTTGATTGTAATTCAGCTTCTGTTTACTCTGGTATTGAATGATCAGTTTGTTCAGAAATAATATCTAAGGCCGATGGTTCAGGTGATGCTTCATTTTCAGTCTCAGTTGATTGAAAAGACGGTTGTGTCGATGAATTATATTCAGTTTGACTTCCAGTCTGGGTATTAGTAATTGTAACTGGAACTGGGAATACTGATCGAGCTTGTGTTTCCACTTGGCATACTCGTAATTGATTATAATGTCGTTTAATTATGTGTTTCATTAAGTAATGAAGTCTATCCAAGGCATTTTAGAACAATTAAATGTTTCCGTATAATAGATCCCGAATAGTTTCGAGACTGTACTCGATCACCAATATTAAAATTTTATAAAATTTTGGTTGATCACTATTATTTCTTAAGATTGTTTGCGGTCAAATTAAATCTAATTTTGTCCTTAAGTTTCGACCAAATAGAATTTCTGCTGGGGATTTACCACAGGCCAATGGTGTAACCCGATAGTGGAGTAGAAAACTGCACAATTTTTCATATAAACTACCGGATTATTCTTGAGTCATGCATTTAAATTTTGTTTTCAATGTTTGACAATACCGTTATGCCTGTCCATTTGTTGCTGGATGTCCTGGAGCTATTAATTGCTGGTTGATACGTTGACAGAATTCCTTGAATTCAACAGATTTGAATATCGAAGCAAGAATTTCTGCTGGGGATTTACCACTGGCCAATGGTGTAACCCGATAGTGGAGTAGAAAACTGCACAATTTTTCATATAAACTACCGGATTATTCTTGAATCATGCATTTAAATTTTGTTTTCAATGTTTGACAATACCGTTCTGCCTGTCCATTTGTTGTTGGATGACCTGGAGCTATTAATTACTGGTTGATACGTTGACAGAATTCCTTGAATTCAACAGATTTGAATATCGAAGCATTATTGCTTACCAAAATTTCAGGTAGGCCATGTCGACTACAAATTTCACGCAAATAGTAAATGGTTCTTGCAGTTGTAGGTACATTTTTGCTCATGATATTTCTTGCCATTTTGACTTAGCATCGACAGGATTAGGAAGTGATAATCTAAGATTAGTCCAGTATAATCCATATGAACACGTTGCCAGTTTGTAACTGGTCGCTCCCACTGATGAATTGGTGCTTTAACAAAATTTTTCTTGATACTGCAACATGGAAGACAACTTTCTACGAGATTTTCAATATTAGAATCTATGCCTTTCCAGTAACAATAGTTTCGTGCTATTGCTTTCATTTTAACAATACCAATATGAGTCAAATGAAATTCTTTGGGTATTTCTGGTTAAAATTTCTTTGGTTCTCTCGTAACAAAATTCCACTTTGAATTGATAACTCACAGTCTCGAATAGTTTCATCAAAATGTTCTTTCTTCCGTTTGGACAATTCTGGATCGTTATTAGTCTCAGTTGCAATTTCCTTGGCAGTTATCGTCTCTGAACATATTTGGTTGACACGGTAACATTAAGAACATGCTCGTCATCTACAGAAAGTTGGCTTATTTTTAACGGGTTTCTGGAAAAATAATCAGCATTTGCATGTTTTGCTAAAGTCCTATGTTCAATTGTATAGTCAAATTCTGACAAATACTGAGCATGTCTGAGCATTCGAGTTGCAGATAAAGTTGGTAGTTGCTTCACTGAATTGAAAATTGTGGTTAGAGGTTTGTTATCTAGACAAGTATAAATTTTCTGCCATATACATAATGAAATAATTTTTAAAATAATATATAGCTGCAGCTTCACTATCTAGTTGACTATAATTGCGTTCAGCTTTGGTAAAAAATCTAGAAATGAAGGCGATAGGTCGTTCTGTTCCATTTGGAAGACGATTCGATAATTCTGCAGATAATCCATATGCACTGCGGTCAGTTGCAAGAGTGCCAGGTAATTCGGTAGCAAATGGCATTAAAACTCAGCGACTAGCTATTTCAGCTTTTGCTTTTTGAAACACCACTTCACATTCTGCTGTCCATTTAAATTCAACATCTTTTCGTAGAAGTCGATTTAAGGAGTAAAGGAAGGTAGATGCAGTTTGTATAAATTTTGCATAATACACTATTAACCTTAAGAACTGCTGTAATTCTTCAACATTTTTCGGTCGAGGTCCATCCAAAACTGCCTTTATTTTATCATCCGACTTTTCAAGACCGTTTTCCAAAATGGCATGTCCAGGATATTCTATTTTATTTTCAAAAAATCGACATTTGTTTCGATTCAAATAAAGGTTGTATTTACGCATTCTTTCAAATACCTACTTTAATTAAACGTGATTCACTTTCTTCAGCTGTAGAACTTTGTCATCAAAGTACACGGTGGTACCATCTAGGTCATGCACAATTTGATCAATTACTTTATGAAATTCATTTGGTGCAGTCTTTATACCGAAGAATACGCGTTTTGCTAAATATGTGCCTCGGTGAATAGAAATTGCCTGGATTGTTGCACTCTGGTCGTCAACAGTTACATGTAAATATGCCTTAAACACGTCAAGCGTACAGTAATACTTGCCATTCTTAAAATACGTCTTCGATTTTTAGAATTGGATACCGATTGTCACGAAGTTGATTATTCACTGTCACCTTGTAATCAGTACAAAGTCGAATTTTACCATCGCTTTTTGGAATTACTACTAATGGAGTTCCCCACTCTGATTGATCGACTTTTTCAATTATCCCTTATTCCTTGATCTTCTAGACAGTCTAATTCTCGTTCAACTACTTCCTGTAAGGCATATCGTACACGTCGTGGTTTAATGAATATTGGCCATGCATCTGGTCTTAAAGATAGAGAACATACAAAATCAAAAATTTTGCCTACTTCGGATTGAAAAAATCTTTGTATTGTTCCAAAATTTCCGATTTCACGTTTAATTGAAGTAGGTATTTGAAAGAATGCGTAAATACAACCTTTATTTGAATCGAAACAAATGTCGATTTTTTTGAAAATAAAATAGAATATCTTGGACATGTCATTTCGGAAAACGGTCTTGAAAAGTCGGATGATAAAATAAAGGCAGTTCTGAATGCACCTCGACCGAAAAATGTTGAAATATTACAGCAGTTCTTAAGGTTAATGATGTATTATGCAAAATTTATAGAAAATGC
This sequence comes from Rutpela maculata, assembly GCA_936432065.2. Classification (NCBI taxonomy): domain Eukaryota; kingdom Metazoa; phylum Arthropoda; class Insecta; order Coleoptera; family Cerambycidae; genus Rutpela; species Rutpela maculata. The sequence continues at coordinate 205,771,862 of OW386285.2, forward strand.
ATCTACCATCCTTTACTTCCTTAAATCGACTTCTACGAAAAGATGTTGAATTGAAATGGACAGCAGAATTTGAAGTGGTGTTTCAAAAAGCAAAAGCTGAAATAGCTAATCGCCGAGTTTTAATGCCATTTGCTACCAAATTACCTGGAACAGAACGACCTGTCGCCTTCATTTCTAGATTTTTAACCAAAGCTGAACGCAATTATAGTCAACTAGATAGTGAAGCTACAGCTATATATTATTTTAAAAATTATTTCATTATGTATATAGCACAAAATTTATACTTGTCTAGATAACAAACACACAATTTTCAATCCAGTGAAGCAACTACCAACTTTATCTGCAACTCGAATGCTCAGATATGCTCAGGATTTGTCTAAACTGATATTGGATCTATAACATATAAGTTTATGTTCCCAACAAACACAAAAGATCGGCCCATCAGCGGGCCACCACTGGTCCAGAAATGAAACTTCTGGCCCTGTGATGGCCAAATGGAGGGCCGACCTTTTGTGTTTGTAGGGTTGAGAGCTCGGACCCATTGTCTTCCCATAACTGCACTGCCATAATCAGAAACTACATACAAATATACAGTAAAATGTTTGCCTTTGAATGATACAGGCACTTTGATGCATCCCAGTGGTTTGAAAATTTGTTTAGTATAAGATCGACAGTGTATATTTGGTTCTTGAAGAGGAATATTTAGCATTAATGCATAGAAATGATTTTGTGAAATAATTGTCACTGGACTTCCGGTATCACATTCAAACTTACAAACTTGTCTTTGACTTGAAGAAGCATTTTTAGTTCGTATACAACTGATGAAGTTTCAGTAAAAACAACGATTTTCTGGTTTATTGAATATTCTTCAGACGAATCGGACTCTACATCAATACTCTGGAACAGCCTGTTTAATATTATTACGCAAGGTTGTAATACATACTTTCGCAACATGCCCCTCTTTCTTACAATTTCTACAGTTTAACCTTTCTACACTATAACAATCCTAAGTTGCGTGATTGCCACGCCCATAATGTAAGCTAGTCCAAGTTTTTGTAGGTCCACATTTCGAGAATTTTTCTTCGATTGGCTAGGAGAGCGAATGAATTTATTAAAACGTACACCAGTCATCCGCTTTTTCCCAGTAGATGTGGCCTGAGACATGTTTACATTATTCACTGTGTTTGTTGCTGAACTTTTGAAAACCTCACGATTTTGTATTCTTGAGGCTTCGATTGCTAGAGCTATTTCGGGAATTTTTTCAAATGTAATATGATCTTGCTGTAAAATTTTCTCACGAATTTCTATATCACATAAACCTCGGATAAATTGTGCTCGTAACAGTAGATTTAGAACTGATTTTTAATAAGTAGCGTTGTTGCATTTGGCTTTAAATTCACAGTCCTTCACCAATTCTTTTACAGCAACAACATAATTTGCGAGTGTTTCTCCTGGAGATTGAATTTATGAAAAAAATTTGTGTTGCTCAGCAAACACATTTTTTCTTGGTGCGAGATGATTTTTTAACAGGGTCATTAATTCTTTGTACGTTTTTGAAGCTGGTAAGTCTGGTGAAGTTAAACTAGAGAGCAATTTATAATGTCTACTGACTGAGCAATTGATCAGTACCATTAACTTTCCCTTATTAGTTTCGATATCATCTTTTAGTTTAAAAAATTTTTCCAATTTTCTACACATTTGTCAAAAGGTAATTGCTTGTGTCTGAAGTATCTCCCTAACATTGCTTGTCTGTTGATGTCTCTGCATTGTACTAACTAACTCACTTAAAGCACTGATTAAGGGTGCTAGGTCTTGAGCCATTCTAAGGTAGGTTTTAACTGGAGTTGGTATATTAAATCGGACTAACTTGCTCTGCTAATGTATTTCTGGATATCTTTTTATCCCATCCTCGTCGCCAAATTGTCTTAATATTCAATGAATACTTTATGATTATGTTATCTTTATTGACATTGACATTTATATTTTTTTACATTTCTATCGCGTGGTAACTACCATATAAAATAACTATAATAATAATCTAATATCCTGATGCAGGTATTAACAAACACCTTGTATATTTTTGCATTTTTGGATAGAGGTCATTCTGCATATGACTGCGCTAATTACTTCCACATCCAGTGGAAGTATAGTAACGACAAAAAAAATTTTTAAATTTTTTATTGTTCAAATAGGCTTAGAATGTCATGAAACGTCGAGATTCTAAGTTTGAGCGAAAAAAAAGGGCATAGCAGGATAAGCATGTGTTAGGTGCCCCCGCACCAATCGGGTCGAAATTTTTAGCACAAGTTGACAGTAGTGTTAGATGAAATTTCCCAAAATATAATTTTTGGAAAAGCATTTTTACGGGAGTTATGGGGGTAAAAAGAAAAATGGAAAACATTTTTTTTCTCAAAAACGAATCAACCGATTTTTATGAAAAAAAAAATATATTATGGCTTTTGATGACACAAACGTAGGAAAAAATGATTGAGTCCATTTGTCAAAAAAAAGTGGGGAAAAATTTTTTTCAAAATAAAAAAAAATTTGTTTAGGGGATGTTCTCGAGGCACACCTATCATTTTCTTTCAAATTGATGCTTATATGCCCCTTTAAAACACATCCAATTTTCAAAGCGATCGGAAGGGTACAACATATTCAAAATTGATAATCATTGGCATACTGCGGGCGGCGCGGTTCATTACTACATCTTACTACCACGGTCACTGCGGCCATTACACCCCTATAATACAGTAAAAGTCGACCTTCTCTATAGGGGGTGCTCACAAATAATTCCCGGCAAGCTGATATTTTCAGAGTCGATGGAGTATCCGACCAAAAAGTCACAGTGCACACCACTTGGGAGGTGTTGGAATGGGGGTGGTTTCTTATTTTTTGTTTGTTTGAAATTTTCTATTTACTATGGTTCAGGAAATACACAAACAAAAGGCTGAATAGCTGGGTTTTGCAGGGTTGATTGAGAACTGTCTCCTGAGTCTCCAGAAAAAAAAATTGGTGAATGTTTTCCCAGATAAAGTTGTAGATAATATTACTATGTACCTACAAGTTGGAAAAAGAAAATTTCAAAGAAACAAAAAATAAGAAACCTATTGCAACACCCCCCCAAGGGATGTGCACTGTGACTTTTTGGTCGGATACTCCATCAGCATCAGAAAAAATCAGCTTGCCGGGAGAAATTTTTTTGAAAAATTATATCTTTATTGGACTACTACTGTTTAAATCAGTATCAAGCTTCAAGAAGTGTGGTGTAGATATTTTAAAATTCTGTGACGTCAACTGCTGGGTCAAACAAAATCTAGTTTGAAAATCTGAACATTTTCCAATGATGATGTCTGTAGTCAGCCTACGAAAGAACTAGTTTTCAAAGTCCACTACGAGGAGGTTACAGTGCCTTTCACTAGTCAAGGTGCCTGTTTATTGTGAGTCCCCTTGCCCCTCACGAGTCGGGGTGTTTGTTTATCGCAGTGGCGGCTGGTGAAATTTCAATATTTTTTTTCTCGTCTGTGGCGCATGGGACCCATACGAAACTTGGGAAATAACATATAGAGAAGCACTTCTCTAATGACCCCTAAAAAATTTTGAAAAAGCAGTTTGCGAAAAAATTTTTGAAAATTCGCTAGCCTCCCCTGGGTCTAGGGACTCCTGTTTACTTTTATTTTTTTTTGTCATATGCATTTGACTTTTCATAAAAATGCATCGACAGATTTTGGAGTTTGTGAAAATATTTTCATTACTAACTGAGATACAACGAATTGAAATATTGTAATTTGTTAAATTGTAAATTACAAAATTTCAGTTCATTGTATTTCAGTTAGTAATGAAAATATTTTCACAAACTCTAAAATCTGTCGATGCATTTTTATGAAAAGTCAAATGCATATGACAAAAAAAAATAAAAGTAAACAGAGGTCCCTAGACCCAGGGGAGGCTAGCAAATTTTCAAAAATTTTTTCGCAAACTGCTTTTTCAAAATTTTTTAGGGGTCATTAGAGAAGTGCTTCTCTAGATGTTATTTCCCAAATTTCGTATGGGTCCCATGCGCCACAGACGAGAAAAAAAATATTGAAATTTCACCAGCCGCCGCTGGTTTATCGTGAGTCCCCTTGCCTCTGACTAGTCGGGGCGCTTATTTATTGTAAGTTCCCTTGCCTCTCACTAGTCGAGGTGCTTGGTTATTATGAGTCCTCTTGCCTCTCACAATTCGGATTGACTTTTTTGTGCGAGTCCTCTTGCCTCTCATCAGTTTACTCTACATTGATGAGACTTCTTTTAGTCTTTATTCTTCGAGAAACTCCCATAATTTTTTTTATTTCGAAAACATTTACTCAAAAAAGTTGCAAAACATTTTGCAGTGATGACGTTTGTAGTCAGTCTACCAAAGAACTGTAGTTTCGAAGGTCCACCACGTGGAGGTTACAATACGATTTTGTTTCACTTATTATGGGGTGTTTGTTTATCGTGAGCCTCCTTGCCTCTCACGAGTCGGGATGCTTGTTTATCGTGAGTTCCCTTGCCTCTCACTAGTCGGGTAGCTTGTTTATTGTTAGTTCCCTTGCCTGTCACAATGATGTTGGTTGCAGTGATGACGTTTGTAGTCAGTCTACCAAAGAACTGTAGTTTCCAAGATCCACCACGTGGAGGTTACAATACGATTTTATTTCACTTATTATGGGGTGTTTGTTTATCGTGAGCCTCCTTGCCTCTCACGAGTCGGGATGCTTGTTTATCGTGAGTTCCCTTGCCTCTCATTAGTCGGGTAGCTTGTTTATTGTTAGTTCCCTTGCCTGTCACAATTCGGGGTGACTTTTTTGCGTGAGTCTTCTGGCCTCTCACTAATCAGGTTACTCATTTTTACTCAGAATAATATTATTCCTGTAATTAGGAACGATAGCAATGAAGACTAAGAGAAGTCTCATCAATATAGAGTAACCTGATTCGTGAGAGGCAAGAAGACTCACGCAAAAAAGTTAACCCGAATTGTGACAGGAAAGGGGATTCCCCAACTAGTGAGAGGCAAGGGGACTTACGATATACAAACACCCCGACTCGTGAGAGGCACGGGTACTCACAATAAATAGGCACCCTGACTAGTGAAAGACAATGTGGCCTCCTCGTAGTGGACTTTGAAAACTAGTTCTTTCGTAGGCTGACTACAGACGTCATCACTGCAAAATTGGATTTTGTTTGACCCAACAGTTGACGTCAGAGAATTTGAAAATATCTGCACCACACTTTTTGAAGTTTGATACTGATTTAAGCCGCCAGTGACCATGGTAGTAAGATGTAATAATGAATCGCTAGTCTATGTAATGAAGGCAGAAATAGTGTAAATATTTCGTGCAAAGACGAGATTACCTTCCACCCTCCGTTTTCGAGGGTGCTGAACATGATGCACGTGGTGGGAGAAGTTTTTGACCACTGCAACCACCTGAAACGGCCACCCCTCTTATGGATCCCTTTATGTTTTCATATATAAATGGATCTGAGTGATTTATTGAACCCCTCCTCAACCCTCAAACGGTGAGTGAGGAACGGTTTCTGTTCGTTTGAGGGATGAGGAGGGGTTGGAGCTAAAAATGAATATTTTTCCTATGATCAGCGACTCCGAAAACGGGGAATACGCGTTTGAACCGAATCATTTGCAAAAAAAAGATTTTCCACCTCTCGGGAGGGTTTAATCAACCCCCTAGGCATGCTGTCTGAACTCCACTTACTCTACAACCCCCTTTCATATTATTTCAAGTATAACCCGTGGATAAATCACTCCCCAGACCCGTTTATATATCAAAACATAAAGGTATCCATAAGAGAGATGGCCGTTTCAGGGCGGTCAAAAACTTTTCCCACCACTTGCATCGTGGAGAAAGGGGGGTGGGGAAGGTTATCTCGTCTTTGCACGAAATATTTACAAAAAAGTCGTTTATATTGCTTCATTACATAGACTACGCGCCGCCCGCAGTATGCCAATGATTATCAATTTTGAATATGTTGTTGCACACTTCCGATCGCTTTGAAAATTGGATGTGTTTTAAAGGAGCATATAAGCATTTATTTGAAAAAAAATGGTAAGTGTGAATCGAGAACATCCTCAAAAAAAAAATTTTTTTTTTATTTTGAAAAAAATTTTTCACCGCTTTTTTTCGACAAATGGACTCAATAATTTTTTTCTATGTTTGTGCCATCAAAAACCATAATATATATTTTTTTCACAAAAATCTGTTTATCCGTTTTTGAGAAAAAATTTTTTTTCCATTTTTCTTTTTACCCCCATAACTCCCGTAAAAATGGTTTTCCAAAAATAATATTTTGGGAAATTTCATCTAACACTACTATCAACTTGTGCTTAAAATTTCGACCCGATTGGGTCACACATGCTTATCCTGCTATGCCCTTTCTGTCTGTTCGCCTGTCAGTCTGTCTGTCGGTTTGTCTGTCTGTCTGTACCTTTTTTTGTGCGCACGTTTACTCTGGAACCGTTTAAGATATTGACTTGAAATTTGGTACACATACGTACTTTAACGAGATCTGAAACTGATTATATTTTCATCTTGTTCCGTCGAAGGGTTGGGGGTAAATTGGGGTAAACTTAGGGTAAATAGGTAAATCAAGCAGGTGAGAGTCCATAAAATTGGTATTTAGTGTATACAAGAGTAGCTAAGGTTTCAAAAAAATTTTTGGCATTAGCCACCCCCATTATCACCCCATTATTAAAGGGGATGAAAAAAAATGCGATTTAGTGTGTGTACAAGAACCAGAAACCTCAAAATATTTTTTAATTCATCCACTACCACTACCACCCTCCCTATCACCACCCCCACCCCACTACCGATGTGGGGTATCGTTTTATGGATATTTCCACATATAAAATTTTTTCGTTGTGAGTGACTTGGATAGAAAATCTGGATGTGGAAGTAGTGATTCCTTGGGCAGCGGTTTTTTATTACGCTTTCCGTCATTTTGAATTTTTTGTAGCAAATTTTCATTTTTAATCTAGTGTGCCATGACCCACCAGAAATTGCTCTAATATTCATAAATAACACAGACACATAAAAAAAGGTCGTGTACTCGGGGACCGACCTATATACCAGTATGTATTTTCGCCCGCTGAACCCGAATCCGGGGTTAAATTGGCCCATCTGGTCAAAATTGGCCGGAAAAATAAAAAAATTGACAGAAATTTGCCAATAAAATTCAGGTGAAAAAACATTGAAGGGATTGACGTGACTCAACCCATATAACGGTATGTATTTTCGCCCGCTGAATCCGAATCCTGGGTCAGAATTGGCCCATCGGTTCAAAATTGGCCGGGAAAATAAAAAAAATTGCCGGAAATTCGCCAAAATTCGGGTAGAAGAACATTGAACGCATTGACGTGACTCAACCCATATGCCGGTATGTATTTTCGCCCGCTGAACCCGAATCCGGGATCAGAATTGACCCATCGGGATAAAATTGGCCGAAAAAATAAACAAATGGCCGGAAATTCGCCAAAATTCGGGTAAAAAGACATTGAAGGGATTGACGTGACTTAACCCACATGTATTTTCACCCGTTGAACCCGAATGCGAGGTCAGAATTGGTCCACCGGGTCAAAATTGACTGGAAAATTTTAAAAAATGGCCGCCGGAAATTCTCCAAAATTCGGGTAAAAAGAACATTGAAGGGATTGGCCATATATTGGTATGTATTTTCGCCCGCTGAACCCGATTCCGGGGTTAAATTGGCCCATCTGGTCAAAATTGGCCGGAAAAATAAAAAAATTGCCAGAAATTTGCCAATAAAATTCAGGTGAAAAAACATTGAAGGGATTGACGTGACTCAACCCATATAACGGTATGTATTTTCGCCCGCTGAATCCGAATCCGGGGTCAGAATTGGCCCATCGGTTCAAAATTGGCCGGGAAAATAAAAAAAATTGCCGGAAATTCGCCAAAATTCGGGTAGAAGAACATTGAAAGGATTGACGTGACTCAACCCATATGCCGGTATGTATTTTCGCCCGCTGAACCCGAATCCGGGATCAGAATTGACCCATCGGGACAAAATTGGCCGAAAAAATAAACAAATGGCCGGAAATTCGCCAAAATTCGGGTAAAAAGACATTGAAGGGATTAACGTGACTTAACCCACATGTATTTTCACCCGTTGAACCCGAATGCGAGGTCAGAATTGGTCCACCGGGTCAAAATTGACTGGAAAATTTTAAAAAATGGCCGCCGGAAATTCTTCAAAATTCTGGTAAAAAGAACATTGAAAGGATTGGCCATATATTGGTATGTATTTTCGCTCTCTGAACCCAAATCCGGGATCAGAATTGGCCCATCAGTTCAAAATTGGCCGGAAAAATCAAGAAATGGCCGGAAATTCGTCAAAATCTGAGATTAAAAAACATTAAATAAAATTGAAGTGACTTTACCCTTATATCGGTGTGTATTTTTCCCCGCTGGATCTAAATCTGGGGTAAGAATTAGCCCAACCGGTCAAAGTCAACAAATGGCTCAAAAGTGAACAAAATTTGGGGCGAAGAATATTGAATGACGTTCAGGTGACTCGACTATTGTGTTAATGTGTATTTTTGTCCACTGAATCTGAATCCGTTGGTCAGTAACGTCAAAAGATCGGACATGTGTAAGCGAATTTCCCGGAATTTTTTTTTGGGTCGGCCCATTGAGCCTCCATTTTTTCCAAACCATATTGCCCCCGAAACAAGAAAGTCCCTGTTGAGCATTCACAAAAGATCTGCCTGAGGATTTTTTATTTATTCATCTTTGTTTATATATGTAGTGTGCATCCCACTTTTCATTAGAAGTACTCGCATTGGCCTTAATCTACAGACAAACTGTAGAAAACCTTGTACGCTCGTTAACTGGAATCAGCCTGCAAAGCAGCATCTTATCTCCCGGTCACCGTGGGCGTCCTAAAACTCATGCCGGTACGTTTTTACCAAATGGTCACCCATGCAGTTACTGCAGCCCTAGTGTGCCTGACGACGAGATGTAACATTCCTCGTCAAAGTCAGAAAGCCCTCATACTTAGGCCTGAGGAGGTATGGGGGTTAGCACCCCCAGGAACAGGAAAACATGTTTCGAGTATGAAAACATGCTTGAACATGTTGGAGGCTATTTGGCAGCCAATTTTTTCGGCCAATTTTGACTCCATGGGCCAATTCTAATCCCAGATTCGGTTTCAGCGGGCAAAAATACGCACCGATATAAGGGTAAAGTCACTTCAATATCATTTAATGTTTTTTGACGCCAGATTTTTGGCGAATTTCCGGCCATTCTTTAATTTTTCCGGCCAATTTTAACCCGATGGGCCAATTCTGACCCACGATTCGGTTTCAGCGGGCAAAAATACACACCAATATAAGGGTAAAATCACTTCAATATGATTTAATCTTTTTTGACCCCAGATTTTGGCGAATTTCCGGCCATTTCTTGATTTTTCCAGCTAATTTTGACCCGATGCGCCAATTCTGATCCCGGATTCGGGATCAGCGGGCGGAAATAGGTACATACCGGTATATGGTTAAGTCACATCAATCCCTTCATTGTTTTTTACTCGAATTTTGGCGAATTTCCGGACATTTTTGTATTTTTCGGCCAATTTTGACCCGATGGGCCAATTCTGAAGATTCGGGTTCCGCGGGCGAAAATACATATTGTAGGTCGGTCCCCAAGTACACGACCTTTTTTTGTGTGTGCCTGAGTAATTGAAGGCAAATACGTATTCAATTTTGTTGTTGTTAATTTGTGTCACAGAGAGGTCGAAAGTTGATAAAATCACTTTTTTCTATATCTTACTTTCATACTACAGCTAAATGTAATTTTTCAATACCATTCTAATGATGTATCAGAATGTATTTTGAAGGGTCAATTTCTGGCACGTCACGGTACACAATTTGAAAATTAAAATTGGCTGGTTTTAGTAACATGTGACACATGTCTAATTTCATCTCTATCCGTTAAAAAATAAATAAATGGCGGCCGGAAAGTGATTTCGTTGACACCCGGTATACTCTTCGTTTTCGTATTTGCGAAGAGTGCAAAGGAGGATGCAATAAGTACAACTGATTCCATTGATTATTTGTTACAAAAAGGTTAGTTACTATATTATATATTTTATTATAAGATAAGCTCTTTAATGACGGAACCTGTTTATAAATCATATTTATAATGATTTCCCTCGGGAAGGGGTGGTTGATTCATTCACAGTAAATTACCATTCATCAGATCACACATTGCTCTTTCAGACCTTAGTATATTACCCATTACGAAGATTATTACGTATTCCTTAATGAAATAGATGCTGAAGCTGATACGTCTCTAGGGTTTTATAGGTACTCTCTTTTATAACGTTTTTAGTTGTTCTGATCATTATAATTTTAATTTTAAAAACATATACCTAATAGACCAATGTTTTAATAGTGTGTCTTACAAGTGGGTAAAGGAGGAAAATAAATTAAATGCACGAAAAAAACTATTCAGATTAGGTCATTCTTCCTTCTGAATTTGAACAAATTAAGTTCTTAATTACACAGCCCCACAAAAAACGAAAAGTATGTTGTACCGGAAAAGAGACCATCAAATCCCCACGTATTTTGGCGCGCCGAATCCGAATCTGAGGTCTAAATTAATTTCTACCTTGTCATTTTTTTGTAAATCGCGTTTTTTTTTCGAATTTTTCTGCGGTGATACCGAAAAATGACAAGGTATTGAAAATTTTTATTAAGAAAATGTGCTTAGAATCCAACGAGGACCCCATATTTCAATTTTGAACCAAATCAGAGAAAAAATAAATATACAAAGGACAATGTTAAAAATAGCTGATTTTTGGCTCCCATCGCGGAACGCATAAGACCCAGAGAAAATGGTTGGAAAAGGCTTAAAATTAATAAAAATATGTCTTCGTGGTATCAAAAGGCTGGGGAAAATTTTATTTCACCCCTAAAAACGTAAAAACCCCTAAAATTGCATTGAATAATAGCTTATGGTGTAGCATTTGAAAATGCCACATTATTTATTACATCTAAAGTATACCGAATTTCTAGAGTGATCAGAATTATCAAGGAATTATTTGTAAAACATGTTGAGTTCGGAGTCCATACGGTATAGTACGCGGTGTTTTCAACGCTCCCAATGTCTCTGCATTGAGCTGCCCTCTGCCATAATCTTGAAGGACTAAGAATTTAAAATTAAGAAAAACGAACATTAGGTGAAAGAACTGATATGTGATAAGGTGCTATTCTGTGAATTTTAATGTGAGAGCACACAAAAATAGTTTGCACTTGTGGTTAAATATTATGATATCTTATCAGCTTTGCAAATAAAACCACAGGGCATTTTTGTCTAGTGCAATTCTCAAATTTAAAATAGTAAATGAGCAACCTTTTTTTAGTAAGGCCCATACAACATCTTGGGTGAGTTTTTTCCACTTTTGTAAGTGTTTGCCAATTTTAATTTCGATTTTTCTCCTTCACTTTTAGGCCTTTCTTTTTTATTCCCCTTTATTCATTTAATTTTACGTCTCTAGTAAAATATATGTAAGGATTTGTTATATGGTTTTTGTCCCGTTACTACGATTTTTTTTGTTCCTGTGCCTGTTCCTGTTTAAGAAAAAACTATAGTATATATGTTTTTTGGATGTTTCCCTTTTCACTGTTGGTAAAAATTCATGAAATAGTCGTTGGATATATGGATCATGGTAACATCCCCTGGAAAATTGTTGCTATCCACGAGTAATGTCCAGATGTAATCCAGAACATTCCTAGGAGCAAATTTCTTATTCCACCAAAGGATATCTCAGTTAAGCAATTATTTCATTACACTTTTTATTTGATTAAAATTACATACTAAATTTACCATTACATATTTATATAAAAACAATTTTGAAAAATATTCATATGATATTACATTTCATTTACATAATTTTTTTAAAAAACAGTAAAATTTCTGTAAAGCAAAAACATACGTATGCCATTGCTAATCATATACTTTATAATAATTAATTAATATATCAATAATCAAAATAATATTTTTATACTATTTTTAAAGTTTAATCAGACATATTATAATCCTGCTTATTAGATTTCCCTAAGGAATTAATGCTATCTAGGTATATCATGAAAATACCCTTTTTTTGTCTATATGTGTGTGTTCGTCTATTTAGTAATATTAGTAATATTTAGTAAAATATTTTTTTGTCTATCTCATTTTAACAAATATAACCATCTATTAACCTTATAGTTAAATTTATTGGTTGATTAGCTATAAATTTTTTTTAAACACTGTTGGTTGCAACTAATTGGCGCCCTCTATAAGTAAGTATAGATAGTAAAAAAAAAAGAACATCAGCATAACAACATAAAAAAAATAAGACTATATTAAGTAATCCACGACCTAAAGGCTCCCGTGAAAACTTAGTAACCGTTAGCGTTTACGGTGTTACCTATCTTTTCCAAAAATTACGGTACACGTAAAAAATAGCGCCCGAAATCGTGAGGCCTGAAATATTTTAAACATTTCATATTTCAATAACTGTAGATCAATAACTATTGTTACTTACTTAATTATTTTGATAGACGGAGAAAATTTTTTTTGAGACTTTTGTTGTTCTATTATTAATTCATGGCATTGATATATTATTACAATAAATAGTGACATATTCTGATATTTTCCGACGTTACCAATTCTGTTCGTTTCCGATCTTATAAAAATATTAAACAACCTTTATAATAATTAATTAATATAGGGACTCTAACCATGCATATAGTTTTTTGATCGCAAAAACATTCGCCTTATATCTCTAGTGTTTTTGATGGTTTTTACATTGTTTTCTTGCTTTTTAATTCTTAACAAATCTTAACTACGTACTGCTTACTATACTGGATGGACTTTTAAAATAAATTATTTCTGATTAAAATAATTTCTAACTTTAGTGATTGTGATTACGTTTTCAAATAACTTAAATTGTAATATTAATTACTAATATTGATCACATTTGGTCTGATTAATTTTGTAAAGATGGAAATTAACTATATGAAACCTGTTCATTTACATGTAGAAGAATTAAACTATGAACTTCGAATTAGGGGAATTCTTACTACTAAAAAAGATATTGTTATTAAAAGAAAAATGTTAAATAGGCGTTTAGATACCGAACGTGGCCGCGATATCGAATTATTTGATCCAGAATATAATTTCGCAAATGAACAAACAATTATTAACGATACTTTAAATCAACTTAGAACTCTTATAGATGAATTTGGTGGTCCAGAAAGTGACTCCGGTTTTCAGAGAATTAGATCGCGACTTATTTATATTACTAAGCGTATAAAACGTATTAATATTTCTGATAATGATGATGAAAAAGTAGTTCAATTATTCAAAAATGAAAGCCATGCTACTTGTGTTGAACTTGAAGCTTTGTTGTTTGATAGTATTGTCCAGGAGACACCCTTGGTAAATTTAAGTGCTACCAATATTCCTGAAAATACAGCACAACAACCATCTACTAGCAGAATGTCTAATAATTTTCAACCAGTACAAAAATCTATTCCGGTTTATAAGTGGAATATTAAGAAATTTAATGGCGATACTACTACTTTAATGTAATTTTTGAGTAAGGTTGATGAACTTGCTAAAGCTAGGAACGTTACAAAGCCTGAACTTCTTGCTTCAGCTCCTGATTTATTTTCTGATAAAGCGTATGTTTGGTTTAAGTCAATAGAACAATCTCTTAACGATTGGGATCACTTAGTTAAATTATTAAAGAAAAATTTCTTACCTCCTAATTTTGATGATCGTATCTGGGACGATATTCGCGACAGAACGCAGGGTAAGAAAGAACCTGTTCATATTTATATTTCCGTAATGCAAACTTATTTTAACCTTTTACAAAAACCAGTTCATGAAGGTACTAGATTAAGATATATCAGAAAAGGTATATTACCATATTACAATGAACGTCTGTCTGTAGTAACAACTCCTATTAAAACGATAGAAGATCTCTTAAATTGGTGTAAAAAAATCGACGAAGGTCAAACATTTGCAGATGAATATCATTCTCCTACAAAAGCATCTAACTTTTTCCCTGAATTAAATTATTTAAGCAGAAGTGAACCTTCTACTTCTAGTTCAAATGTTTCGATAAATACTATTTCTCACAATGCACAGAAAGAACATCATAAGAAAAAATTTAATGCAAAGAAAACTCAATCATTTAAAAAGTCTGTTAATACTTCTAATAATTTACATCCCAATACTAGTAATAATAAACAAACTGTTATTTGCTGGAATTGTGGTGAACCTAATCATAGTTACCAGTATTGCACAGCCAACAGAAATAAATTTTGTTATAATTGTGGCAAGAAAAATTAAACTATCCGTACATGTAATTGTGCAAAAAACTAAATAATGCCACACGGGTATACGGCCGTCGTGTGTCAATGCAGTTTAAGGCCTGTCGTAAATCTTTTTACATAAACAAGTTCCAACAAATAGAATCTAAAGGCACAGTAAACTTTTCCAAAAATAATTTTGATTTTGAAAAAGAAAATAAATGGGAAGAATGGAAAGAGTATGTTTCTAACTTTTTAAAGAACAATAAAATAAATAATTCACAAATTGTACCACTTTTCATTAAAAAACCTTTTGATAATAGACCATACGTAGACATAGATATTTTTGGACAAACTGTCACTTGTTTATTAGATTCTGGTGCTACAAAGTCAGTACTTAGCAATAAAGCTTTATTCGTTTTAGATAAACTCAAATTAGCTTTAGATAAAAATTGTGAAAAAGCCATTTATACTGCTGATGGTACTGCACAAGTTGTATCGAGTTGTGTTTACTTGCCTATTCGTGCTGGTAATGTTTGCAATGTTTTAAAAGTTTTAGTTGTACCATCTTTGGAACACTCAATTATTTTAGGAAGTGATTTCTGTAAGGAATTCTTAATAGAAATTAATTTTAAAGATAATTCTTGGAATGTTAACAGTAAATTAAGTGATTGTGACATAAAAGTATCCAAGGAAACGAATAGCTTAGTTTTTCCTACGTTGAATAGTATTGACAATTTAAATAATGAACAAAAACTTGGTGTACAGAAAGTAATTAATGCTTTTAGTGAGATTAGTCTTAATGATAAATTGGGACGTACCGATAAACTTTTTCTTGAAGTTGACACTGGTGACGCAAAACCTTTCAAGGTCAGGCAATATCCTTTATCACCATACATGATGAAAATTTTGAATAGTGAGTTAGATGAAATGCTTCAATTAGGTGTCGTAGAACCGTCTCATTCTTCTTGGAACTCTCCTGTTCTTTTAGTTAAGAAAAAATCAGGTGAATATAGATTTTGTTTTGATGGAAGACGCTTAAATTCGGCTACGAAACCTGATGCCTATCCACTTCCTCGTGTAGATCGTATCCTTAGTATGCTTCGTGATGCACGTTTCATTTCAAGTATTGATTTGAGAAAAGCTTTCTGGCAAATTCCTTTACATGAAAATAGTAAAGAGAAAACTGCCTTCTCTATTCCCGGAAGAGGCTTATATCATTTTAATGTTATTCCTTTTGGTCTTATTAATTCTGCACAATGTCAACAAAGATTAATGGATGCTGTCTTCGGTCCAAAACTAGAACCTCATGTTTTCTGTTATCTCGATGACATTAATATTACTTCTTCCTCATTTGAAGAACATCTCCAAATTCTCTTAGAAGTTTTACATAGGTTGAAGGATGCCAACTTAACAGTAAATCGCGACAAGTGTGAATTTTTTAAATCATCTTTGAAATATTTAGGTTTTATAGTTGATTCTGAAGGACTCAAAACTGATCCAGATAAGGTGTCGGCCATGGTTAATTATCCTAGACCCACTACAACGACTGAAGTCAAACGATTTATAGGTATGACCTCGTGGTATAGGAGATTTATCAACCATTTTTCTACTTTAGTTTCTCCTCTAAATGACCTACTTAAGGGTCGCAAAAAGGGTCAAACAATAAAGTGGACTCCAGAAGCCGAAAAATCCTTTATTCTACTTAAACAAGCTCTAGTTTCTCCTCCTATTCTTCGAAGTCCAGATTTCTCAAAGCCCTTCGTTATAAAGTGCGATGCGTCAGATACAGGCGTAGGGAGCGTTTTAATTCAGTCCATTGATAATGAGGAATTTGTTATAGCATTTGCTAGCAGGTCACTGTCTAAAACTGAACGTAACTATTCAGTTACAGAAAGAGAATGTCTTGCTGTGGTCTTTAGTATAGATAAATTTAGAGCGTTCATCGAAGGCACACACTACCATCATAACGGATCATTATTCTCTTCTTTGGCTTAATAATATGAAGGAGCCAACCGGCAAACTTGCTCGTTGGGCTGTTAAATTGCAGCAATTTTCTTATGATTTGGTACATAGGAAAGGCACTCTGAATGTAGTTCCAGATGCTTTGTCCAGAATTCCCTCTTGTAACGTATCAAAACCTGAAATTGTGTTGTTAGACGTATCTCTAGATGATATAGATTCTTATTACGTCCGCATGAGACAAAACGTCTTGAAAAATGCATCAAAATATCCCCAGTGGTTAGTAAAGGACAATTATGTTTATAAACACATTCCTTCACGGATTTCTGTTAAGTCAAATATTCATGAATGGAAGCTTTTAGTACCAAATTTTCAAAGAACAGAAATTATGAGTAAATTTCACGATCCCCCAGCTGCCGGACACTTCGGTTTCTATAAAACCCTTTCCAGGATGCAGGAAAAATATTATTGGCCAAAAATGCGCTACGACGTTTTACACTATGTGAAATCTTGTAAGATTTGCGGGTCTCAGAAAATTTCTTCTGATGAAAAAATGGGTTTAATGGGTTCACAGAAAAAGGTGAATTTTCCTTTCCAAATTCTTGCTGTAGATCTCATGGGTCCGTTTCCTAGAAGTTCTAGAGGATTTACCCATTTGCTCGTCGTGGGAGATTGGTTTTCAAAATATACGTTACTCTTTCCTTTGCGAAAAGCGACGGCTCCTAACATCGTGAAATTCATGGAAAACGATGTTTTCCTAATTTTTGGTGTACCCCAGATCATAATATGTGATAATGGTAGCCAATTTGTTGGGAAAGTTTTTAAAAAATTAGTGGATAAATATCATGTGCAAAAAATTTGGCTAAATGCAAAGTATCATCCCCAATGTAATTTCGTTGAGAGATCAAATAAAACTGTTGGTACAGCTATTCGAAGTTACGTGAAAGATCATAGAGATTGGGATAAGCATATTCCTGAAATTCATTATGCAATTAATTCTGCTGTTCACGAAGTCACAGGGTTTTCACCTGGGTTTCTTGTTTTTGGTAGAAATGTTCCGATAAGTGGAAGTTATTACGGTGAAATTGAAAATACGAAAGACATACTTTTGTTGCCTGGCGATCGCAAACTGTTTTCGGATGATCTCAAAGATATGTCGGAAATTTATGAAAAAGTTCGTGCAAATCTTCATAAGGCTCACGAAAGAAATTCTCGAAGTTACAATCTAAGAAGACGTGATGTCTCATTTCGCGTTGGCGATAGAGTGTGGCGGCGTAATAAAGTTTTATCCGACGCAGCAATTCACTTTTCAGCAAAGCTAGCGCCAAAGTATGTATTATGCAAAGTGGTGAAAAAAATTTCTCGTTTAATATATAGTTTAAAAACTATGGATAGATCTGATGTAGGCGAATGGCACGTTAAAGACCTGAAGCCTTATTATGGTTCAAATTCCGATGTATCTGTTGGTTCTGAGTAACTAAATAGTGTTTTATGGCACTACTATAGACTAGTATCTCTAAGTAATACTTTATACTACTAAAAGAGTTGGTTTTGTAGTTATCATATAATCACGTGTATATGATACAGTATTTTTGTGTTGTAGTTAATCGTATAGACGTATACGTATTATTTATTTTGTTGCTATTTCATGAGGATGAAGACATGTCTTAAATGAAATAAAGTGCACTGAAGTTGTGATTTAATATAATTCAGTGATTAACACTGAGAGTTTTATTTTTGATGATATAATATCACGTCATATTGCTTGATAAAAGCCAATCAAGCCAAGGTCGACCTAAAATGTTTGTACAGTTAATTGTAGTATTGAATAATATTAGGCATAAAATAGTTCTTAGTTGTTAGAGAACAACATTTATGATATTTGCAATAAATTATTATCAGTTATGTTTATGTTATGAAATGAACTACTAAATGTGACTCTACCTGATTATGAGAATTTCCTAATTTACGACTTTACCGATTTTGTCTCCAAATTGTTCTATTTGGCGTTTGGTACACGTAGATACCCATACATACATAACATATTTCCATCTAGAAATAAAAAGCCTCCATTTTAATAATTTTGATAATAATTACAGAGCATAAATGTTTGTGATAGGTTTAGTTTTATTTGTTTTATAAGTTTTGTAGTTACATAAGTAGTTATGTTAAAATTAGACCCACTTCGTAAGCCTAATTTTTCATTTTTGGAAGGGGCATTTAAAAATGCCACATTATTTATTACATCTAAAGTATATCGAATTTCTAGAGTGATCAGAATTATCAAGGAATTATTTGTAAAACATGTTGAGTTCGGAGTCCATACGGTATAGTACGCGGTGTTTTCAACGCTCCCAATGTCTCTGCATTGAGCTGCCCTCTGCCATAATCTTGAAGGACTAAGAATTTAAAATTACGAAAAACGAACATTAGGTGAAAGAACTGTGATAAGGTGCTATTCTGTGAATGTTAATGTGAGAGCACACAAAAATAGTTTGCACTTGTGGTTAAATATTATGATATCTTATCAGCTTTGCAAATAAAACCACATGGCATTTTTTTCTAGTGCAATTCTCAAATTTAAAATAGTAAATGAGCAACCTTTTTTAGTAAGGCCCATACAACATCTTGGGTGAGTTTTTTCCACTTTTGTAAGTGTTTGCCAATTTTAATTTCGATTTTTCTCCTTCTCTTTTAGGCCTTTCTTTTTTTATTCCCCTTTATTCATTTAATTTTACGTCTCTAGTAAAATATATGTAAGGATTTGTTATATGGTTTTTGTCCCGTTACTACGATTTTTTTTGTTCCTGTGCCTGTTCCTGTTTAAGAAAAAACTATAGTATATATATGTTTTTTTGATGTTTCCCTTTTCACTGTTGGTAAAAATTCATGAAATAGTCGTTGGATATATGGATCATGGTAACATCCCCTGGAAAATTGTTGCTATCCACGAGTAATGTCCAGATGTAATCCAGAACATTCCTAGGAGCAAATTTCTTATTCCACCAAAGGATATCTCAGTTAAGCAATTATTTCATTACACTTTTTATTTGATTAAAATTACATACTAAATTTACCATTACATATTTATATAAAAACAATTTTGAAAAATATTCATATGATATTACATTTCATTTACATAATTTTTTAAAAAAACAGTAAAACCATACGTATGCCACTGCTAATCATATACTTTATAATAATTAATTAATATATCATTAATCAAAATAATATTTTTATACTATTTTTAAAGTTTAATCAGACATATTATAATCCTGCTTATTAGATTTCCCTAAGGAATTAATGCTATCTAGGTATATCATGAAAATACCCTTTTTTGTCTATATGTGTGTGTTCGTCTATTTAGTAATATAAGTCTCAAACAAAAATATTTTTTTGTCTATCTCATTTTAACAAATATAACCATCTATTAACCTTATAGTTAAATTTATTGGTTGATTAGCTATAAATTAATTTTTTTTAAACACTGTTGGTTGCAACTAATTGGCGCCCTCTATAAGTAAGTATAGATAGTAAAAAAAAAAATAAGACTATATTAAGTAATCCACGACCTAAAGGCTCCCGTAAAAACTGAGTAACCGTTAGCGTTTACGGTGTTACCTATCTTTTCCAAAAATTACGGTACAATACTGAATGTGAAAATTATATTTATTTTATCATAACTCTTAGGTATCGATTCAATAGAGATAAAAAAAGGTAAAAACTACTTCTATTTACAACCCATTCAGGGGGTGGAACGCCATACACAGCACCTAATATTAAAAAAATAGGTACCGTAAGATGATTAAAAATGTACAAAATAATTTTTTAATACTAGTTGATCCTAACCTCAGCATCCCTATTTTTAAAAACAACCCCTATAAGGAGTAATAATATATTATAAAAATAATTAATAAATTATTATATTATATTATTATAATATTTATATCATATTAATATAATAATTTATTAATTATGTTTATTATATATGATTACTCCCTTATAGGGGTTGTTTTTGAAAATTATTATAATATTATATTAAACACAAACACACCACATATAGAGTGTGTAATGAAGCATTATTTGACGAGTTTTTTGAAAATTATATTTATTTTTTCATGGTATCGATTCAATAGAGATAACAAATTGATAAAAATTACCCCTATTCAGGGTGTAGAACGCCATACACAGCACCTAATATTAAAAAAATAGGTAAGTACCAAGGTGATTAAAAATGTACAAAATGATTTTTTTACTACTAGTTGAGTCAGACCTTCAACTGATCCTGACTTCAGCATCCGTATTTTCGAAAACAACGGGTAATAATATATAATAAAAATAAATAATAAAGTATTATAGTAATATAATATTGTCT
Organism: Rutpela maculata; assembly: GCA_936432065.2. NCBI lineage: Eukaryota > Metazoa > Arthropoda > Insecta > Coleoptera > Cerambycidae > Rutpela > Rutpela maculata. Next base: position 205,792,555 of record OW386285.2, read on the forward strand.
ATACTATACCTATTAGAATATGATATGAAGGCAAAAATAGTGTAAATATTTCGTGCAAAGACGAGATTACCTTTCCCCCCGTTTTCGAGGGTGATGAACACGATGGAAATGGTGGGAGAAGTTTTTGATCGCCGCAACCCCCTGAAGCGGCCAAAAACCACCCCTTTTATGGGTATCCCTTTATGTTTTCATATATAAACGAGTCTGGGGAGTGGTTTATCGACGGGTTATACGTGAAATAATATGGAAGGGGGGTTATAGAGTAAGTAGAATACAGAGAACAGGCCTAGGGGGTTGATTAAACCCTCCAGAGGGGTGGAAAATCTTTATTTTCAAATGATTCGGATCAAACGTTTATCCCCCGTTTTCGGGGTCGCTGATCACGGGAAAAATATTCATTTTTAGCTCCAACCCCTCCTCATCCCTCAAACAGGCAAAAATCACGCCTCACTCACCAGAAAGGATTCTATCCAGGATTTACAGGTTTTTCGGCACATGATCGTTATTCCTGTGCATATCCCTTCATTTTTCACCGAAGAGAAGGTAGTAGCGATCTCGGGGGTTGTTTCAACCCTTCCAAGGGATGTAAAATTCATTAATTATATTTTTATCGTGATCAGCGCCTGCGAAAACGGGGAAGGGATTGTTGACGATCCAAAGTGTAATTAATGAATTTTGCTCCTCTTGGAAGGGTTGAAGCAACCCCCGAGGTCACTACTACCTTCTCTTCCATGAAAAATGAAGGGATATGCACAGGAAATAACGATCATGTCCCGAAAAACCTGCAAATCTTGGATAGCATGTTTTCTGGTGAGTGAGTGGTGGTTTCTGCCCGTTTGAGAGATGAAGAAGGGTTGGAGCTAAAAATGAATATTTTTCCTGTGATCAGCGACCTGAAAACGGGGGATAAGCGTTTGAACCGAATTATTTGAAAAAGAAGATTATCCACCCCTCGGGAGGGTTTAATCAACCCCCTGAGTCTGCTGCCTGGATTCCACCTACTCTATAACCCCTTTCCATGTTAATTCAGATATATACAATCCGTCGATAAATCACTCCCCAGACCCATTTATATATGAAAATATAAAGGGAACCCCATAAAGGGGGTAGTTTTTGGCCGTTTCAGAGAGTTGCGGCGGTCACAGACTTCTCCCACCATTTCCATCGTGTTCAGCACCCTCAACCGGGGGGGGGGGGTGGAAGGTAATCTCGTCTTTGCACGAAATATTTACAAAAAACTCGTCAAATAACACAGCCCCACAAAAAAAAAAGTGGTCTGTTCACCAGACTAGACCAACATATCTATACGTTTTTGGGGTCGCTGAATCCGAATCCGGGGTCTGTTTGACCCCATCAGGTCAGGGTCAAGGTCAATCCAAGGTTAAATTGGGAAAAAAACGATTAAGCGAAGGAAACCACGATTTCTGTACGTTTTTGGGGTCACTGAATCCGAATTCGGGATCTGCTTGACCCCATCAGGTCAGGGTGATGGTCAATCCAAGGTCAAATTGGGAAAAAACCCTTTAAGCGCAGGAAACCATACCATTTTTATACGATTTTGGGGTAACTAAATCCCAACTCCTGGTCTGTTTGACCCATCAGGTCAGGGTCAAGGTCATTCCAAGGTCAAATTGGGAAAAACATTTAAGCTAAAAAACCACGATTCTTATACGTTTTTGGGGTTGCTGAATCCGAATCCGAGGTCTGTTCAACCCCATCAGGTCAAGGTCATTCCAAGGTCAACTTTTGTTTATCAAATGGAGATGCGTTTTTGACCACGGATTCTGAAAGAGCGGGATGTTTTACGTTCGCATATGGTTTGACCTATGATCAAAGTGACGTTTGGTCATCAGAAGGTCGAATCACTCTCTCAAATTAATTTATCTAAGATCAAAGATGATTCGTATTGAGAAATCTCAGTTACAAATCTTTATCGAGCATGGTTTAGCCTCGTGAATTTCTCCGAGGGGGATTGGAGAACGAAGGGAGCAGACGCCTATATCCACACGCAACCAACGAGTGGCGTCTTCCAATCCTCTGGGAAAAACGAAACGTCTGTCATATACTGACTGCCCAAACATCTCGGTGATAGGGACTGATGAAGTTGCTGGAGCATCACTGATGAGGCCAACATCAGTATCCAAGCGATACGTTTAATTTCTGTGGGAATCCTCTGATCCTGTTCTTAAAATTAAAAATCCTGCTTCTCAGAGGATGCTCAAAATGGTGACAACTGCCTTAATCGAGGATGTGTAGAATGATCCATTTTCCGATCCTTCGAGGTAATGAAGCCAGTAAAGGTGTACTGCTCTGCAGTGGGGCGTTAGGGTGTGAGGATCAAGCCATAGTGTGTCCGACAATGAGTTGACTTTTTCCTCGTCAAAGTCGGAAGATACTGATGTTGGCCTCATCAGTGATGCTCCAGCAACTTCATCAGTCCCTATCACCGAGATGTTTGGGCAGTCAGTATATGACAGACATTTCGTTTTTCCCAAAGGATTGGAAGACGCCACTCGTTGCTTGCGTATGGATATAGGTGTCTGCTGTCTTGGTTCTCCAACCTCCCTAAGAGAAATATCACGAGGCTAAACCATGCTCGATAAAGATTTGTAACTGAGATTTCTCAATACGAATCATCTTTGATCTTAGATAAATTAATTTGAGAGAGTGATTCGACCTTCTGATGACCAAACGTCACTTTGATCATAGTAAAACGTAAAACATCCCGCTCTTTCAGAATCCGTGGTAAAAAACGCGTTTCCATTTGATAAACAAAAGTTGATCTTGGAATGACCTTGACCTTGACCTGATGGGGTTGAACAGACCTCGGATTCGGATTCAGCAACCCCAAAAACGTATAAGAATCGTCGTTTTTTAGCCTAAACGTTTTCCCAATTTGACCTTGGAATGACCTTGACCCTGACCTGATGGGTCAAGCAGACCAGGAGTTGGGATTTAGTTACCCCAAAAACATATAAAAATGGTGGTTTTCTGCGCTTAAAAGGTTTTTTCCGAATTTGACCTTGGATTGACCATCACCCTGACCTGATGGGGTCAAGCAGATCCCGAATTCGGATTCAGTGACCCCAAAAACGTACAGAAATCGTGGTTTCCTTCGCTTAATCGTTTCTTTCCCAATTTAATCTTGGATTGACCTTGACCCTGACCTGATGGGGACAAACAGACCCCGGATTCGGATTCAGCGACCCCAAAAACGTATAGATATGTTAGTCTAGTCTGGTGAACAGACCACTTTTTTTTTTTGTGGGGCTGTGTAATGCTTCATTACATAGACTATATGTGGTGTGTTTGTGTTTAATATAATATTATAATAATTTTCAAAAACAACCCCTATAAGGGAGTAATCATATATAATAAACATAATTAATAAATTATTATATTAATATGATATAAATATTATAATAATATAATATAATAATTTATTAATTATTTTTATAATATATTATTACTCCTTATAGGGGTTGTTTTTAAAAACAGGGATGCTGAGGTCAGGATCAACTAGTATTAAAAAATTATTTTGTACATTTTTAATCATCTTACGGTACCTATTTTTTTTAATATTAGGTGCTGTGTATGGCGTTCCACCCCCTGAATGGGTTGTAAATAGAAGTAGTTTTTACCTTTTTATTATCTCTATTGAATCGATACCTAAGAGTTATGATAAAATAAATATAATTTTCACATTCAGTATTGTACCGTAATTTTTGGAAAAGATAGGTAACACCGTAAACGCTAACGGTTACTCAGTTTTTACGGGAGCCTTTAGGTCGTGGATTACTTAATATAGTCTTATTTTTTTTTATGTTGTTATGCTGATGTTCCTTTTTTTTTACTATCTATACTTACTTATAGAGGGCGCCAATTAGTTGCAACCAACAGTGTTTAAAAAAAATTAATTTATAGCTAATCAACCAATAAATTTAACTATAAGGTTAATAGATGGTTATATTTGTTAAAATGAGATAGACAAAAAAATATTTTTGTTTGAGACTTATATTACTAAATAGACGAACACACACATAGACAAAAAAGGGTATTTTCATGATATACCTAGATATCATTAATTCCTTAGGGAAATCATAATTATTTTTGTAGGTAGGTAGGTAGGTAGGTAGATAGGTACTATAAAACTAGCATTGCTGTCTCATCAGTTGTGATGCAGGTTTATTTTTATTAGTTCAAAAATCGAACCAATCAGCGAATAGGGGTAATTTTTATCAATTTGTTATCTCTATTGAATCGATACCATGATAAAATAAATATAATTTTCACATTCAGAATAAGCTATTATTCAAAGCAATTTTAGGGGTTTTTACGTTTTTAGGGGTGAAATAAAATTTTCCCCAGCCTTTTGATACCACGAAGACGTATTTTTATTAATTTTAAGACCATTTTCTCCGGGTCTTATGCGTTCCGCGATGGGGGCCAAAAATCAGGTATTTTTAACATTGTCCTTTTCACCCCAACCGGTAGGTTGTACGTTGTAAGTACCTACGTATTTTTTGTTTTTATTTATCTTCTCTCAGATCTTGTTCAAAATTAACATGTGGGGTCCTCGTTGGATTCTAAGCACTTTTTCTTGATAAAATTTTTCGATATCTTGTCCATTTGAGCCATTTTTCGGTATTACCACAAACAAAATGCGAAAAAAACACGAGATTTACAAAAAAAAATGACAAGGTAGAAGTTAATTTGGACGTCAGATTCTAATTCAGCTCACCAAAATAAGTGAGGATATGATGGTCTCTTTTCTGGTACAACATACTTTTCTTATTTTGTGGGTATGTGTTGTCTTTCAAATGTCGTCATTTAGTCAAATTTCATATTGCACTTTTTATTACAATTCTGCAAAGTAATCATCAAATAGTTATTACACGGAAAATTTGAGGTCGATCCGATAAGCAGTTTCAGAAATATACTCCCACATAACACATTTATACAACGTGATCTACCAGGCCCAGATAGCATTTATTATTCCACGAATGTACATTTTGCATTCCCAATGTTCTAATTGCATTCTGTACTTGCCATGTATGTTCCCTCAACATTCCCATATAAATAATATTTTCACATATACAATATGATTATACATACGATATAAATGGAATATACAGAAAAGTGTGTGTTCACAGTGGCATATACTGTGTACACGTATCAGGGAACGAACGTTCTTCGTATATGCGTTCATGTACATCGTATAAACATTCGTCAATGATTTTATCTGTATAATACAGGTAGGTATATTTTTTGCAGAAATATTTGCATCGCTCGAGCGCCGCGCAGACAGTAATATCATCAAAAGTTCAGCACTTTTAACGCGAACGCTGATTGGTTCGATTTTTGAACTAATAAAAATAAACCTGCATCACAACTGATGAGACAGCAATGCTAGTTTTATAGTACCTATCTACCTACCTACCTACCTACAAAAATAATTATGATATTTCTCTATCTATATAGATTTGGTTTAAGTACATTTATAATCATCCCTGTGCGGTGTATGACGTTTTATAAATTTTAAATCGTTCGTCAATATTATTGTATATATGAAATATGTTTTAAATTTTGAATCCAGACTTTAGATTTGTGATCGAATATTAAATAATAATGAATATGAAATATTAAATAATAATGAATGAAATATTAAATAATAATGAATAATAATTTTAATTTATGTACTGTGTTCAATTAATTAGTAACTATCTCGGTAACTATCGGCATTTCTTAAGCAGATAGTTCAGACTCAGAATGGTTATTTAATTACATTTTATCTTTTATATTTAGATTTCCGTTTCCCTGTCATTACAATCCCCTTGTAAAAATTTTTAAATGCGTGCCACGGTCATTAGGTTAGTGCGCATGCTCACCGTGCTGCTATTAGTATACGTCACGCTTCTGCTGTCAAATGTCGATTTCAATTTGTGTTTTGTTTTTGTTTTCCCGTGATTTATTATAATTATTCCAAGTATACATTAATTGCATTGCAGTAAGTATTTTACAATTGTATACAATATAACTACCACATAGTTTTGTTGTCATTTGCAGATATTTTATATTTAGACACTAAAGTTTAATGTGTATCCCTTTGTACATATACTAAGCATACCCACCTATATTAGTTATAATAATTACGGCGTTTGTAGGTATCGATTTTTGGAAAAAAAAACTGAGGTGGTCTTTGTAATGGTCTCGGTCCACGAAAAGGAAGCTTGGTGGTCACCATTCAAACGGAAACAATTTGACTGATCATTGAAAAACAGATGAAACGTGGACACTTTACGGGGTGTTTAAATCTTATTTTCAAGAAGGTAGGTCCGATCTATTTCAATATTAAGGAGCTTTTGTTTATTTAAATCACAACCATTGGATTTGATTACAACATACGAGTTGTGATAGGTATTTATTTGTAGTAATTTGCTTTATACCTATTTCAGAGGATTATAGAAGAGCTGCAATTAAATGAAAAGGGCAGAGATCACATCTGATGTACAGAGTGAACAAAAACAAATCAAAGGACTATGTACAAAAAGCACGTTGTTCCTCCCATCAGATGAACATAATGATATCGAAGAACATATTGGAAGCCGTCGACTTCCCAAGAAATTTTGTCCTTACAGAAGTTGCAAGAAGATATGTTGTTCTTTTAATAACTCTGGTAGGCATTTAAAATCAAGTACCTAAAATTTCGAATGTTCACTTGAACGAATTTCATATGAAAAAGAAAAATTAATAAAAGCCACACTTCGATTTAGGTGCAAAAACTTAAGTATTGTGGATATTTATTGTCAGCAAATGTGACGATGAAGTGTTTATGCCTAAATCGATGTGTGGTTTTTATTAACTTTTCTTTTTCATCTAAAATCCATTCAAGTGAACGTTCGAAACTTCAGGTACATTTAAAATCACAAGCATAAATATTTCCGAATTCCAAAAAAATATCTATGTTTTGTAGGTAAAGGACACCGCACAAAACAAATGAAAAAGAGGGCACAGTCAAATGGGCTGAAAATGCAGAATGTCTGAAAATGGCCAGTTTGAAAGGTCAAAGATCAGGAAGATCGGTACCCACTAATGTCATAGTTGAGAGTATTATGTGACAACGAGTTGTTGTTATTCATATTCATAAGACCGGAAATGCCGCAGGTTTCATGAATGAGGGTGATTTTTTTAAGGTCCTAGGCTTACTTTAAAGTGAGAGTGTGCGTGTGTGTGTGTGTGTGTTTGTGTAGTGGGGGGGGGGGGGGGGGGTTGGTTAGCGTGCGTGAGAGAGTGAAAGTGTGTTCCTATCAAAGAGTTCTATAAATAGAGGATACAAGCTGCATAAGCGTAATGTATAAGCAGAGGACAGCGCGCAAACGGTGTGAGCATTCTCATCCTTCTCACACAGTTCGTTCTCTCTTTGTCGCACAGTACATGGGGGGCTGTGTTGCTTTGTAAAACAGAGTGGAGATCAAAGGAGAGGGTACGAGGTGTGCGACAAAGACAAGGATGCTCGCGCCGTCCAGCAAATCAACGGCTTGTCTCCTTTAGTCAGAACTCTTTGGTTCATATGTGCAAACGCATTAGAATAACAACGTTAAACAAATCCTCGTCATAATATGATACTCTCAACTATGACAGCGGGTACCGATATTCCTGATCTTTGACCTTTCATATCTCAAAAACTGGCGATTTTCAGATATTGTGCCCATGAAAACTTTTGATCAGGATATTATGAAGTACAACATACTACATTTTCAGCCCATTTGACTTTACCTTCTTTTCCATTTATTTTGTGCCTGCCGTGTCCTTTATGATAATATCAATTTGTTTAATTTATGTTTGATCAGTATTATTTTTTCTGTAAGATCTTTGTAAGATGTTTTTATATTTTTCAACTTTATCATGGCCAGTTTTTAAAGAGAAGTAAGTACCTATTCAAATATAATACAATGTATTTTCTTTTGTAGTTGGACTAGCACGTGCATCTCCTCCTCTAGACAGGAAGGAAATACCTTCTCCTAAAAATTGGAAAAGCCAAAAGAAAGTATTCAGCCAATAGGATCAGTCACAGATGAAGTGTTGAGAATGAAAAGTGGACTTTCGCAATTACAAGTATCACCATCGGCAACACCTGGACACTGGTTTTGAAAATGTAAGCCCTCCAATTTTTACTATTTTTTACTTACTGACAAAAAATTCGTTATAGTAAAATATGCCAGTTCATAAGTTGCAAAGAAAATTTTTTTGTTAAAAAAAATCTCAATTGAAATTTTTGTCACAGTTGTTTTTTATTATTGCAATTCATTTTTGTAACAAAAAATAAAAATATATTTAAAGTAACACAACTGTTTTATTTATACCTCTTCCTATTTTATAATTTAAGATGCATACTTAATTGTTACAACAATGTAAAGTAATTAATAAAATAAAATCATGTTTTGTTCTTGGCAATTTAAAACATGATTTGAAATAGATAAAACTTTAAGGTAATGTAATATGATCATTAGATTTTTTCATAAATAACACGTTAAATATGATTTTTAAGCTGAAGTTTTAGAGTGATAAATGTTTGATGTATTTTAAAATGGTTTTTAACAGATCTTATTAACGTAAAACTATTTTTTTACATATATTCTCTTCCACATTTACTTACATAATATTCTTCACAAGGAATGTGAAATGTGGAAAATTAAAATAAGTACCTAATAATTGACTGTAACAATTATTAAACTTTAAAATTAGATATTGGATTTATTATATGCAAGTACTTCACTCATATCATGTATTCTCTTGAGTTTAATTATTATAATAATTTATTATTTGCTATAATCATAGATGAGTCGCTACGTCATACTGAACATATTCGGAATGAAGCAGCGACTCATCAATGATTACAATAAGTAATAAATTATTATAATAATTAAACTTTGAAGAAAATACATGATATGAGTGAAGTACTTATAGCTGCCACTGATACATAATGTTCATTCCTACAATATACATGCATCATAGATTTATGATCCATGTGTAACATACCAGGCACCTACGGTTTAATTCCTACGAAGATAGTACTCATATACCGTGAACATGCAGTGTACATTGTGAATGTAGGATGGACCTTCCTCCTATATACCTCATGTATCTATCAGTATATCAATATACGTTTCTGGTTCATATCAAGTTCCGTTTTGGTCTACGGGTACGTTGCAGGAATCTTACTCGTATATCGAGAGACGGTCATCTGTACGTCTCTCTGACATTCAGATTTTTTACATGGAATACAAAATGAATATTCATTCTTAGTTCCATGGGTACATAAAGTACGTTCCGAGCACATGCTCTGAATGTAAAAATGCTATCTGGGGGACATGCGGAAAATTTAACAGTAGGTTGTCCCCACCGAAAGGAGTAAAAAAATGAAAAATTTTTAAAAAATGACCAAAAAAATTCCCTTATTTTTTTTGTAGCAATGCGCCGCCAATAACTTCAACTAATCTAACGTAACGCGGTACAACCATATCACATTATTATACTTGGGATTGACACTACTGACAGCAAAGCTGGATAATAAGATAGAAGTGACTTTTTGGTTTTAATCAAATCACACTACAAAAATACCGAAATAAATTGAAAACATTGATCTCATGCTGAAATGAATAACAGATATACGAGATATTTAGTTAAACCGGTCAATGACACGGCCGTGTAACTATTGTTCGACCGGATGACCGGATCCAAAAAAACGCAGCTCTCTAGGGGTCTACACACGATCCAGCGGCACGGCGTGAGCCTTGTCGGCATTCTTTGAACGCATTCGTAAAAGTGAATTGGTCCGCTGGAATTCCAATTATCTTCAAAGCATACCAACAATGTTGCCTACCTGCCGCTGGATCGTGTGTTGATCTTTTTGATCTCGCCGGCCGGCTTCACTTTTTATGCCGATTAAGGAAATGTAAAAAACTCGAATACGTTCTTTCACCAGTAAGTTTGTCGACCTCTTCAGAATTAGGTCAGGACTTACACAACATCAGTAGTGTATCTTCGCAAATTGACTAATAATTTAGTATATACTAAATTACCTCAGAATACTCTAAAATTTTGCAGGGGCTTTCCCACATTGAAGAAGAGCACACCATTTTATTTTCCGCATTTCTTGGTAGATCGCGTTGTATACAAAGTATGATCATACTACAAATCTCAAAGTACGTAGGTACTCGTGCAAAGCATACCCACACAGCACAGGATGGCCACAGGATATCCTAAAATGATCCCGTATATCCGATAAATGGATTGTTCATTTGGGATGTCGATAGGAAGTCCAATGGTTATCCTTTGGTCCTAATAAAAGCCAAAATAGAGATATCCATTGGATAACCTACATGACTATCTATATATATAGACTATCGATAGCCTTCAGGGTTATTGATGTCCTATTTAAAACCTATATAGGGATAACCAAAGGCTATCCCTAGGGCCATTCTTGGGTCAACTTGTTGAGCTAATGTAGCTCCCAAATTCATGATAATTGATAAATTCACCTGAGGCACAAATGAGAATTTTTTAATTTAGTTTATATTTGCATATTTTCATTGTGACAAATGAATTTTATTAGTGGAAGGCATTACTTATAAAATATGGTCCTAATAACAGCCAGAATGGGGATATCCACTGGATAACCTATATGACTATCTACAGGATGGCCTTTTTAGGGTTATATAAAACCTATATAGGGACAACCAAAGGCTATCTCTAGGGCCAACCATAGGTCAATTTGTCGGACTAATGTAGGTCCCAAATTCATGATAATTGATAAATTCACCTAAAGTACAAATGAGAATTTTGTTATTTAGTTTATATTTGCATTATACTTTCATTGTGACGAATGAATTTTATTGACGGAAGACATTACTTATAAAATATGGTCCTAATAACAGCCAAGATGGGGATATTGGCTAGCTCGTTCTTAGCGCTAGTTTCAATAATTCATGTTAGATGGCTCTCCTTGCAAGGTGCAAATTACTTCTGTTGCGATACTCACCTAGTAAGCCTGAAACTACAGGTTGTGTAATCTATCCACTACGCAGGATATGCACATATCTTGCAAATGCCTCTTTTACGAGACTTAATTTTTTTGCAATATGAGATTTATTTATTACGCAAGGAGGGTGAGTATACCCCAAATTTTAAATTGTCTACAGTAATCACGATTTTACACAAGATCAATTTTGATCCTGTGTAGATGCTATGGGTAACCAGATGCAGCTATGTGTGGATGTCTGTGGTTGTCCAGATTTTAACCTAAATTGGTCCCTTTTTCTTCCTATGAACAACCACGGGCTATCCTATTGTGGACATCTCTAGGTTATCCCGATTTTAACCCAAATTGGTCCCTTTTTCTTCCCATAGACGACCATGGGCTATCCCATTGAAGACATCCATGGGCAAACTCGATTTGCACCAAAAGGATATCCACAGGAGGTCCGAAATCGGGATTAACCCAGGACGTCCCGCTTATCCTCCAAGTATGGCCAGTGGTTGTCCTAAGGCTATCGAGTGCTGTCTGGGTATACCTACTTCAGTTTATACTTTCTTCGAAGAACGACCTACTTTTCACATGCAATTGACCATATTTTTGTGAAATTGGTTGCTACCAGTTATTTCACAATTTGATGTTGGCTATACGTTATTACTGTTTTTAGTCAATTCGGAGTGGGCGACATCTACATTCTGGTAGAATAATATGTTCGGGAGTAAATTACGAATCATTTTACTATTGATGTTAAATAGAAGTTTAACTTTATTATTATTGTTTTTAATAGTACCACAAATATCTACTACATTAAATGCCAAAACTTTTTTGTTCACACCACTTTCTGATATTCTTGCGAAAATCTCGAAGTTAACGACATCTAAATTCTAGTAGTATAACACACGTTCAGGAATAAACAATAAATCAGTATACAGCGCCACCTATTGGTAGATGATTTTCGTGAATAGTTAGCTATGCTGATTTTAGTTGAAAATATATAGCCAATATCAAAACTCTAAAGTTACTAGTAACAACCAATTTAAGAAAAATATGGTCAATTCAACTGAATTTCCAACTGGAAATGTTTCCAATTCTTTGGTACTTGATGATCTTTTCATCTGCATAGCGCATGTAAAAAGTATAAACTATGCATAAGAATAGTAGTACCAATTATATACTTTATATGAATATTTTTGCCTTTAGAATGGAAGAAAAATAAAGAATATATGGTGGAGGTCCATATGTATTTTATGTATTTATATTAACATATCTAATATTGTTTACCATACTCCAATTTACTCTCACAAGGATTGCCTGCAAATTATAAAGTTTATTAAATTCATTTTTACTTACCTTTTTACCAATTGCGGTAAGTACGGATCGAACTTTCAACGCCTGCGTTTTCTCTGAAACAGTTCTACTCACTTACCCACAGAGCTAATTCCCTATCCGTTATTTTAATTGCTAAAAGTGGTATATTAATGTGTGGGAAATTTATTTAATGAGATTATCAGTAAAATAAGTCTTTATTATGTAAAACTGAATTTCTAGTACAACTTTTAACAAACAATTATACGTTATTTAAAATATTATGTGGAAATCGTTCAAGTTCTCTTTTTTCTCTTTTTTATTTGAGTTCCCAAACCTAAATTTTTCCTGTCAGCATTTATAATTATTAAAAACTGATTTAATTTCTAATGGATAAACTGTGATATAGGGCCCGTGTATCATTTGGCAGCTGACGAGATTGAAGGCCACACAATAACCTCAATCTTTCAATGTTTCTAATTTTAAATCCAGTTTTCCTTTACTTTTTTTTAACTTTTGTGGGCTATCAACTATTGAAGTAGAGTGGTTTTCATTATACAAAGACGATTACATTATTAGGGATTATTAGGACACTCCGAATGGAAGTGCCATTGCACGGTTGGACAATATCGACAGGGTTGATACGGGATTCGGGAGCTCCCTGCGTTGCCGTTATCTCTTCTAGGTGAATTAATATTATTGGCAAAATGCACTCTAGGTAGTCTAGGTGAGTTATCTCTTCTCGGAGATCCATTGAAATGCACTCTACGTGCGTTGAAACCTTGTGCTGGGCGCATTGAAGGCAATTGTTCTTCAATTACCGGAATTTTATTGACTTTGTGGTTGAAGTGGAAGTCCTTGGACGTAAGGACGACTTGAATTATTCTGGACTTGTAATTAGCTTTAAAGTTCTCGATTTTGATTATATCATTCATAAGAACGGACTTTAGCTAATACATGAGTTTGATAACGTTCGGTCAGTCTCACGGCTTACTAATCCCCATGCAGGTTCAATGTAGGGAAAATGACACCGCTTCGCCTACGAGTGACTTTTTGGCAAAATGGATTTTTGTTTTTTGTGCACAAGGCGGTGTTCTAGAGAAATTTATAGACACTTTATTATTTGGAAAGCCCTGCAATTGGTATTGATCATCCAACGCACTCGTCCAAATTATGAGTCGTTAGGTGAATCCAAACTTTTTTTATGTGAGAAACCGGCCTTGTCCATTTTTACTATTTTTTGCCAATATTTGTCTATATACGTTACGCGCTTTCGCCACATTTGTCGATTTCGCCCTTTTTGATACGTTGCATCGTTAAAATTTGGTATTCATTCTTTATTTTCATTGTCTTTTATGGAGGAATTAAAAGTTAAAAATATTTTCAAAGTATTTTGTGAAAGTATATTGTTCATTTTTCCATGACCACAATATACTTTTACTCTCATGGCCTGGACCAAAACATATTTTCTTAAGTGAAAATTCGTTGTTTCGTCGAATTTTCACCTAGTTATGCCTCATGTCTTAACGAACTCTTATCAGTCCTCTTGTGCTAGTTTATGGCTCTGAAGCCTTCCCAGTAAACACACTCTGCCACATCCACATTATAGCCACTCACATTTTAGTGGATTTTATAAATGGCAAAGCATCGTTTACCAACGTACGTGTGCACGGAAGTGGTATTAACATATTAACAGACATTGTTGTTGTTAAATACAAATTTAAATTGTGATAATATTCAAATATATAGTTTCAATGAAACCTGATTAGTTGATATAATTAAAAATTAAAAAGTGATTTTGTTTGTCGCTAAAAACTAGTGTGCAACGTGATAACACGAGAAGGTGTGATAATATAAGGACTAGTTTCGCTTGCCGTGGGCGATAAAAGTTAGTGGTTTTCTACGTTTGGCATTGTCTCTTTCCACCAAGGGTCGATCTCATCATAGTAAACAATCATGAATGAACAATGTGGCAAATGTAAAAAAAAGAATAAGGACCCCATGATAAAATGCTGTGGTGACTGTTGTATGACTTATCATTTAAAATGTGTAAATGTTCAATCTACGGAATATGATACAGTCCAAAATTGTAGAGGAATAAAGTGGTTTTGCGATACATATGTTGACATCTTGGAGCACGTATGGAGTTTAAAAAATGATATTTCCGGCCTACAAAAGCAAGTATCATCTGAATTGATAGAGTTAAAAAGTATGATAAATAAAATTCATAATGTTCCAAGAGATGACATCAACTTAAAAGAGAAAAAAAGTTATGCAAAGGCTGCTAGTGAAGTAGTAATTATAAAGCCTAAGAATACTGGACAAGATAGCAAAAAAACACTGGAAGCAGTGCACAAATATGTAAGTCCTACTACATTAGAAGTTGGCATAACTGAGGTTAGAACAGTAAAAGAAGGTGGTGTAGTAATTAAATGTGGCACTAAAGAAGAAATAAATAAAGTTAAAATGGCAGCTGAGAAGAAATTGGGGAAAAATTATAAAATCAATGCACCTGATCTAAAAAGCCCTTGCATTAAAATAATAGATATTGACAGAGAAATGGCCAGTGACGAACTGCTTGATACTATAAAAAAGCAAAATTTATTTTTAAACCATAATTCGGTATCTTTAAATTTTAAAGCTATTAAAAAAATGAGAACCAAATGGATGGCTATTGTGGAGTGTGATCCTGAATCCTTCAGGAGGATAATGGAACAAAATGGATTATTTATCGATTGGTCTCGTTGTCGAGTGTACGAGTACGTAAGTGTTTTTAGGTGCTTCAAGTGTGGTGGTTTTGGACATAAAGCAGATCAATGTAGCAATGAGTTAAGATGTCTCTCATGTGCAAAACCGATAAACGAACACGAAAATGGAAAAAAATGTGAGTGCGATATTCCTAAATGTATTAACTGCATAGATGCTAATGCTGCATTAAAGACAAATTTTGATATTAACCACTCTGTGTATGATGTTAATTGTCCCATTCTACTTAAAAAAATAGATATTGAAAGACAAAAAATCAAATACAACATAAATAGCGAATAGCAATTAGTCAATGATAACAATAAAAAATTAAATGTAATCAATTTCAATCTGTATCATCAAAATATACAATGTATAAAAAACAAAATTGAGCAATTGGAGGTCGAGCTCAATGAACATAACATTGATATCTTGTGTTTGACAGAGACATGGGCTCAGTCATTTGAATTTAGATACCTTACACATCAATGGGTACGTTAAAAAATCAAGTTATTGTAGAAATGTATACCATAATGGCGGAGTCAGTGTCTTTCATAAATCGTCGCTCAATGTAAGTATTGATGAAATCACTTCACTAAATAAGTTTTCTAAAGATAAGGATATCGAACTGGCAGGAATTGAAATGAAGGTAGATCATAAAAAAATTAAAATAGTGACTGTGTACCGATCACCCACTGGAGACATAAATATATTTTTCGAAACGTTGGATGAGTTACTTGACGACTTATTAAAAGACAAATCTTTACTTATATTGTGCGGGGATTTAAATATCGATTATTTATCGAATAGTATATATAAATATCAACTGTCTGATCTATTCAGTATGTATAATCTTGATTTTCACGTTACTGAGCCAACAAGAATATGTACAAATTCTTCAACTTGTATAGACTATATATGTAGCAATTTTTTAAGCAATAGCTGTGATGCTGTTTGTAAAGTGGTGCCGAATGGACTGTCAGATCATACATGCCAGATTCTATCCTTTAATGCACCAAATTATGTACCATATAGAAAAGATCAGAAAACTAGAGTACTTTCAGATAGTAATTATCAAAATTTTATTTATCACGTAAGTAAGGAACTTTGGAGTAATGTATATGATGCACAGACTGTAAATGACGGTTTTAAAGCTTTTAGTGAGAATTTGTTTTATTATGTCGATAAATGTTTTCCTCTTTCTAATGTCAAAGTAACTTGTGATAAAAAAAGGTGGATAACTCAAGGAATTCGAATTTCATGTGAGAAACTAAAATTATTGAATAGAATAATGTTAGCGACTAAGAGACCTGAGGATGAAAAGTCATATAAATTGTATAAAAAGGTATACGATAGAGTTGTGACAGCGGCTAAACGCTTATATAACGAAAATAAATATAGAAACGCTTCTAATAAATCCAAAGCTGCCTGGTCTATCATAAATAGTGACTTAGGTAAAAACTGTTCGGAATCCACCAGAATTGAGGAATTGAAAGTTGATGGTAGGAAAATTACAGATCCGCAAGAAATTGTCAATAGCGCAAATGTTCATTTTGTAAATTCACCAAAAATTTTAGCAGAAAGTTTTAAAAACACAGAATATTTTATTAATTTGAACCAAAAATTTCCAACAATATTCCTTGATCCGGTGTCGGAAAATGAAATTTTTAATATAATAATGTCTCTTAAAAAATCTAATTCCTGTGGGATAGACAACATTAGTACGAACATGTTAAAGTCAATAGTTCAATACATAGTTTTTCCTCTAACATATTTGATCAATAGGTCCCTACAAGAAGCTATTTTTCCAGACATCTTTAAAACAGCAAAAATTACACCCCTATATAAAAAAGGAGATAAATTATTACTTAACAATTACAGGCCTATCTCATTGCTCTCATCTATATCAAAAATACTGGAAAGAGTTATTTATAATAGAATGTTGAAGTTTTGTGACAAATATAATATACTGAGCAACGAGCAACATGGGTTTCGGATAGGGAGGTCGACTCAGTCCGCTATACTTTGTCTTCTTAACAAACTTTATGACAATTTAGATAAAAATAAAAAATGCTTTGGAGTTTTTATGGATCTGAGTAAAGCATTTGACGTGGTGGATCATGCTTTACTCTTACGGAAACTGAATAAATATGGATTTCGCGGGAAGCTTGGTGAGTGGCTTGAGTCCTACCTTTCTGATCGAACTCAGCTGACAGAAATTGGAAACATGAAATCAGAAAGATTATCTGTATCCCGCGGTGTTCCTCAAGGCTCGATCCTGGGACCCCTACTTTTTATACTTTTTATAAACGATTTACCAGATGTAATAAACTCATGTCTCTTAGTAATGTTTGCAGATGATAACTCATTTTTAAATACAAATGAAAACATAAATAATCTTACAGTTGATACACAGAATAAAATTAACTTATTTGTCGCTAAATTTGAAATTGAAAAATTAATTCTAAATAGCGATAAAACAGTCTTCGTTCATTTCACTCCTAAACTAATTAATTATAATGAGAGCTATCTACTAAAAATTCACGGAAAATCTTTAGAACAAGTCACATCTACCAAATTCTTGGGGGTACACATAGATAATGCCTTAAATTGGGAAAACCACGTTAATATATTGTGTAATAAACTATCGCCAGTCTGTTTTGCTCTGTACAGGTTGAGAAATATTACAAATAGGACTGTTATGCTATCCTATTACTATGCGCAATTCTACTCAAGAATTTCGTATGGCATTGTATTTTGGGGATCTTCCCATCACTTTGAGAGAGTGTTTAAATTACAAAAAAAGGCAATAAGAAATATAATGGGAGTTAGTATGCGTACCTCTTGTAAGACCTATTTTAAAGAATTGCAATTATTACCTTTACCTTGTGTTTATATCTTGGAAATAGTTGTATTTGTAAAGTCTAATTTAAACAATTTTTTAAGAAACAATCATAATCACGAATACAACACCAGAAGACAGAATAATTTATTGACTCCAAGTCATTCTTTGTCACTATACGAAAAAAGTCCCACATATACTGGAATAAAATTATACAATAACCTTCCAGAATGCATCAAGCAGATTAACAATACAAAAATATTTCGTAGACATGTAAAAAAGTTGTTACTAGAATCAGTCTTTTACTCTGTAAACGAATTTATGCAACACTCATTTGAGTCTTAAGAATATATATTTGTACAGATATATATATACATAAGTATACATCTTCTTTTAATTATTTTCATTGAAGCTCGACTTGCGATTTGACATAATTTTAAATATTTTATTTTTATTTTTACTGAGCTGTAAATGTTCTAAATGTAAATGTTAGTAAGTATCTGTTTCTGTTTTCCTTCGTTTTTTTTGTACTTACCAACTTATTTATAGTTTGTTTTATTTACTATCTATTGTATTTTGACGACTCCAATACCTTATTGTATTTTGGTCTGATGGATAATAAATTATTATTATTATTATTATTATTATTATTATCACATCACCGTGATGACACTCTTTGGACCGTTTCAGAACGTTCACATTATAACCACTTCCATGTCAGTGGAGATTGGGATGTCCACAATCACCACATCATTTTAATGATACATTTTAAAACGTGGATGTAACTAACTGAGCCACCACTCACTTTGGTATCACCATCTCTTACAAAATACCCAGACAGCACCGTATATTCTAAGAATATTCTGTAATTATGCAAAAAAGAATGAATATATTCTGATTAATTCTGGAATAATCCTGGAATATATATAAGATAACGGATTATTCTAGAAATACAATTTTAAATATATACCTGGAATATTCAGCATGAATATGATAGTAATATTCATTTTGGAATATATATGTTCCCTCCTGGGTCAAGAATATTCTAACACTTTGAGAATGAAAGAATAATATTAATTGTTACTCAACCAAATCAACGTTTTATAAAAGCTTTTAATTTTTTCTGTAAAATGTAACTTAAATATATGCGTGTTATTTCAATTAATAAAAAATATTTAATATGATTATAATGATTATATTATACAATGATGTTATTCCCAGTTTTAAACAAAAGCTCAATCCATATTTTTGTTATCAGGTTATCAGGTTTGAGCAGTGCAGCCAAGGCTAGACTTCAGAAATAAAGCCATGCACATGTATATAGTGTTTTAAACTACCCGCGATTTTTTCCTATTTACATATCTCATAACATAACCTCAATATCGGAATTTACGTGCTTTAATCGTTTGAGACACTTAAGTGTTTTTATGTGTAGTATAAGTGATAAGTGATAAGTGATCGATGAACAATAAGTAAGTACATTAATCTTTTTTATAGGGAAAATTTAACAGGGCATCACGTCACTTGTACATTTTCTTACTTAAATGAAAAGAAAAACGGATACTTAATAGAACTCTAAAACTCCATAAGACCATAATACTGATGATATAAATCAGAGACAGTTATTACAGTTGAACCAAAGCTTACCAACAAATTCTGCACATTTACAAGAAAGTACCTACTTATGATTGCATCAGTCAAAATAATTCCCAAACTTTTAATCATAGTACTGCAGGCACCACGAACTTAATAAGTAGTGTTCATTTAGAGAATATTGTTAGAAGTAATGTTTCAAATAGGGGCAGTGAAAGTAATTTATTGGAAAGCGATTCTGGCGAAAATTTTAATTGTAGCGCTAGTTTTGATGAGCAGAGCTGTCGCACATAAAGTTACTATACTTCCATGTACCTGAAGTTTCGAACGTTCACTTGAACGAATTTCATTTGAAAAGGAAAGATTAATAAAAATTATAAATCAACTTAGGCGTACCACTTTTACGGTAATATTTGTTGGCAAAGATATTATCGTTGCCAGCAAATATTACCAGAAAAATTGTACGTCCAACTCGATTAACTTCAAATTTTCAATTTAAATTCGTTCAACTGAACGTTCGAAACTTCAGGTACATATACTTCCTGGAATATGTGACTAGCAAATGATAATCCTCTGTGCTTAGAGGCAAAGGACAAATAATTTGTAGTAACTTTTATTACAAGTTTTCATTTTAATCAATCTTTTCTACTATTATTTTTTGTAAAAAGATATTAATTACCTGTTTGTATTTTTTTTTCTAGATTGATAGTATGTGTAGATTGGGTAGCGATAATTACAAGTAATGTTCGTGCCGCTTTATGTGAAAAATAATAAGTGATGACTTGGCCAAGCTTTACAGTTTACACGGACACAAAGACAAAAAAATGTTTTCCAAAACAGCACTTTTCGCAACAGTTGCAGGTAATTATTTAACTTATTTGTTTGCGGTTCGGATACATACTTGCTTAAATGAAAAACAAGCTTGTAACTATCTATTTTTTGCATGATTTGAATAAGTTTTTTTTCATGTAGAATGACAATATTTCTATGTGTAGGTGACATTAATTTGGTTTTAATTTACATACACGGCCTCCTGCGAAGCGTTTTTTCACCAAAAACAATAAATCATATTAGCAATTTTTTTTTTAAACGGATGATATAATATCCTTCTATTTTGATTTTTTTAATGTATTTTTTTCTTTTTTTGATTTTGATGAAACTTACTATCAACTTACTATCAAGACATGCTGAAGAAGAATCAGTTATTTAAAAAGAAATCTCTAATATGATTTAGTGTTTCTTGGCGAGAGGAATATAACTTTCTAATTCTATTCTGAATTTTGAATACTTTTTTAGATACTCAGGGGTGACACTAGGATTTTTTTTGAGGGGGAGGTTAATAATTCCCAACTCTCATTACAGGAATTTTCCCAACTCAAAAAAATTTTTTTCAATGAAAATGATGAGCGGGGGGGGGGTAAAATTTTACTCGAATTTTCCCAACTTGAAGCTTGAATTTCCTAACTCGAACCACAATAAAAAAGAATTCCTTCGAAAATAAAAACTGATGAGAGGGGAGGGGGGGTAGGAGGTGGAGGATAAAGTAAAAACAAATTTTGAATCCTTTGGTTCTTGTACACACGCTAAATCATGGGGGCGGCTAATGCCAAAAAATATTTTCTCTTATATGTACTAAATACCAGTTTTATGGGCTTTTGCTTGATTTATCTATGTACTCCTATTTACCCAATTTACCCCTCAACCCTTCAACGGAATAAGATCAGAATGTAATCCTCGTTGAAATACATATAATTCAAGTCAATATGTTAAACGGTTCCAGAGTAATTGTGCGCATAAGAAAAAGTTACAGACCGACGGACATTTTTTTTTGCTCAAACTTAAAATCTCGACGTTTCACGACATTCTAGTCTATTTGAGCAATAAAATTTTTCAAATTTTTTTTGCGCTACTATACTTCCAAGTAATTACAAAATACAAAAATATGAGTTGATTCTTGGTTTTACCATTATCTTTCTTCAATACACAAGTTTAAATTCTAAATAAAAATCCTATAAAATATTTTCTTTTGTTTTAGAAACAATGAAAAGGACAAAGAAGATTAGTCTTAAGATAGATTCAAAATATAAATATATTTATTAAATACTTAATAAATAATTCTGCAATATTATATTTTCAATATTTTATTTTTCCATATTTTTAGAATTTTTAGGCACTAATATGCAAGGAGTGGAGAGTTTTCAGGTGATTACTGTTATTATTTTACATTTTAATTTTTATATAATTATTTAAATCGAAGAGTAAGATAATCAGATATCAAGCTGAAGGAGCTGCTGTAAACAATTGCGAGTGTCTTCCCCCATCCAGGTGAGTTTTGATGTATTAGTTTTATTTCTGCTTTTACCAAAAGTGACCCACGTATACCAGAGGACCTGTATACATTCTCACGGGAATATTCCTGAAACCAGCCTAAAGGAATATCCTATTTAAACCTAGATTATTCCAGGAATATAAATATATAATAATAATAATAATAAATGGACTTTATTTCCCAAACATGTTACACGAGATTTGTATAAAATAACATAAATACAAAATACACATATATCGGGAAATCGCCGAAGATCAGATGTCTGTGCAAGACACACAGACTCTGTTTTTCATCTTAAGCGGGAAAACAATATCAAAACATTAAATTCAAAAGAGCAAATATAACAAACCAATTAAAATATATATAAACATTTCCATACATGCCTTAATAGGGTACTTTCTCATTATTATAAATTTAATTAATATGAGTACATTTGAAATGACTTATATTTTGTTTTACGATCTATTAAGGCATTAGAAATGAACTTTATATACAATGTGAAATGTCCTATTACCTAAGTCAAAGAATGATTCTGCATATTAAGGAGATATTTTTTGTATTTATGTTTAAATGCAGGAAGAGGATATAACTTTAGAGAGTCAGGAATGGTATTATATATTCTGATTATCTGGTAAGTAAACGACCGTTTAAATATTTCTGTTCGATGAGATGGTGGAGTAAGGGTACCTTTAAATCTGATATTTATATTGTGTACATCAGATCTGAATTTAATTTTTTTACTTAGATAACTAGGCAATTTGTTTGTGATGACTTTATGAAACAAACAAGCTGAATGCAGTAGGCGCCGCCTAGCCATGTTAAGCCATCCAATATCATCAAGCTTGTGAGAAATATGTTGTCTCCGTGTAATGCCAAAGATAAGCCGCAAGCAGGAGTTTTGAACGACCTGAATTCTTCGTATATTTTCTGCATCCAAACAGGGACTGTACACAACATCACCAAAATTAAACTGTGACAGAACAAGAGCCTCACAAAGAATTATTTTAACCTTTTTACTAAGGTAGTACCTATTAACATAAATCATTTTTAGATTAGCATATGCCACGGCGATTTTGTTATTTATATGTATTCGAAATTTTAGATTAGAATCGAGGGTTAATCCCAGATTTTTTGAATTTTCAACAGGCGAAATTTGTTGACCTTCTACAGTTAGCTTCAGTTGATTGGATACAGCCGATTTGACACTTTGAGGTCCAAAGACTAAAGCTGTTGTTTTGCTGGCATTTATATTTAAGGAGTGGCTTCGTGATTTTGCCACAAGAGCTTCAATATCTTGGTTAATGGCATCAGTCGCTTCGGCTATGTCATCAGGGGAGAATGAGAGGTATAACTGCGTATCATCGGCGTAAAAATGTATATTGCAGTGTTTAACGACATTTTGAAAGTCTGACGTGTATAGAGTAAATAAAGGCAAAAGCTGTGAATATGTTTGATCCTGGATTATTCCTGGAATAATTTGGTAATATTCTTAAAGGAATAATCTAGGTTTATGTAGGATATTCCCATTGGCCGATTCTAAGAATATTCCCTGGAGAATTTATATATTCACGGCCTATTCTAAGAATGATTCTTTATTCTCAAGAGTATATTCCAGGAATATTCTAAGATTATATTGTGCTGTCTGGGCCCAGACAGCACCGTATATTCTAAGAATATTCTGTAATTATGCAAAAAAGAATGAATATATTCTGATTAATTCTGGAATAATCCTGGAATATATATAAGATAACGGATTATTCTAGTAATATAATTTTAAATATATACCTGGAATATTCAGCATGAATATGATAGTAATATTTATTTTGGAATATATATATTCCCTCCTGGGTCAAGAATATTCTAACACTTTGAGAATGAAAGAATGATATTAATTGTTACTCAACCAAATCAACGTTTTATAGAAGCTTTTATTTTTTTCTGTAAAATGTAACTTAAATATATGCGTGTTATTATTTATTTCAATTAATAAAAAATATTTAATATGATTATAATGATTATATTATACAATGATGTTATTTCCAGTTTTAAACAAAAGCTCAATCCATATTTTTGTTATCAGGTTATCAGGTTTGAGCAGTGTATAGCCAAGATTAGACTTCAGAAATAAAGCCATGCACGTATATAGTGTTTTAAACTACCCGCGATTTTTTCCTATTTACGTATTTCATAACATAACCTCAATATCAGAATTTACGTGCTTTAATCGTTTGTTATTGTTGAGCACAGATCAAATATAAATACTGATATTGTTGAGATACTTAAGTGTTTTTATGTGAAGTATAAGTGATAAGTGATCGATGAACAATAAGTAAGTACATTAATCTTTTTTATAGGGAAAATTTAACAGGGCATCACGCCACTTGTACATTTTCTTACTAAAATGAAAAGAAAAAAAGGGGATAGAAATACTACTGGTACTGGCGCAGCTTCATAGAGAAGTTAATAGAACTCTAAAACCCTATTAGACCATAATACTGATGATATAAATCAGAGACAGTTACTGCAGGTGAACCAAAGCTTACCAACAAATTCTTCACATTTACCAGAAAGTACTTATATCATAGCATCAGTCAAAATAATTCCCAAACTTTTAATCATAGTACTGCAGGCACCACGAACTTAATAAGTAGTGTTCATTTAGAGACTATTGTTAGAAGTAATGTTTCAAATAGTGGCAGTAAAAGTAATTTGTAGCGCTAGTTTTGATGAGCAGCATGACAATGACATACAAATTTTTCATCGAGCACTACTTCTAGTCAAGCATTTGTGCAGCAACACGATCAAAATTAAAATTAAATTATTGATAAATTACGTAACTGGGCTGTCGCACATAAAATTACTATACTTCCTAGATTATGTGACTAGCAAATGATACCTAGACTTAGAGGCAAAGACAAATAATTTGTAGTAACTTTTATTACAAGTTTTCATTTTAATCAATCTTCTCTATTATTTTTTGTAAAGGATATTAATTACTTGTTTGTATTTTTTTTTCTAGATTGATAGTATGTGTACATTGGGTGGTAATAATTACAAGGAATGTTCACTCTGCTTTATGAGTAAAGTAATGAGTTTACGGACACAAAGACAGAAAAGTGTTTTCCAAAACAGCACTTTTCGCAACAGTTACAGGTAATTATTTAACACAATATATTTGTTTACGGTTCAGATATATACTTGCTTAAATGAGGAATAAGCCTGTACCTAACTCTCTATTTTTTGCCTGATTTGAATATATATATTTTTTAAGTAGAGTGGCAAAAATTCTATGTGTAGGTGACAAATTTGGTTTTAATTCACATACACGGTCTCCTGCGAAGCGTTTTTTCACCAAAAACAGTAAATCATATTAGCAATTTTTTTTTTAACAGATATGATATATCCTTCTATTTTGATTTTTTTAATGCAATTTTTTTCTTTGATTTTGATGAAACTTACCATCGAGAAATATGGCATGCTGAAGAAGAATCAACTTCAAATAACTATTTGAAAAGAAATTGCTAATATGATTTAGTGTTTCTTGGCGAGAGGAGAGGAGATAAAGTAAAAACAAATTCCTAATCCTTTGGTTCTTGTACACACACTAAATCACAATTTTGTTTTTTTTTTACCCCCTCTAATAAGGGGATGGGGGTGGCTAATGCCAAAAACTTTTTTGAAACCTTAGGTTCCTTTATATGTACTAAATATCAATTTTATGAGCTTTTACTTGCTTGATTTACCTATTTACTCCTATTTAACCCAATTTATCCCTCAACCCTTCAACGTAATAAGATCAAAATATAATCTAGTTCCAGATCTCGTTGAGATACATATGTGTACCAAATTTCAAGTCAATATCTTAAACGGTTCCAGAGTAATCGTGCGCACAAAAAAAAGTTAAAGATCGACAGACAGACAGACCGACAGACAGAAATATATTTTTGCTCGAACTTAAAATCTCGACGTTTCATGACATTCTAAGCCTATTTGAACAATAAAATTTTTCAAATTTTTTTTTGCGTTACTATACCACTGGACGTGGAAGTAATTACAAAATACAAAAATATGAGTTGACTCTTGGTTTTACCACTAGCTTTCTTCAATATTCAAGTTTAAATTCTAAATAAAAATTCTCTAAAATGTTTTCTTTTGTTTTAGAAATAATGAAACGGACAGAAGTTTAGTCTTAAGATAGATTCAAAATTAAATTAAATATAAATAATTTAATTAACAATTCTTCAATATTTTCAGTATTTTATTTTCCCATATTTGTAGAATTTTTAGGAAGAAGGCACTAATATGCAAAGAGTGGAAAGTTTTCAGGTGATTACTGTTATTATTTTACATTTTAATTTTTATATAATTTAAATCGAAAAGTAAGATAATCAAGCATCAAGCTGAAGGAGTTGCTATAAATAATTGCGAGCGTCTTCGCTCATCCAGGTGCGTTGTGATGATGTATTAGTTTTATTTCTGCTTTTACCAAAAGTGACCCACGTATACCAGAGGGCTTCTATACATTCTCACGGGAATATTCCTGAAACCAGCCTAAGGGAATATCCTATACTTAGATTATTGCAGGAATATAAATATATATTCCAGGCAAAAGCTGTAAATATGTTTGAAACATATAAATATTTCTGGATTATTCCTGGAATAATTTGTGAATATTCTAAAAGGAATAATCTAGGTTTATGTAGGATATTCCCATTGGCTGATTCTAAGAATATTCCCTGGAGAATTTATATATTCACGGCCTATTCTAAGAATGATTCTTTATTCTCAAGAGTATATTCCAGAAATATTCTAAGATTATATTGTGCTGTCTGGGTACTGGTTACCAGAATTCGACGCTGCAGGGAAAATAATGGCCAGCATTTTGAGATTCTTCGAAAACAATTTTATTTAAAAGCAAGCAAAATCAGACATAATGAATTGTATTAGGTAAAAGTGAAAGATGAATAAATATTTTACAAATGGGTCAAATTTAAAATTAGTGTTTCTATCTTAGTTTTTATGATTTCGGGGATTTAGTCTAGAGATTTTTATTTAATATAGCCGACAAACGTTAGTTTTTGCGTGTCGGTCGCTTATAAATAAAATTTTAATTTGGTGTGGTTATTCTCCAATGCTTATATTTTTGTCTCTACTAGTTGAAGATAATCCAAAAGTACAATTTTTAAAATTACATCGAAGAAAGCTGCTTTGTACGAAAGCGTAGAACGGACATAGTCGAAAATATTTTATAATTGTCACTTTGAACTTACAATTATGTATAATTGCAACTTTAAACTTACAATTATAGATAATTGTCACTTTAAACTTGCAATTATATATAATTGCAAGTTTAAAGTTGCAATTATATAGAATTGTAAGTTTGAACTTCCAATTACACGTAATTGTCACTTTAAACTTACAATTATGTATAATTGTAAGTTTGAAGTTGCAATTATACATAATTGTAAGTTTAAAGTGACAATTATGGATAATTGTAAGTTTAAAGTTGCAATTATATATAATTGTAAGTTCAAACTGACAATTATAAAATATTTTATACATGTCCTTTCTACACTTTCGTAGCTTTGACAGCATAACGCACATTTTAAATATTTTGGAACTGAACCCAAGACGTCCGCATACTGAGCTATCTGACGACTAAAACCTGATTTGTAAAACCATATTATGACTATACTCCTCTTTGATGACTTTCAAATCTTTAAGGTAATGGCTAATGACCCGACTTTCGGACTTCTATACTCCAAGCGTGTTCGCAAATCTTCAATTTCTAAATCTCATTCTTCCTAATGTGCTCACCATATCTAACACTAAATGGTTTGAATGACTCACATAATATTTATTACACTCACACGATGCAATTTTTTGAATTTTGCTCATGATTTAGCGGTTTTGCTTTTCTTAAAATAGATCTCAACGTATTGCACGATTGAAATATTGTCAATTCTGTTAGTAATGTTACAGAAATAAATAAATATAGCAAAACTCGACGTTATTAAACAATTATTGTATTTTAGCTTTCGAAAATAATAATCACTCAATTTTGAAATGTTGGCAAAACGTAGCTCTTATAGTACAATCGTAACCTAAAATTGAAAATCAAAATCTCTTTCCAAATCTCTAAAAAACGGCATTTTACCAAATATATTGAATTATGCCATTAAATCTGACGTGGAAACAATTGTTCGTATAATTTGAATTATATAATTAAAATCGTCTACCCCAAAAACCAATAAAGCGATATGCCGCATCGGTAGTGGGGTCTGGGGCAGGGGTGGCCGATGCCAAAAATTGTTTGAGACTAAATTCCAATATTATGGACTCTTACTTGTTTACTTTACTTATTTACGCCTATTTATGCCCATTTACCTCTCAACTATTCAACGGGATAAGTATCGATTTCGTTATAATACACAGGTGCACCGTGTACCAAATTTCAAGTCAATACCATAAAGCGTAACTTGGAGAAAAAAGCATTTATTTCTATATATTTTGTTTGCACCTAGAAAAAATTATCCAGATCGAATAATATTACACCTACATAAACTTCCATAATAAAACGCGGATAAATTAAAAATGCATAATAATTGTAATAAAATAATTCAGCATAATTAATAAATCAATAAGCATTACACACAGATTTTATTAATTTACACGTTAAATACACGTTCGCGTTAATACGAGTGTGAACAAATTAGTGTGAATATTTTTGTAAGCCTCTAGAAAAAGAAATACAGTAAAAAAACTATTGGAGATAAGTATGTTGTGTTTGAATTAATTTATGTAGAAACGTCCAATGCATTTAAAAATCCAAAAAACAAAATTCTATTTTTGGCCCTTCAGGTAGGTCTCTTTTCGCGCTACCGCTCAAAATTAGTTTTCTAAACAAGTAACCATTCAATAAGTAAAAAGGGATTATTGTAAAAACTAATACCGGATACTGTAACATCTGGCAGATCACACGCCAAAATCTCAAGTGCAAGAGAGATGATAATGTGTTGCCCTAAGTTTAATGCATGAAATGTAAAATTAATATACGGACCTTAGAGTGAAAATGGAGACACACTATGTACCAAAAAAAGAAATAATAAAATATTGGTAATGAACATTATTATGTATGTTTCACATTCTGATTTTTTTAGTTATTTCATTTAGTTTTTAAAAATGTCAAATTTTAAGAGCTGAGTGCAGTTAGACGAAAAAAGTAAGTTACTAGGAAATCGATTGGACCTGAATGGATTTGCCTGAAAACTTTTTTAATTGCTTTCAATAGTCATTAATGAAGTTTTTAGTTCAGTGCAATTAGTCATTATAAATGAAAAATGACGGAACCCAGCTATAGTGAATGGATTTGAATGATTTTTTTTGTTGGATTTCTAATGCCATATACTAAAAAGTTTACCCAATGAAAATTACCGCAATTTCGAAAATCCGTAAATTAAAAAAAATAATAATAAAATTTTTAGAAATCTCAACGAAAAATACAATTATAGGAATTTTTTAATATTCATTTTAAGAAAATAATGATTGTTATAGGTTTTCGAGGTTGTTTATAAAGAATTTGTAAAAAAATAAGACTTTTTAAAATTAATTTGTAGATGGCAGAAGCTCCAAAAAGCGAAATAAATGAATAGCACAGTAAGTGAAGCTTTTAAATCCTAGCCCGAAAACAATATAATTTCAAAATTTTTTGTTCGTTTCAACAAGCTTCATAAAGCATGTTAATGAGAATCTATATTGTCATTTTTCCTGTTTTTGGTTAGGGGTGGCAACCCTTCTTGGGGGTTGTCGCAAAAAACAAAAAATATACATAAAATTACAATTGTCACCCCTTAAAATCAGTATCCCTGGACTTTTTTTAACATTACTCGGAAAATGTGGACTTTAAAAAAATGCAAGGGTACAAAATTAAAGCTTTTACGAAAACAAATCGAATGTTTTTTTCTCCGATGTTTAGTTTTGGAAATGTGGCATTTTCAAAATGGCGCCGACACGTTCAGAAAAAATATACGACGTTAAAATTTAAAATTACTCAAAGTATGTTAAGTATTCTTGTAAAAATTAAAGGTATTAAAATTTTCCTTCGATTGAGACGTATTACGACCTTTCATACTGAAAACTAAAAAAGTTACAAACAAAAAAGTAACGCATTTAAAAATTTAGGCGCCATTTTCTTTAGTCTTATTACTCTAATTTCTTATCAATTCAATTTTTTTTGAATTCTTCTATATATTGTTAATACATATTATTACTAATATGCTTAATTTTTTAAAAAATTTTAAAATAATCATTTTTCATTTTGTACCCATTTTCAATAATTAAAAATTTCATCATTTTTTTTTAAAAATCGGGTTTTTGGAAATTGCTCAGAAAACATTTTTATATAAAAAATGGTAAGAGTACAAAAATGAAGCTTATAAAAAAACGAATAGCTTGTTTGTTTTTGCTTTACTACGACAAATTGTTCCAGAGATACAAAGGTTTAAAGATGGCTCTTCAGCGCATAAGCAAGAAAATTATGTATTTAAAATTGAAATATCTCAAAAACTATAAGATTGATAAAATCATGATATAAGAATGAAATGAAGCTTGTAAGAAAACGAAGAGTTTGGGTTTTTATTTTTTTTCCTACGACAAACTGTTCCAGAGATATGACAATTTGAAATAATGTTGAAACTTTTCGGTTTGTACGTGCATTTTAAATGTCTATTATAGTAGGTAGAGAAACGACCAATAACCGTCTATATTCCGAAGAATACCCAGAAAAAGCGGGTTACATAGCACTTTGGTATGTTTAGAGTGCAGGTTAAAAATGTTATTTAATTAGTTTACTTAATTGTATTAATTTGATTTATTTATAACAATCTGTATTTTTAATAAAATTATACATATTACTATACTCTTTTGTGATTATTTATAATCCACCATTTTTTAAAAATAAATTTAGATCTCATGAATCCATTTGTAACATTAGAAGAATTATTAATTTTTCAGAATTAATTAATTCAACCCTTAATATTTTCGTCTCATAAGTTTTGATCTCATAGTCATATTCAGCGACCTCGAAAACAAAGTCTATGAATTTTCGTTAATTTATTCGTAAAATTAGAAGAATAATTAATTTTTCAGTTTTTAGAGTTGGTTTCCATCTTTAAAAATAAAAAGCTGATAATACCACAATATATATTAAAAATATAGATTAAAGTTTCATTTCATTACAAATTCTTTATAAACAACCTCAAAAACTATAACAATCATTAATTTCTTAAAAGAAATATTTAAAAATTCCGATAATTGTATTTATTGTTGAGATTTCTAAAAATTTTGATTTAATTTTTTAATTTACGGATTTTCGAAATGGCGGTAATTTTCAATGGGTAAACTTTTTAGTTTATGGCATTAGAAATCCAACAAAAAAAAATCATTCAAATCCATTCACTATAGCTGGGTTCCCAGGTATAAACCTTATTGCGTTGGATTATTTCCGCTTTTCCTTGCCCGCTAAATTTTTTTTTTAGAATTCAAAAATATCTTATGAAAAATTATGTTGAAAATGTTAACAATCGGAAAAATTTCTGTTATATTGGCTTGAAAATATTCACCTAAACTTCATTAATTACGAGTCTGGTGTTTAAAAAATTTAAAAAGAAAATGGTGACTCCAAAATATTCTTCTTTCATATTCCTTAATCTAAGGAAAAAATTGTGAGAAAAATAAATAGGAAATTATAAATATTCAATTATTAAAGTTAAAATATTATAATATATATTATAAACATATGTAATATAAAAGGTTTACGGGCCAGTTTGCTGGACCCCCCCGTGGTGGATTATTCACTTCGAATTTAGGTCAGGTCAGTGCCACCCTTTAAATAGATACCTTTTTGACACATGTTTGTCACATTATTGTCACATTATTGTCACATTATTGTCTTTTTTGCCGCCTTTTACGCATTACAGTTTTCAAAGATATTTGAATGGCAATAACAAGAGCTGAAAATTTAGTTAAAGAAATTTTATGAGAATAAATTAAAAACTGATAAATACCCTTCTGTATTAGAGAATATTATTTAGGTTTTATGCAAATCGTGATAATAGCAAATAAATAAAAAATAATTACCCTTCTGTAGTTAAAATATTTGATATTTTTTTCGTTCTGCCCATACTAAAATCCTAGTATGTCACGTTAGTACAGTAACTAGAGGCAGAGAACTTATACCATAGAGAAGCGACAATATCGTCGGTTCCTTTGACATTTATGGCCCGGTTCTAATGACATTGATTTGAGTGAAAGACAACCTCTTACACTGAGAGAACTGTAAAGTTTGATGTACACTGAAAGTAATTCAGTATAATATGTACTCAACACAATCTCTTACACTGAGAGAACTTTAAAGTTAGATGTACACTGAAAGTAATTCAGTATAATATGTTACTCTACCACATATTAAATATAATTAAATAATAGTTTATGTTTTAAATACTATTAGTTTTTAAAAAAGGCTAAAAGAAACGTTAAAGAAATGTAAATAATATATTAAATATCAAATATTTACATTCACATATAATAGAATGTATTGGTATACGTTATCAAAACATATTTTAGAATAATAGTACATAGTATTACAATTTATTCTATTTTAATTTTTTTTATTTATAATTCTGAAAATTAAACAAACAGCATATGTTTTACAAAAAAGATTTTTATTTCTAATATACATAAATTCTATTGCTAAGTTGAATATACAGAGTAGTATAGTACGTATTATATATGCTCATGATACAACAATTTTATATTTTGGAAAAGATTATGAGGATGATAACTAGTAATATATTAAATATGACTTGAGGCAAATATCACTTATGGTTTCAGATTAATAAATTAACGCACTCAATTTTAGAAAATCGTCATTTATGTTTATGCCTAAAAATCAAATTCCAAATTCAGTTCCATTCAGGATGATAACTAGTAATATATTAAATATGACTTGAGGCAAATATCATTTATGGTTTCAGATTAATAAATTAACGCACTCAATTTTAGAAAATCGTCATTTATGTTTATGCCTAAAAATCAAATTCCAAATTCAGTTCCATTCATTATATTTAATAAAGATACAATTAAATAGTCGCCATTAACAAAATTTTTAGGGCTTGTGTTGATGAAAAATTGTCATAGAGTCATCATATTGATGCGTTACAGAAAAAAAAATTTCCCCTGTTATTGGAGTTCTTTTTATAATACGAACTTTTATATCTACAAAATATTTAAAAAATATATATTATTGCCTTTTATATTCACACTTACAATATTTAACTTCTATTTGGGCCACAGCCAATAATTCTGCTATGAAACCTTTAAAAACATTACAAAATGAGAAAGCTATAAAAAGTATCTACAATCTTCCATACTTGGAACCTACAATAGGGCATGTGCACGTAACGTCACAACTAACCTCAAAAATACATATTTCTTAAGATTTACATGTATTACGTAGCTATTATTAAAATGTCTGCCTGGTTCCTGTACTTTCAACCAAAATCTAGTTCAATGTAATGTTTATGAAGTTTTAAATCGTTTGTCCCAATAAAATAAGACACTTTCTGCAGGTTAGAAATATAACCTATAATCAGCAGTCTATTTTTATTAGTCAACAATATTGAAATATTATTTGCGTGAATTTTTAAATATTTGCTTGGAGCGAGTATGGCTCCAACCTAGAAATGCGCATAGAAATTTTAAAAATAAGAATAAACTTAAAAAACTTAAAATTTGAGGTTATGTTAGTTATATGATGCACATACCCTATTAGTTTATATAAACCAAATAATCTACTTGATATTGATTCGATATATACACTAAAAATTATAAATGTGACAAAATTCTTGTGTACTTTTTGTCGGTTTTAGTAGTTTTTAAATCCCCATTAGTGTATTTAATGGAATAAAAAATCTTCATTCTTATAAATACATTTTTAACTTATAATTTTGAGAATTCTAAACATGGATGAATAAAATCTGTGTTATTCATTATGTTAAATAACGCATTAGAAACTGCTCGTCCAGTACAAATTTCCTCAAATTGAGAATTAAATATATGTTCTAATTTGTAAATAAAATTGACAAATTCCTCTGAAGGTGATAGCAGGTTTCCGTATTTTTTTTTTTTTTTTTGGTCTTAAAAGCTTTGAAATAAACTAATAATTTATTTATATTTAGTATCTCGCATTGTTTCCCAAAAGATTTACGAATATCGCAAGAGTGTACTTCAAGGGTTTTTTTCAAAAGATATCCGCAAACATAAGTGAAAGGTGGGTATATTTTCTTTCGTATAGCTGTAATCAGGAAGAAAAAGGGCTTTAGGAGGTTTCTCTTCTTCCTCTTCATTAATCGTGTCAGTTATGTTAGTAGATTTTATAGTCATTAATAATTCATCTAAATCATCCTTGCAATTCATGTGATCAGAATGAAAATAGTTTATTGTTTATCGATTTTTACTTCTATTTGTACATGTGTTAAAATAAAATATATTTTAAATTTTACTTTTTTACTTTCCTCTTGAAGAAACCCTCCCTTCAAGTCTATTTTTAATAGCATTTACCTATATTTTTTTGAACAAAATTATCCGATTCGTGTGTATAATAAATTCTATATCGAAAAAATATTAAAATATACACATTTTAAATGGAAAAATACAATTTTCCAATACATCCCCAAACCAGAGGTTATATCGGACACATTTAAAAAATAAAAAAACATATTGCTCACCTTAATTTACTTTTCTTTACATTAAAATAAGTTCCCTAAATATACCTCTATCAATGTGCTTAATCAGATTTAAATTAGGCAGATTTGTTCTTGAAATACTCAAAAAATCTTTAGAAATCACTAGATATATACCCGATTGACGATAACTTTCAGAGCAAAGACACACCACTGGTGCTCTGTTCTCTAACTCAGAGAATTAGACCAATGGTGGTTGGGTCATCTTTGACGCAATGTAAACATGTGGAACTGACAACTAAACAACCTATTTGTCATATGTCACGGTACACGCGGGAAGCCTTGCTGTCGCTTCTCTATGGTATAAGTTCTCTGCTAGAGGTTTTAATTTCAAAATAATGTCATTTGAATTTGATTTTATTTATTACTGTCAGTTTAGTAGTGAATGCATCACAGAAAAGTTTCTATATTATTTATTTATGAGGACTTGAAAATTGATATTTTCGCTTTAAGAAAAATGTATTTCAAAACGATTTTCGTCAAATAATTGGAACAGATTACAATTAGGTAAAACATGCTAGAAAAAAATTCCATCCGCCATATAGGAGCCGCCATTTTGAAATTTTTTATTTTGACTTCAGATTTGTAATCAGCGATCTCTAAACCATAGATATTCTACATTTCAAAAATAAATCAGTAATACCTTTTTAAATATTAGATATCTAAATTTAGGGGTGGTTTTCACTGATTTTACTACAATAATTATTCAAAAAAATTATCGTTACATGAGATTATTTCTAAATTTTACATATTTTTTACCTCTAGGTTATTACTGACAGGTGCAATAAAAGTTGGCATATGGCTCTAACTTTCAATGCCAAATATTTTATCCAAATAGAATTTTTCCGTAAAATTAACAGAAAGACCAGTTTAGCTGCAATGTTTTATTTTCTTCTATTTTCTTCTTAGATTAACTCCGCGAGTTAGATCCCATTTTAACTGAAATTTGGTAAAAATCCATTTTACGTCAAGCAGACCGAGACTGCAGAAAATGAAAGCCGTACTAATTTTTTTTTGGTATATTACGCCTATCGCAAACACAATCCGAGGACACGCTGTATAGTAGAACCATTAGCTGCGATTAAAACTGTGTTAATATTTCTTTTAAATCTGTAAAAATATTACGTGGTATAACTGACAAATCAGCTCCGGTACCAATAATAGTACAGTCGAATTGATTTAATTTAATTTTTTTCGGCGACTACATTCCACCTGAAATTTTATTGTTGATTCTTACGTATTATGACCTCCTGATTACGAAAAAAATATTTATCCCAAAAATTCCTTGTGCGTCAAAAGTTATACACACTTTATGGCGCGCTTTCACGCATTTTCAACTTACCTACTTAATATATCTTGTATTAGTAAGCAGATGGCAATTTTTAAAATACTGGCTTCTTTGGAATAAAATTCTTAAAAAATATAGATCTGTCCGATGTGTATTTGTGAATCCGCCATCTTGGAAAAAAATAGCAAACACCAAAAATTGCCGAAAGAATAAAAATTGAATATCTTTTGGCAAAAATAAAACTCATTTATGGTCAAATATAATGCACCAATTCCGGACACCGTATGTCAAGGAGAACGGTCAAAGATGGCGGATGAAATAAAATTTTTAATTCTTGGTCAATTATCAGGGAGGCATTGTACGTCACTTTTTAAGGTCTGAAGTCTCCCATATGTGAGCCAGAAAGTAAATCATCGAGACGCTTCTCCTCACTAGGAGATTAATGTACTCAATAACGGTGTGTAATTATCCAATTCTAGGAAAAAGAAGCCGTGGAAAAAAATCCTCGGAAAAAAATCCTGGAAAAAAAAACTGGGGAAAAAAATCCGCGGATAAAAAAGCCACTTTACACAAAACACATTGACACAAGAAACCATCAAATATGTAAACAGATGCGACCCTGGGAACGGAAAAAAAAAGCCGCGGAATAAGATCCGAGGAAAAAAAAGCCGCGGAAAAGAAAAGCCGCATAAAAAACTGTTGACAGAAAAGCTACGTTAAAAACTTATGAACGATGAGACAAGATATGCAAAAATAGAATTATGGCAACGGTAAAGACTTGTACAAGGAGCTTCTTTAAGAGAGTGATTTTTAATTCCCATTCCAAATGCTTAATTCGCTCAGATTCGATTCCACCCTATTTTTCGGTTAATAACACCCAAATGCCTCTATCTGTACTATTCCCTATCGGTTTATTTCGCCTAGGTTTGGTTTCTGCATTCCATATGCCAATTTGCTTAATACAATATCAATAGTCGATAATGTATATATGTAACGAAATTTTTAAATAAAAAAAATTATATTAGTGGATTCTCTAACTTCATTTTTTGGTGGTCTCCGTGCTCAAGTTCGTGAGAGAGTATCGTGATTGGTGTCATTTTATTCCATATGCTGTACAGCATGTGAAAAGTCATGTTGGACATCTGGGACTGGGCGGGGGAGAGATTACTATTTATAATTGTTAATTGTGAAAAATAATCGTCGTTTTTAGAAAGTTTAGTTAGTTTCCACACTTGCTATAACAAATAACATTTCACAGTATTCATTCAATAAAATCAGGTGAAATGAGTGCCATATTGGATCCAAAATGGCAAAAAACTGTATTATACGTTACAAATTAGACATGGGCAACAAATAAAAGCTAATTATGTCTGAGAAATAACTAACATATTTGTTTTATTTCTTTATCGGTACTATAACATATTTCTTTCATTTTTGAATAAATATTTTTGATGGAAACACTTTCAGACTTAAAGATTCAGTTCAAATTATTAGCTAATATTCATCTTCATCATCAATATATTCTACATCACTATAAGAATCTCTAGTATTTTCACACTTTTCATTATCTACTAAAAACATTTGCGTTCACCTCACTATAGTGAACAGAGGTATTCACTATAATGAGGATCACAAGGAATATCGCACATTACATGCTGATAACATCCAATTTTGGTAATTGTTCAACCAAAATCAGTCACTAATGGAAGGTTGTGCTGTAAGATATGTGCTTGTTTTGATATCTTTTCTTAATAGTGCGTTCTTCTAAAAGCTTTCCGAAGCGCAGCTCGAGTCAGAAGCATACCAGTCTTTTTCCTAAAAAACCAGCATCTCAACTCACTTAATATTTTCAGTTGTCACGCAATTTGAGGGGATTCAGACGAATGAGCAGACTATATGTGTCTGGACCATGGTCAAGTCGGCCTTTCCTCATTAAAGAAAAACACAGCAAATACGCAACAAGATGTAATGGTGGAGAGTAATTTAGCGTGACTGGAGATTAGAATATATAATTTATTTGAAACTGATTGATTGATTGATTTACCAGCGTGCGGTAGGCATTGCTGCCACTCCCAGAGTTATACAGCTGGGCCTGCTACGTCCACGCTGGGTTGGACTAAGATCATGTTTGTTACCAGCAGCGAGTGCGCCGGTAAAGGAATATGGGATGGGAGGTTTAGGTATTTGTGAGATGCGTTACCACATTATGTCGTGAGGGAGCGTTTAAGTTCCCTTTTCTGTGTTTTTGGTTCTGGGTATCTGCCTCTTCTGAATCTTCGTGTGAAATATGTGCTGTGTCTTGATATGGAGAGTTTATTACTGTTTATGCTCCTCTTTTTGTGTTTCTGCTTCTTCGAATCTTCTTTTTCTGAGTTTTCTGATTCCTCGATTTCCGATGCTAGGTTGGGTTTGGGTCATGCTTGTTGCCAGCAGCGAGAGCCATATGACGCATGTTTTTTTTTTCATTTCTCCCTTCGCTTTTCTTTCCCAGTTTGTTTATGATTCTCTCGATTGTTGTTTTCCACCTGTAACATAGTCTCCCTATTTTTTACTTCCACGTCCAGTGGAAGTATAGTAACGACAAAAAAATGTTTAAAAATTTTTATTGTCCAAATAGGCTTAAAATGTCATGAAACGTCGAGATTTTAAGTTTGAGCGAAAAAAAATTTCTGTCTGTCTGTCGGTCTGTCTGTCTGTCGGTCTGTCTGTCTGTCTGTAACTTTTTTTGTGCGCACGTTTACTCTGGAACCGTTTAAAATATTGACTTGAAATTTGGTACACATATGTACTTTAACGAGATCTAGAACTAGATTATATTTTCATCTTGTTCCGTCGAAGGGTTGGGGGGTAAATTGGGGTAAATTTGGGGTAAATAGGTCAATCAAGCAGGTAAGAGTCCATAAAATTGGTATTTAGTATATACAAGAGAAGCTAAGGTCTCAAAAAAATTTTTGGCATTAGCCACCCCCATTACCACCCCCACCCCCTTATTAAAGGGGATGAAAAAAAATTGTGATTTAGTGTATGTACAAGAACCAGAAACCTCAAAATATTTTTTTACTTCATCCACCCCCCACTATCACCACCCCCCACCCCACTACCGATGTGGGGTATCGTTTTATGGGTTTTTGGGGTAGAGGATTTCAAATATTATATTATTAAAGTTCCATAAACAATTATTTTCACATACAAAGTTTTTTCGTTGTGAGTGACTTGGATAGAGAATCTGGATGTGGAAGTAGTGATTCCTTGGGCAGCGGTTTTTTTAGTTTGCTGCTGTTCAGTGTTAGCGTTTTCTTCAGTAGGTTTTCTGCTGTCCTTTTCGCTTTAACCTTCTTTCCCTTATCTCTTTTGCTTACCAGGATATGGTCTATTTGTGTGATAGAGCTTCCATTACTCTAGGTGTCAATGCGTGTTTGACTTTTGCTCCATGTATTTATTATTGTTAAGTCAAATATGTGTGCTAGGTTTTCAGCGCGTTTCCATTTTCGTTAGGCCATATGTGGAGTATATGTGCATTGAAATCTCCAGGTATACGATTTCACTGCACTATGTATATATGTATATAAACTATGATTTACTGCATTAGAGGGAAGTACTGTGGAAAGTTTTGGTTTGTGTACCTAATTAAACACTAACTTATTAATATTTCTTATCAAGCTGACAATATTCCGAGGTATAAATTATTTTACAAACACTTTCACTTATACAAACCTAAATATAAATTCTATACGTTGTCACTTTGTATTTAACTTTTACAAGCTTCTATGGGTATCCATGGTGACAGAACACTATAAGTCATCTCCCTGCCTACCACGATATGATCTATTTATTGAGTTGAGTTTCCGCTGCTCTAGATATCAAGATTGCTCTTTTCTGTGTGTATTTTCTTGGAAACCATTTTCCTGAGAGAAACCTGTATCACGCATACCTACATTGAGGTGCCATAAGGATTCAGTTTGGACGCTACACACCGACAGTGCCCCATTGATTATTTCTGGTCTAATCCAAATTAAACTCGTTTGAATATTTTTAGCAATTATGAGAACCTCACCTGAAAGATAGGTATACTTTAAGAGTATTGCGCCACTGATCATTACGTGTTCAATTTTGATTAAATTTGTTTGAATATTTTTAGTAATTATGAAAAACACACTTGAAGGTTCATACAGGAAATCTGTATAATCACACTTTAATAGCGATGCATTACTGATTTTTTGGGTTATTATTATCACCATTTTGATCATGCGTAATTCTCTTGATTGGCTGAAAGAAATTCGGTTTTGGCTATTAATTATTATTTGTATTATTGACCTAATAGTATGCCTCTGGTTTACTCAATACTATTTAAAATATTAGGTTTTGAGTTAATAAATTAGGTTAATAGAGATTAAGTTGATAATGTTATTAAAGTAATTAAATTTAATAAAATAAAATAAATTAGTATATAGCTTAGCTTTCTGTGGTTTCTGACGTGGTGATTGTTGTTTTTATTCCCTCTTCTTTTTGGGCTTAGTACTCGTAAAAAACTTTCCACTGCACACACAAATTTATTATTTATTTATTTACACTTTTACATTTAATATGTCTGTCTTGCTTTGCTTTATAAATACGTGTCTTTCACTTTTGACACTAAAAATTTATTGCGTTAAAGAAAGCAATAAATATTGAAGCACTTGAAAGGGTCTTTTAGGTACCTAAATAGATAGGTCTATTTAGGTAGACCGTCAACTAAGGCACAGCTTTACAGTTTATTTTTTGGTACTGTTACGGTCGCCAGGCTCTCTGTAACAAATTTTTAGTAAAACGATTGTAGGATATTAGCTTTCTGCAACGAGACTCTATTAAATCAACTTCACTGTTAGATAGGCAATCATGCGACATCGCCACTAGGCTTTAGGTGTACGTAGGGTTGCATGGTTATCGATTTGGCTTCGATCTTCGAAGAACGCACCGAAAGAGGGCAGCAGAGAGTCGTTGGTTCAGTTAGTTGAAGTTGGGGCGTCAGCTGTTTGGTGGCTTTGAGCGGTTAAGTGAAAAACGTGGTGTCACGGATTTAAACAGCTCAGCCCTCTTCGTAGGGGTTTTCCTAATTGATTAATGCGTGGTATTTGTCTGGATTTGGAGGATATGATATTGGTGTGAAAACCCTGGCGAGACCAGTTATTAATGCGGGATTTCAAGGCGGCGCCCGCCATTTTGGCCTAGGAGTTTTTTTGTGGAAAGAACCGGCGGCGACCGTGAGTATTATCTAACAGCTTATTATCTTGACGAAGACCTATTCTTGTTATATTTTAGGGTTCTTTTCTTTTCTTTTCTTTTCTTTTCTTTTCTTTTCTTTTCTTTTCTTTTCTTTTCTTTTCTTTTCTTTTCTTTTCTTTTCTTTTCTTTTCTTTTCTTTTCTTTTCTTTTCTGTTCTCTTCTTGTCTTTCCTTTACTTCCCTCCACCCCTTGATGCCTGGAGTGCCCTTTCTTGGCGTGTGGAAACCCTTTTTGGTTGGTGTGTGAAGACTCCCTGTGACGTGCGAAGCTTCCCAGTATCAGGTGGTGCCCTTGGATGCTCTGCAGGATATCAGTGTGCCCCGGGAGGTTTTTTGTTTGGAGATTTGTGGATGTTCTTTCTCGGTGCCCTAGGAGCTTCTCTTTATTACCTTGATGTTTGGGGCTTATGGTTCCATGGAACGGATGGAGCCAGTCAGCAAGTAGTAGTCGTGGAACAACGCTATAGTGACGGAGTTGGGGCCCTGCTACCCCATTGTCAGCGACCCTCATCGCTTGACCCACTTTGTGACCTAGGCAAGAAATCGAGAACCACGGAGTGTACGTACGTCTGAGAAAGGAACGACTGTAAGTAATCTTTGTACTTATTTACCCTCGCTGTCTCGTGGAAGTTGGAGCCGGACATCTAACCACCGACCACCCCCGTGTTCCTTAGTAACTGGTTTTTTTTATGTTGTGTTAATTTATATTTGCTCATATCAAACTTCACGTTTAAGGTAGAATAGGTAGGTTTTAGAATCACGTTTTAATATTTTTTTGTTATATAGTCAAAGTAAGTCATGCTCATATAATTTCTCTTTGCAACTATATGCAAATACCCATGTACCCTTGAACGAGGGCCATTTATGAATGATAATAGTGTAACGATTGCATTCGTGTGTCATATTTAAATACTTGACATATTTTATACGATATAGTTTAGCTCGCTCCCTTCTTGTACAACAAGGAAAGGCCTTTTCTACGTTATTTTGGGGCAGATAGACTGAGAGTCAGTTGACTCCAGGTACTGTTTATCTCTTAAATTTTCCTAGTTAAAAACCATTTAATAGTCCGAGGGAGACCCCCAGGTGGACAAGGGTCACCGGATATTATTACTGATAGATATTTACTGTTGTTTAAGTTACATTTCACCTAAACAAGTGTCTTGCTTTGTTATTAGATGCTTGTTTATTTGATGCATTAAATAGGCGTTTATTGGGGATAAACGAGCAAATTACTATTAGGCATTTACCACTATTACTGAACATACGGTTGTTGACTATAGATAAGTATCGTAACCTACCATTGTTTACTTGTTACTGGCATTAAATATACAATTGTTGAAATATTTTTGTAGTTTGCTTTCATGTGACCGGCGCATCACTGCGACCACGTATCCACCCCACCTTAACTGAGATTATTTATTAGAATTGAATTATTGTTAATGTAAATTTATCTCTTATCATTTTCCGTTCCCTTGCTGTTCGATACGTTGTCACGTACTTATTAATTGTTTTTTTCCTGATATCTTCGCACTCACTCTTTCCTTCATATACTACATATATTGTCGTGACTGTGAATAAATTATATTTATCAAATCTGTAATAGAAAATTTGTTTTAGGCGCCACTATTACAGTATTCAACAACTTTTTATAATCACGCATTAATTAGAGCATGAGCTACACTTGTAGAAACTCCCTCAGTGCAGGTTTAAATTTGTTTCAATAAATCAAAATGATGTCAACAATAACCATTTTATTTTAAGAAGTAAAACCATGCGCTTATACAAATTATTTGCTATCCTTATTTAATTAATGAAACCCAGGCCTTGGTTTTAATTTAAATAGTGCAAATTTAATCTAATGGGAATTTGTAATGTTTAAAATTGACAAGTAATTAATGAAATTTTATCTAATGACAATTTGCAATGTTTAAAATTGACAGTTGAGATCTCTGTTTCCTATAGACTAACATAGTACCTTTCGATCGCAGACGTTACCGAATTATGTGGAGCACTGACTTCATATTGTGCACAAAACGCTTGGCTGGAATCTCCTACACGTTCTCTGCCTAATATTCCCTCAATATGTGCTTTATTTCGATGTGACTAACTATTCCAGTGATTGTTTGTTTGATAAATGTTGTGAGCTTGATACTGAAATGTTTAATTTATAAAGGAATACAAACTTACTACTACCAGGTAAGTCAAAATGTGACGTCTACTTGACGTTGTTGGTTATGTTATATTTTGATTTTTGATGATGAGATTTTATTTGAAAATACACAATATTTTGGGTTCAAGCTACACCTTGAATGCTTATCTTCAATTTCTGTTACTTTTTGTTTAGTTTTATAATAATTTTCTTCAATATTCAATTAAATTTTATGGACTTTTGACACCAATTCAATTTCTATTTTCAGCGTTCTTGTTCCTCGTTTTTTTCTAACAAAACTTCTTAGCTACCAACTTTTTTCGAGTTTTGTTCTGAAAATTTGACTTGAATGACAATCCTAGATTACTAGACTTGTCATTTTTGAAATTTGAAATATGAAATAAATATAAATTTTCTTTATTGAATCGTTTTCACTCTTTTCACT
Source organism: Rutpela maculata (assembly GCA_936432065.2). Lineage (NCBI taxonomy): Eukaryota > Metazoa > Arthropoda > Insecta > Coleoptera > Cerambycidae > Rutpela > Rutpela maculata. Next base: position 205,836,350 of record OW386285.2, read on the forward strand.
ACCAAAATCATATTTCTTGTGTTTCGTGGTACATTTCAATACTCTTTGCTCCTTTCTAGCTTCTGTTTTAAGCTCATACCAAATATTGTGTCTTTCCTTACATAAAGGCTTAAAATTTACTTAAAATTATATACAACCTATGGTTTTACCTTCTTTCCTATACTAACTTTACCTATTTACTAATTCTATTAACAAACTGAGATTCTTTATTAAAGATTTCATACTAAATTAAATTCGACCTTTTTCAGGGGCTACCCAACATTTCATGAACCAGTTCAGTCCCTATTTCACTAACTTCGTCATTGAGTACAACGTACAATATAATAACTATTAACTTTCCTATGGTTTAAAATTGGAATTGACCAGTGACAACACAAAACTTTGGTAACTGGTAGTCTATTTTCTAGTAGAAAATGAAAATTAAACACTTAGTTCAAGGGATTGTCTTTATGCAATTATCTTAAGGTAAAAGTCTTTGATTTACTTTATAAAAGTTCCTTACACGAGCACTTATTTTAGATAACTTCTTAACTATTCTTTGTCAGGATAGTGAATTTTTTTATTATAAGTTCATACAGTTTTATTTATAATTTTCTACATTTTTATCAACTTTGTATTGTTGTTGTTGATAATCTCTAACATTTGTTTTAAATTTTAAATTTTTCATTTTATTTTAATGTTTAATTTGACTGAATTCTTATTTCAGATCTGGAAATATGCATTTTCTAACTTCTTAAGTTTTCTACACTACAAGCTGTTCAAACTCAACTTATGTTAGTCTGTGAACCAGAAACTCTTCATCGGTGGATTATTTACCATACCTTTCTGTTTTTAATGTTTCATTAAAGAGGTCTGTCTCTTCAAGATAAGATATCTTTTTACATAAAGCCTTATATTTAATCTTAAATTCTGAACTAATTAAACAAATTTTATTGTTATTGTTTTGTCACTTCGTTTGCCCAGTTGAATTTTACACTGTTGGTGTATCCACAAATATATTTTCTTGAAATTTAGTTCTTAACTGATACTCTAACAGTGGCGTAAGTTCATTACATTTTTATATTGTCCTCTCTCACATAGAATGCGAATATTGCATCATTTACCCCCTCCAACTATTAAAATTTGAAAATTTTGAAAAACTTTGAAAAGCTTTGAAAATTTTACTAGTTAGAAAAATTTGATGGAATATTCACACTGTCATTCCTTGTTTTTGTTTTGATTTACTCAGTGACATACGGATAAATCATTTCCACGTGGAAGCTTCCACGAATTCGTTCATTTTTTGACTCTTCTTCTTCTTCTGGGTATTTTAATTCGTATGTGTTTTCATTTAAAACTTTGTTCACGATATACGGACCATCATAAGGATATAACAACTTTGCACAGATGTTTTGTTCCTTGTTTGATATCCTCATTCTTTTTATAATTACCTTGTCTCCTTGTTTGAATGAGACTTTTCTTTTAATTTTCTTATTTTCGCGAGCCATATACCTTTCTGCGCTTCTCTTTATCCTTAATTGTGCAAGTTCATGTATTTTACTTAAGTTTTTAATATTTTGGTTTTCCCATGGCCTATCTGGATCTCTCCCAAACATAGTCATTATGGGAGATATTTTGGTTACCGTGCTTGGTATGTTATTCATATAATTTTCTATAGTTTCTACTGCCATTGACCACTCAGTGTGGTTTTGCTGTACCATGATTCTCAAGAATCTTATCACCTCTTGGACATACCTCTCACTTAAATTCGATCTGGGATGACGAATTGTTGTGAATCCTATTTTGATGTTCTTGTCTCGTAGATACTTTGATAGTTTGTCGTTATTAAAATACGTCGCATTGTCCGCTAATATTCTAGCTGGCGTCCCAACCGTTTTACAAAAATGACTGATTTTTTTAATGGTTGTACTAGTATTACATCTCTTCGTAGGGTATAGTTTTATAAATTTTGTAAAATTATCCACCATAACTAAAATGTTTTTGTAACCTCCTTCTGCTAATATGAGATTACTAATGAAATCTATTGACACGAGCTCCAGTGGTCTCGTTGTAATCGTGCTTTTTATTTCATTTTTGTTGACGTGATTTTTATTTTTTCCTAAACAACATTCATGGCATTTTGATAAAATTTCTTTTGTTAAGCTCAAATCTTTTTCTGTGTAGAATGTTTCCCTATAAACTAACCATGTTTTTCTAATCCCGATATGCCCGTATCGAAAATGTAAATCTAGAATTAACCTTGCGGCTAAAGTTTCATCTAATACATACTTCTCTTCATCTAGAATGGTTTTTATTATAAAATTATCTTTTATACTGTAACCTCTGTGGTTTTTCGTGTATTTTATCTCTTAATGTTTGTAATTGTTGTTGACTGTCTAAAACTTGTCTAGTTGTATATAGACCATGGTTGTGTGATAATGTATTGATTGATACTATGTAATCGTTTGAATGTTCAGTTTTAACTTGTCGATTTCGTGTTAATGCATCTGCAGTGACATTGTTTACACCCGGGCGATGTTTGACAGTGAATGAATACTCTTGGATGAGAAGTGACCAGCGATATATACGATTATTCGCGAATCGGTTTTTCATAAGAAAACATAGGGCAGCGTGATCGGTTTCTAATGTGAAATGAGCAGCTGTTAAGTAAAAAGAAAGCTTAGATATTGCATATACAATACTTAACATTTCGAGCTCTCCGACTGAATAGCGAGTTTCATAGGGCTTGAGAATCCTAGAAATAAAACATATGGGCGTTTCTACCCCCCCTTGGAACTGTACCAACTCAGCCGCTACTATTGACTCTGACGCATCAGTTCTTAATGTGAACGGTAAATTAAAATCAGGGCTGTATAGCAAAAGATTGTCGTGAAAATTTGTTTTTAATTCGTTGAAGGCAGTTTCTCTACGCTCATTCCATTCCCATTTTGTTTCTTTTCTTAAAAGTTCAATAAGGGGGACTTCAAGTTCTGATAGCCTCGGTATAAACTTTTTGTAATAATTCAATACCCCTAGAAAACCACGTAACGTTTTTAAATTTATAGGACGAGGATAGTCCTTTATCTCTCGTACTCGATCTATCCCAATACTTATACCTGTTTGGGTTATTTCATAACCTAGGTATTTAACAGATGTTTGATAAAATTCACACTTCTCACTGTTAAGCTTTAAACCCGCTTTATTTAAAACGTTTAAAATTGTATCCAGATGTTTACCGTGCTTTTCTATTGTTTCAGAGAAAATCAGAATGTCATCTACATAATGAAAACAGAATTCTTCAAAACGATCAAGAATACTTTGCATTGCTCGAACAAGTGCTGAACTTGCGCTTTGTAGACCAAAAGGTACTACCTTAAATTGAAAAACGTGTCCATCGACACTGAACCCGGTATACCTGCGAGAATCCGGATGAAGTGGAATTAACCAAAAGGAATTCTTTAAATCGAGTTTAGAAAAAATTGTGTTTTTCCCGATTCTTGATAAAATTGATTCTACGGTTTGTGGTGAATCAAATTGTGATTTTGTTAGCGTATTTAGAACGCGTGCATCTAAACATAATCTTATTGAGTCATTTTTCTTTTTAACTATTACCAACGGATTAATGTAATTTGTTTTTGCCGATTCAATTATATCGGATTTTAACATATTTTGTAACTCATTTTGTACTTGTTCTCTGTACTTGAAAGGAATAGGATAATTTTTGCTTTTAAATGGTTTTGTTTCATCTACTTGTAGTTTGTGAATATAGCCTGTTGCAACTCTTGGTTCATAGTTTATTAGTGAGATATTTTTTTGTAAAAGTTCATGAATAATTCTTTCATATTTAAGTGGACATTTTATACCAATATTTTTGGGCATAATATAATTACTATTCATAACATATGTGGGTACGCTCCCCATCATATATTCCGCATTGGCTTGATCGCCGTTTAATTCATTTCTTACCGCATTTTTATTTTTGATACAGGTGGTCATTGTGCCTCCCTCGTATCCCGCATTTTTGTCGACATGAGTGGTCACTGTGCCAACCTCATGTCCCGCATTGACTTTATCGTCATTTAATTCTTTAATTACCGCATTTTTATTCAATATAACCTTATTTTTACTATATATAGGTAACGTTTTACCTTCAAACTTAAGGAATCTTGTTCCCAAATCAATATTAGCCCTCAACTTATATAAAATATCTTCACCTAGAATAATGTCGAAATTTAATTCAGGTACTATAAATAATTCACATTTAAAAGAATAATTTTCTACATTAAAAGATGTTTGCAATACTTTGTTGGTCTCAGAAAATTTCCTGCCATTGGCGTTAATTAATCGTATTTTTGATATTTTGATACATTTGTTAGCAAATTTATCATTATTTTTGTTAAATAAACTTTCATTAATCATTGATATTTCCGACCCGCTATCAATAAGTGAGTTTACGAGTAGACCTTGTATATTTAAATTAACCATTGGTAAGTGACTTTGTTTCGTTTTATGTAAATTTCCATTTTCATCATCCATTGTGATAAATTCGCGGGCGTGAGAATAGTTGGTAGTTAAAACATTTCTACTTAAAAATCCTGTTGTCGATTGTTGATTTGAGCTTGCGTCTCAATCTTGTGCATTTCTTGTTGATTTTGTTGTCCGCTTCTTGGTTGTATATTTGTGTTAGCTACTTGCGCGTAGTTTCTTATGTCTTTGTTTTGTTCATTGTTTTGTTGTGATTTGCCTTGTTGAATTTGATTGGTTCTTTGTTGATAGTTGTTATCATACCCATTTTCATTGCTCCTTTGTTGATTATAATTGTACCTCAGTTGATTTCCATTTTGATTCTGATTGTTGTTATAATTTCGTTGTTGGTTTCCATTGCCTTGATTGTTATAATTTTTTCTTTGATCATAGTTTTGGTTTTGACCTGTATCATAATCTTTGCTTCTGTCATCATAATTTCTGTTCCTGTTTTCGTAATTTCTGTTTTCGTTTTGTATATTTCTTCTCCATCCTGTGCGATGATCATCAATGCTTCTTATGTAGTCGATTAAACTATCCAGTGTAGTTATCCTTTGTGTGATGATAACGCTGTGTATATCATCTGGAAAATGACGTGCTAGATATCTGACCATTTCACCTTCTGTGAAAGTTGGTTGCAGATGCTGGATGTTATATACTTTTCGTAGTATATAATATTCTCTGGAAACCCCCATACTTTCATTGTATTTTCCGTTGAAAAGGTTGAGTCTAATCTTTTGCTGATTATACTCCCCCCAGTATTGCTTCATTACCAATTGTTCAAATTGTTCAAAACTACTAAATCTATTTTCAATCGTGGCATACCAAATTTCACTTTCACCTCGCAGCATGTTTTGGATGACTTGCTTGATGTTAGTTCCAGGGTGTAGTGTCTCTAAATGTTGTTTTAGCCTAGAAGTGAAAATTTTCGGGTGAGTTCTAGAATCATCATAAAAATAGAATTGATTTTTTTGACATGCGTGATTTACCGTGTATCCATGTGTAGCGCTCGCTCCCTGTTTACCTTCTGATAACTTCGTATCCATTATTTTTGTTAACTTTCCCTCCTGTTCTTTTAAATGTTCTTTTACAGTTTCATTCTGTTTCTTGATACGTTCATCTATTTCCGTGAATCCTGCTACGATCAAATTTTCGACATTTACTTGCACTTCGGCTTTCGCTGCTTTTACCTTTTCGTTGATTTCCTCTGCTATGTCTTCTTTTATATTCTCGAGTCTCAGCTCAACGCTTTCCACTCTTACTTTCATCTCGTTCGTGCAATCTTCGAGCCTCCTATTACATTCGTCCAACCTTTTGTTCATGTCTTCTCTGTTTTGTTCCATTGTTTTGTTCGTATCTTCTATTTTTCTTCCTATTTCTTGCTTAGTTTCATCCAGTTTCTGTTCAATTTTTGTATTATTTTCTTCGAGTTTTTTGTTCATTTCTTCTTTTAGTTCATTCTTCGTGTCATCTATTTTTGTACCTATACCCGCCATCATTTGCATAATTTGTTGTAGCATGTTCGTTTCTGTTGACGTGGTTGTCTGTGCAGTGTCTCCCATTTGTGTTGAATCTTCTTGTTGTTCTTCTTGTACTGGTCTGGTTGTCTCTGGCTGTGTTTCTGCATTATCTGTTGTTTGCGACGCAGATGTTCGCGCAGTTTGTTCCTCTGTGTTTTGCATATTCTTACCTGAACGCAACCTCATACGATTTACTTAATGACAGTGTTAAAACACCAACAAATCAATATATATAAAATTCTCAAAGAAAACACCAAGCCTTTATTTTATAATTTTAAAATAAGATTTCGTTAATTTTTTTGTTTTGTTTTACTCTTTACCCACGTTGACTAATTTTTTTGAATTGCAATGAGCCTCGCGTTGAACGCCAAAATGTCGTGACTGTGAATAAATTATATTTATCAAATCTGTAATAGAAAATTTGTTTTAGGCGCCACTATTACAGTATTCAACAACTTTTTATAATCACGCATTAATTAGAGCATGAGCTACACTTGTAGAAACTCCCTCAGTGCAGGTTTAAATTTGTTTCAATAAATCAAAATGATGTCAACAATAACCATTTTATTTTAAGAAGTAAAACCATGCGCTTATACAAATTATTTGCTATCCTTATTTAATTAATGAAACCCAGGCCTTGGTTTTAATTTAAATAGTGCAAATTTAATCTAATGGGAATTTGTAATGTTTAAAATTGACAAGTAATTAATGAAATTTTATCTAATGACAATTTGCAATGTTTAAAATTGACAGTTGAGATCTCTGTTTCCTATAGACTAACACAGTACCTTTCGATCGCAGACGTTACCGAATTATGTGGAGCACTGACTTCATATTGTGCACAAAACGCTTGGCTGGAATCTCCTACACGTTCTCTGCCTAATATTCCCTCAATATGTGCTTTATTTCGATGTGACTAACTATTCCAGTGATTGTTTGTTTGATAAATGTTGTGAGCTTGATACTGAAATGTTTAATTTATAAAGGAATACAAACTTACTACTACCAGGTAAGTCAAAATGTGACGTCTACTTGACGTTGTTGGTTATGTTATATTTTGATTTTTGATGATGAGATTTTATTTGAAAATACACAATATTTTGGGTTCAAGCTACACCTTGAATGCTTATCTTCAATTTCTGTTACTTTTTGTTTAGTTTTATAATAATTTTCTTCAATATTCAATTAAATTTTATGGACTTTTGACACCAATTCAATTTCTATTTTCAGCGTTCTTGTTCCTCGTTTTTTTCTAACAAAACTTCTTAGCTACCAACTTTTTTCGAGTTTTGTTCTGAAAATTTGACTTGAATGACAATCCTAGATTACTAGACTTGTCATTTTTGAAATTTGAAATATGAAATAAATATAAATTTTCTTTATTGAATCGTTTTCACTCTTTTCACTACCAAAATCATATTCCTTGTGTTTCGTGGTACATTTCAATACTCTTTGCTCCTTTCTAGCTTCTGTTTTAAGCTCATACCAAATATTGTGTCTTTCCTTACATAAAGGCTTAAAATTTACTTAAAATTATATACAACCTATGGTTTTACCTTCTTTCCTATACTAACTTTACCTATTTACTAATTCTATTAACAAACTGAGATTCTTTATTAAAGATTTTATACTAAATTAAATTCGACCTTTTTCAGGGGCTACCCAACATTTCATGAACCAGTTCAGTCCCTATTTCACTAACTTCGTCATTGAGTACAACGTACAATATAATAACTATTAACTTTCCTATGGTTTAAAATTGGAATTGACCAGTGACAACACAAAACTTTGGTAACTGGTAGTCTATTTTCTAGTAGAAAATGAAAATTAAACACTTAGTTCAAGGGATTGTCTTTATGCAATTATCTTAAGGTAAAAGTCTTTGATTTACTTTATAAAAGTTCCTTACACGAGCACTTATTTTAGATAACTTCTTAACTATTCTTTGTCAGGATAGTGAATTTTTTTATTATAAGTTCATACAGTTTTATTTATAATTTTCTACATTTTTATCAACTTTGTATTGTTGTTGTTGATAATCTCTAACATTTGTTTTAAATTTTAAATTTTTCATTTTATTTTAATGTTTAATTTGACTGAATTCTTATTTCAGATCTGGAAATATGCATTTTCTAACTTCTTAAGTTTTCTACACTACAAGCTGTTCAAACTCAACTTATGTTAGTCTGTGAACCAGAAACTCTTCATCGGTGGATTATTTACCATACCTTTCTGTTTTTAATGTTTCATTAAAGAGGTCTGTCTCTTCAAGATAAGATATCTTTTTACATAAAGCCTTATATTTAATCTTAAATTCTGAACTAATTGAACAAATTTTATTGTTATTGTTTTGTCACTTCGTTTGCCCAGTTGAATTTTACACTGTTGGTGTATCCACAAATATATTTTCTTGAAATTTAGTTCTTAACTGATACTCTAACAGTGGCGTAAGTTCATTACATTTTTATATTGTCCTCTCTCACATAGAATGCGAATATTGCATCAATATATATATATATATATATATATATATATATATATATAGATCTTTCTATCAAACCTGAACCAGTATACAATTCATACTATCCTGATCCATCTATTTATAAAGTAGGTAGAAAAAAAATAATCGCATATTCGGGTGTATGTATGGGATGGGAAAAATAGACGGTTATTGCTCGTCTCTCTACCTATTATAGACAATTAAAATGCGCGTACAAATTTAAAAGTTTCAACATTATTTCAAATTGTCATATCTCTGGCACAGTTTGTCGTAGGAAAAAAAACATAAAAACCCAAACTCTTCGTTTTTTTACAAGCTTCATTTCATTCTTATATCATGATTTTATCAATCTTATAGTTTTTGAGATATTTCAATTTTAAATACATAATTTTCTTGCTTAGGCGCTGAAGAGCCATCTTTAAACCTTTATATCTCTAGAACAATTTGTCGTAGTAAAGCAAAAACAAACAAGCTATTCGTTTTTTTTTGTACTCTTACCATTTTTTATATAAAAATGTTTTCTGAGCAATTTCCAAAAACCCGATTTTTAAAAAAAAAATTATGAAATTTTTGATTATTGAAAATGGATACAAAATGAAAAATGATTATTTTAAAAATTCTTCAAAAAATTGAGCATATTAGTAATAATATGTATTAACAATATATAGAAGGATTTAAATAAAATTGAATTGATAAGATATTAGAGTAATAAGACTAAAAAAATGGCGCCTAAATTTTGAAATGCGTTACTTTTTTGTTTGTAACTTTTTTAGTTTTCAGTAGGAAAGGTCGTAATACGTCTCAAACGAAAGAAAATTTTAATACCTTTAACTTTTACAAGAATCCTTAACATATTTTGAGTAATTTTAGATTTTAACGTTGTATATTTTTTTCTGAAAGTGTCGGCGCCATTTTGAAAATGCCATATTTCCGAAACTAAACATCAGAAAAAAAAACCATTCGATTTGTTTTGGTGAAAGCTTTAATTTTTTTAAAGTCCACATTTTTCGAGTAATTTAAAAAAAAAGTCCAGAAATACTGATTTTAGTGGGTGACAATTGCAATTTTATGTGTATTTTTTATTTTTTGCGACACTCCTAAGAAGGGTTGCCACCACCCCTAACCAAAAAGCAGGAACAATGACAATATAGATTCTCATTAACATACTTTATGAAGCATGTTGAAATGAACAAAATTAATGAACAAAAAATTTGGAAATTCATTATATTGTTTTCGGGATTTAAAAGCTTCACTTACTGTACTATTCATTTATTTCGCTTTTTGGAGCTTCTGCCATCTTCAAATTAATTTTAAAAAGTCTTATCTTTTTACAAATTCTTTATAATCAACCTCGAAAACTATAACAATCATTATTTTCTTAAAATGAATATTAAAAAATTCCTTTCGTTGAAATTTCCAAAAATTTTATTTTTTTTTCGAAATTGCGGTAATTTTTAATGGGTAAACTTTTTAGCATATGACATTAGAAATCCAACAAAAAAAATCATTCAAATCCATTCACTATAGCTGGGTTCCGTCATTTTTCATTTATAATGACTAATTGCCCTGGACTAAAAACTTCATTGATGACTATTGAAAGCAATTAAAAAAGTTTTCAGGCAAATCGATTCAGGTCCAATCGATTTCCTAGTAACTTACTTTTTTCGTCTAACTGCACTCAGCTCTTAAAATTTAACATTTTTAAAAACTAAATGAAATAACCAAAAAAATCAGAATGTGAAACATAACATAATAATGTCCATTATCAGTATTTTATTATTTCTTTTTTTGGTAGGTACATAGTGTTTCTCCATTTTCACCCTAAGGTTCGTATATTAATTTTAAATTTCATGCACTAGACTAAGGGCAACACATTATCATCTCTCTTTTTACGGTTTTTATTACATTATAATTTAACAAATCGTCAGAAAGTATATTTTTTTGTACAGTTTTATTCGAAATTTTATACGAACATATTGGTATTTTTGAGATGCGGTTACTAAGACCGAAGGTAATAAGGAAAATAGCTGAAAATTTTAGTTCTTCAACAATAACTGTTTAAATTTTATGCGCAATGGACAGATTTAATCCAATACTTCTCATTGCACTTGATGTGACACACCTAAAACAAATTCAAACCATAGAATCGCTGCGGCTAAACAATTCGATTCAAAATTTATTTTGACTCCACTATTACAGTAGCAAATGTGACATGTCGTAAAATAGTAAAATAATCACAGATTGGACCAATAAGTTGATGAGAAGTTTGGCAACCTTGGTATGGTTCAGGATGTTGCATTCAATATGTAAAATTACACATTTTGGCTCAGGTTAGTACGAAAAGTATAACTGGTTCAGCATGGTGCTGTTAATGTGTTGATATACAATTTTTTTATTTATAGAAATATCGGAGTATATATTACAGAATAGGTTCTCCCATCCCATACATACACCCGAATATGCAATTATTTTTTTTTCTACCTACTTTATAAATAGATGGATCAGGATAGTATGAATTGTAGTGACCCATTTTAACACCCTAGTGAATATTTCAGTTCAGCGGTTTGTTACTAGCTGCCGTGCCTGTCGCTCGAAAAATATTCATTTTGAATACCTGCTGACCACAGAAGCGGTTTAGATGGCATCTAGTCAGCTGGCAACACCGTGGAAGTAGGTTATTATATACCACATGTTGATCCAGATGTTTTAGTTTGCTCGAATATATTACTACTAGGAAAAGTAAATTTAGTGGAGACAATTCATGTAACTGTTAAAATGAGGACGGAATTTGTACCTCTTGATTGTAAACAACTTTTGTTAAGGATGGTTCAGCAAGGCTATAAGTAAAATAGTGTTCTGTAGTTTAATTAAACTACAGAAATAAGAGCAAAGTTATTAGCAAAAATATTTTAGATACGTGATAAACTACAAAATTATGTTAATGTAAAAGAATCTTATTTAGTCTAATTCACAAGTTCAAACACGTGTTAATTCTTGAAAAAGCTTGTAAAAATATAAGTGAGGGCTCATTGGATTCGGAATGACGTCTAGAAAAATGTGCAAAAGTTATAAACAAATTAAGATTGAAAAAAATGACGAGTTTCGTTTTTTGCAAATAACTCGAAAACTATTAATAATTGAGAAATTAAAAAAAAAGAGGTTCTTAAAGAGGAAGAAATTTCCAATAAAAAAGTCTGGACTTCTGGAACTCTATCTCTACTATTAATAACTTTAATTTAATGTTGAAAATGGGGCTTCGCACGGCGAACGCTAAACCGTTACGATACTCTGAAACCGATCGTAAGAAGCAAAACAATTTTTTTATATTTTCAAGTATTAATATAATTTTTTTTTAAATTGCGTTATTATTTAGACACTTAAAGGAACAATATACCGTTGGAAAATTTTTTTTTACCGATTTTTCATAAAATGAGCTCGTTGTTAATTAATAATTTTTTTTTTGAGTTTACGTTTATGTTTCAAGTCGGAAAATTGTTAAACAAAAGCCACTAAAATTATTTCGCTTCGTGAGGACATTATGTCAACTATATTTTATTTGATTATGACATTGCGATGTTTTTAATTGTTACAGTCTATTAGTTATTAATTATTTAAGCTAACAAGAAACTAAGAAATTAAATAGAGGTTGAAAATTTTTTTTTATTAATTTTAAAATTATTATTATTACTGTTTTTATATTTAAAAATACTATAAAATTATATAAACTTTAAATTTTTAGTGCTATTTGTTTAAACAAATTTTATAAAGAAATAGATAAATTACGTATTTTTGAAAAAAAAATTTTTCTTAAAACATTTTTTTAATTGTTTATAATTATTTTTTCCCGTTTTTCTTCATTTAAACAAATTATTAAGAAAAAGAATATTCTTAAAATTTTTTATTTGCAATTCTCTACAAGGTGGAATTTTTGTTATTAATTAATTTGTTTATTTAATAAACAATTTCTAATTAACAATCGCCGAATGTGTTTATATTTTTTTAGATAGAAAAAAATAACCAGAACAACCGTATACATAAATATGTCAAAAAACATTTTTAATATTTAAAATTTAAAATTCTATAAGAAATATTAACATTTTTTTTATGTGTTTATGTATACGGTTGTTTTTTTTTAAATTTTTTTTCTATTTAAAAAAATATAAACACATTCGGAGGTTGTTAATAACAAATTATTTATTAAATAAACAAATAAATTAACAACAAAAAAAAAATTCCACCTTGTAGAGAATTGCAAATAATAGGTTTTAAGACTAAAATTTTTACTTAATAACTTGTTTAAATAATGAAGAAAGGAAAAAAATTATTATAAACAATTAAAAAATGTTTTTAAGAAAAATTTTTTTTTAATTCATAATATTTTATAACAAATAAAATGGCAAAAAACGTTTTTCAAAAATAAGTAATTTATCTATTTGTTTATAAAATTTGTTTAAACAAATAACACTAAAAATTTAAAGTTTATGTAATCTTATGTTATTTTTGAATATAAAACCAGTAATAATAATTAAAATTAATAAAAAAAATGTCAACCTTTTTTTTTAATTTTTTAGTTTTTTGTTATCTTAAATAATTAATAACTAATAGACTATAACAATTAAAAATATCGCCATGTCATAATCTCGTAGAGTATAGTTGATATAAGGTCTAAAGGAAACGTAATAATTTTAGTAGCTTTTGCTTAACAATTATCCGACTTGAAATATAAACGTAAGCACTAAAAAAAAATTGTTAATTAACAATAGGCTCATTTTATGAAAAATCTGGATTTTTTTTTCTTTAAATGTCTGAATAATACCATAGTTTTTTTAAATTTTTAAATTAATATTTAATACATAAAAAAATATTTTTACTTATTACGGCCGGTTTCGTAACGGCTTAGCGTTTGCCGCACGAAGCCTTATTTTCAACATTAAATTAAAATTATTAATAATAGAGATAGAATACCGGGAGTTCTGACTTTTCTATTGGAAATTTCTTCCTCTTCAAGAATCTTTTTTTTAAATTTCTTAAATATTAATGGTTTTCGAGTTATTTTCAAAAAACGAAGCTCGTTATTTCTTCAATCTTAATTTGTTTATAACGTTTGCAATTGTTTATATGCGGGTTTGAAAGTTTTGCACATTTTTCTAGATGTCATTCCGAATCCAATGTGCCCTCACTCACATTTTTACAAGCTTTATCAAGAATTAACACGTCTTTGAACTTGTGAACTAGTGTATGTTGGAGATTATTTTAATTCGTTTTGTTTAAATTTTTGGATTTCTTATTGAATTCTATTTAAGAAAAGTATAGTAGGTGACCCAAGAACAACCTCTTGTAGGGAAATGCATGGTTGAAAGAGTTGTAGAGTTACTAAGACACCGTTAAAGATAAAGCTGTCGAATTGTAACTAACAAGATGGAAAAAATTATACGATAAAGTTTGATAGCTTAAATTATAATATATTTTTTACTTTACACTTGCCACTGTGCTTCAAAATTAATCAGTTTGGAGCATCTACACCTCGTGATTTTAAATGTAAGTTCATAGATATCTGTAAAACTATAATTCATCTAAACTAACAAAGTTTTTTCCAAAGTATATATTTATATAAATAAAATTAAAATTTAATTGCAGTTTACTTTTACATATTGTACATATTGCACGTAAAGTATATTTTAGTTTTAATTGGAGCTAGTTTTTTCGTTGATAGTGTTTAAGTAATTCAACAATTTTTACTTCTATTTCTCTCATGATATTAATTATTATAGGTCACTCAAACAACATGTTATAATTAGAATAATAAAGTTGATATAAAAGTCATACAATTTTGTTAATATTTTCGCGCAATTTGTATAGTTTGAATGTAAATGACCGTGATTTTTGATTCGTTGTATCTAGCAATTCGTTAAAAAATGGGTTTCTGGAAATATCTTGAAAATTACGAATTATGTCAAAAACTGTTATTTGTACGACTTGAAACATAAGAAATTAACTTTACCTTAAATTTCAGATTAGTCCCGTTCAAAGATTGTTCGAGATATTATTTTTTTAAGGTTTTGTGTTTTTTCGTCCCTTTCTAAATGTCAAATTTTTACACGTATTTTTCGTGAATAACTTTAAAACCGAAGGGTCTGAAATTGGTTATTACAACGTTGAAAGGTAATTCAATTTAATACATTCCGGTTCTTCTACAATAAAAATTGTCAAAGTTATGGCTATTTGTTAAAAGATTACTTTTTTTATGAAAATCGAAATTGGAGTATTACTCTCAATTGAGTTGTGATAAAATAAATCATTCAAAATTTGTTGTAGCTTTTGGAATAAAACCGCTGCCTAAGGAATCAATATTTCCACATCCAGATTTCCCATCCAAGTCTCTTTAAAGGAAAACATCTTGACCATATTTGCACTCTAGTATGTGGAAATAATTGGTCACAGAATTTTAATAAGAGGGCGTTGCCGAATGCTAGCCAAACCTCCAGAACTTCCGGGCGCTGCCGAATACGAAGGCAAATTCCGGGCGTTTCCGTATCCATATTAAGATAATGCCAAATCCATATCCGGGCGCGCATGAATACCAAGGTAATTTCTGGGCGCTGCCGAATCGATATTAGGATGCCGCTGAATCCATTTTTGGGCGCTGCCGAATTCCAAAGTAACTTCCAGGCGCTGCCAAATCCAAATTAGAACGCCGCCGAATCTATATTCGAGCGCTGCATAATCCATATTCGGGAACGGCTAAACACCAAGGTGACTTCCGGACCATGTCGAATACCAAGGCAATTTTCAAGCGCTGCCGAATCCATATTCGAATCTTTCCGGGCGCCGCCGAATCCACTATTAAACAATACCTCCAGGATCCATTTTGGTTGCACGATTTGACCCAAACATACTAACTACCGTACAAAGCTTTTAAAATGAAGTTAAATAGAAGATTTTAAAAATTAAGTTTCTGGACTGTTATTAGCTTGCTTTATTGTTTTTCCCTATTTACCCTATTTAACTCACAACCCTTCACCGGAATTAGCGCAAGACATAATCTAGTACCAGATCTCGTCATGGAACATATGTGTGCCAAATTTGAAGACAGTATCTTAGACGACCGTTGCGAAGAAAACGTGCGCACAAAAAAGTTACAGACCGACACACAGACAGAATTTTTTTCTCTCTTAAATTTAAAATCTCGACGTTTTATGACATTTATTATTTCAGCAAAAAACATTTTGAATTTTTTTTTAAGATTACTATACAGGGTGCGCCACTTAAAACTCCCCAGGCTTGCAACTTTCTTATTTTTTAAACTACGACCATGTTGGGCATATCAAATTGTAGATAATTTTAAGGCATTTAAACATGTGTACAGAGTGATTTAAAAAAAAATTAAAATAATTGTTAAGAAAGAAAACTTAATTTCCTTGAATATTTGTTTACCTCATCCTGTACATGAACTGCGTCAATGTTTTCTTATAAAAGTTTTAATTAGCTTCAATTTATGTTATGTTTATTACGTCATATCCGAAATTCTTTTTGGTTTTAGAGAAAGAAATTAAAAACACTCCTTCCAACTCCTGATTTTTTTAAAATAACTGAAAAAATGTAAATAATAATTTTATGCTTTATTTGTAAAAGACATATCACAAAAAATCCTCAACGTAATAAAACAGCAACAAGAAACAAAAGAAATAAATATTTTTAAAAACAAACTCTATTAAAATGTACTAAATAATAGGAATTTTTATTCTTAAAACTTTTTTTTTAACATGAATTGAAGCTAATTAAAACCTTTATAAGAAAACATTAACACATTTCATGTATAAGTTGAGGTAAAAAATAATCAAAGAAATTAAGTTTCCTATCTTAACAATTTTTTCAATTTTTTTTTAAATCACTCTGTATGCGTGTTTAAGGCTTTAAAAATGTCTACAATTTGATGTGCCCAACAAGGTCATCGCTTTAAAAATAAAAAAGTTACAAGTATGGGCAGTTTTAAGTGGCGCACCCTGTACATCTTTCCACTCCACTACGTGGATGTGGAAGTAATAAATCAAATGGCATATATTAGTAGTTAAGTAAGGAGAGTTCTAGACCAAACCCGTCAGTAGAGTAGCAATCGGAGTTCTTAGTGACGTCATCATTCCGGAAGCCCCGCGGGGGGCGGGCAGGTGATAGATGATAGATCCTATGATCTAGGTTCTAGTGTGAGGTGAGATAATGCTAGATGATAGATCCTATTATCTAGGTTGTAGTGTGAGGTGGGATCTTCTTAGATGATAGGTGATAGGACCTAATGGGAGGGGGGAGATGGGAGATCCAATCCCTGATCTTAGATAAGAGATTATATCTAAGAGGGTGTGGCTAAGAGTATATAGGATGTATCTAGTAATAAAAATAAGTATACAGGGTGTATTTAGTAATAAAAATAAGTATATAAGGTGTACTAGTGATATGGTGTATCTAGTAATAAAAATAAGATGGCCGCCGTTTATTGTTTATAGTTATTGGCGAATAGTATTGCATGTTTACGTTAGAGAGCGTTAGAGGTTAAGAAAAATGGCTACAGACGTCCATCATTGAGTTTAAATAGACAAGTCTTATATATGGAATAAATATTCATCTACTTCAATACGTAAATTTTATATTTGAATGTTAAAACTGTGACCAAATGCAGAGACGTTATCGGATTCCAGGAAATTGTTAATGTAAATAAATGCGACTGTCTACGGCTATATGTATATTTAAAACGTGATTAATTGTCTTTAGATAACAGCATCCGACGGTTATAATACAATGACTAATAAGTCACGTGATCCATTATAAGGAGCGTCTCAGGGTTTGGAGAGAAATAATGTAAACAATGAAATCATCATATTTTTCCCATATTTTTCTGCTTACTCGATACGAAAAGTGGGGGTGGAATACAGCATAAAAGTAAAGACCTGAGATCGCTGCATTCATTCACAATCTTAAAGTCGATATACAAGCAGCAGCAGCAATGTCTTTCGCAAAAATTAATGTTGAAGCTCATGTCACGCCGTTCATGAAAATCTATGAGCTGGAAGTCGATAGAAAATATGAAGTGCTAGATATATATAAAGCACTTTCACCGTATGGTATCCAGGTCCAAGTAATCCTCGAAAATTGTAAAGTGAGTCTACCAGCCAGATACTCACGCATTATTTCTGATGATGATATGGTAACGCTACAACAAACCATTATACTAAAAGAAGTGTACTTAGTATATAGAGGGCTAGCAGGCACGACCACTAACATTGAATTCATCGAGTCCTAAAGATGGATCCCGAAACATATAAGAAGAGGTTACAGCAATTTATGAACAATTTAAAATTACTCAGAGAAGACGTTAAGTACGTTGAAGTTTTACGTACATTTCAACATGTCAGTATCCAGCCGAAGAAGTCCAAGAACAGTTCAGTTCAGCGAAGACGTTAAAATTCATCACATTTACCATTGGAGCTATGCCCATAGAACTGCTAGATGTGGTAACTGGATGCAAGACGCCCGCGATCGAGATCGTTTTCAAATTAAAATATTACGATACGCTCAAATAATTAATCCAGTACTTGAACATAAATATTCTGTTATTATATCACAAAACATGTAACCTCTTTCTTATATGTATTAATAAATTAATTTAAAAAATGGTTGACTATTATTACCCATTTCCTAATTAAATGAAGAATTCAGATTTTTTTTCAAGTTTATTGTAACGAAAATGTTCATGCTACATTTTATGTATTTTTAATGTCGAATTTAAATATGCAATCAAAAAAATTAAATCTTAAAAAATAAAGCCAGCCCAGGCAAAAAATGAAAAAATTCATATTTTTCAAGTTTATTGTAACGAAAATGTTCATGCTACATTTTATGTGTTTTTTAATGCTGAATTCAAATATGCAATCAAAAAAATTAAATCTTAAAAAATAAAGCCACCCCAGACGAAAAATAAAAAAATAATTTAATTTTTATAATATATTTTATTTATCTGAACGCATAATACAGTAATAAAGCTTATATATGTACATGGAATACATAACCTATAAAATAATAGCAATAATAATAATAATAATAATAATAATAATAATAATAATAATAATAATAATAATAATAATTGGGCTTGTTGGGCTAACCACCCACAAGTCCGATCCTCCGGTTCCAGTTGGCCGAAGACAGGGCCCCCACGATCGACCCCGTGCGGATAGGGGTCAAGGGCGAGGTGGTGGGGCCCAACAGGGAAGGATGCCCATTGATGACGACCGCTATAACCAAGGACGCTTTGAGTGGACAGATGAACTGAGAGACGACCTGATGCACTGTTATGAAAGCAGTGAACCCGGCCGAAGGGGGTACATGGCGCGAATGCATGCTCTGTGGTGTGAAAACCACCCAGAACATGACGCCTTCACACCTCAGAACCTACGTGATTATGTATCCCACCTTCGTGCTAGAGGCTATGTCAGAGCCGCTCCTCAGCCAGTGAATGAGGTGGCCGAACAGCCACCGAACGAACTGGTTGAGGAAGCGGTTCCCATCGTTCCACCAACACCAGAGGGTCTCAGTACCAGACGGGGGTTGCACAACATAAAACCCCCCGGGCCACAAGATCTGGCCAGAGTGGATGCAGAACTTCGTGCAGCGCTACCAGAAGAGGCTGACATCTGGCACATACATTGTGCCGTGTATGCTGCCGCTCAACGCTTGTCTCAAGTGGAGAGGCGAAATACTACCTCTCCACAAGAAAGAGCGGGACGGCGCATACAGAAGATGGAAGCCAAGATCCGGTCGGCGAGGCAACACGCATCCCGTATCCAATGTGTGATGGACTATATGGCAGCCAATAGGCCTTTCACGCCTAAAGTGCGGCGAGTAGCTGCCAACTTAAGACGCGTCCATCACACACTTAATGGGGCAGTGCTGCAAACCACCAAACAGCACTGCCTCGACAGGATACGGATGCTAGTGTCTTGTAAGAAGTCACTAGTGAGGCGGGCGAGGGGGCTAGCGGAAAATCAACTTTTCCGCAAAAAGCCCTCGCGCCTTTTCGAACCGCCTCAGCGTGTTGCTGAAAATCCGCCGACTGCAGATCAGGTGGAAAACTTCTGGAAAACGTTGTACGAACAGAAGCTTCCACTCAACAGAGACTCTCCAGCCCTGGCACACTTTGAAACCTTTAGCCAAAGGTTTCGCCAACCACACGAGGTGTGCCAACCAATAACCCCAGAAGAGGTTCGAAGAGCTCTTGAGGGCTCTAAGAACTTTGCTGCTCCAGGTCCCGACGGGATAAATAACTTTTGGTGGAAAAAGTTATCGAGTACCCACCACCATTTGGCCAGAATTTTTAATGCCTGGCTAAATGGGGAGCAGCAAATTCCTTCTTGGGTTGTTGAGGGGCGGACAGTGCTGATCCCCAAGAACGGAGATTTGTCTAACCCAAAGAACTACCGCCCGATAACCTGTTTAAACGCATGTTACAAAGTGTTTACACGCATTTTGTACATGCGGGTGCTCCACGCAGTTGAACCGGTTTATGAACGGATACATGAGCAACGAGGGTCAAAGAGAGGTGTCGCTGGCTGCAAGGAGAACCTGCTGATTGACAGATGTGTCACGCAGGACTCCGTGCAGTATAAGCGGAACCTCTCCATGGCCTGGATCGACTACCGCAAGGCATTTGACATGACATCTCATGAGCTTATTTTGCACTTGCTCCAATGTCTTGCGGTACCCGGTCCCGTAGTGAGATGTATTGAAGAACTGATGCCGCTCTGGAGGACTCGCTTTACTATAACATCCGGTAACGATAGAGTCCAGACGGAGCCGGTATCGTTCAGACGGGGAGTATTTCAGGGAGACTCCCTCAGCCCCCTTCTGTTTTGCATCTCACTACTGCCATTATCCGTTTCGCTCCGGAAAACCCGTGGATACAACTGCGGTACCCCCGGCGATAGGAGGCATAAGGTCACCCATTTGTTTTATATGGATGACCTTAAACTTTATGCCTCCGGAGAAAGGGACCTACACCAGTCCCTTAGGGTGGTACAGGAGTACACGCAGGCTGTCGGTATGGAGTTCGGGTTGGACAAATGTGCACTGGTCCATCTCAAGAGAGGACGATGCGGGGACTACGGAGAGGACGCGCAGCTCGTAGACGGAAGCATCTTACATCATCTAGATGCCGGAGAGTCGTACACTTACTTGGGTGTCGAGCAACGCTCCACCCAAGAAGTGAGTGTAGTGAAAAACGCTCTCCGCGGCAAGTATCAGCACCGACTCCGACAGATTTGGTCTTCAGAACTGTCGGGGAAGAACAAGGTGTCTGCTACCAACATGCTTGCCGTTCCGATCCTTCTCCACTCCTTTGGAGTGGTGAAATGGAACCGAGAGGAGTTGCGTCAACTCGACGTAGGAACCCGCAAGAAGATGCATCTCAATAGGAGTTTGCATCCTAAATCGTCCGTTCCACGGTTATACCTCCCACGACATCGGGGAGGCCGTGGACTCTTGAGTTTGGAGAGTCTCCATAACAGGATGGTTCTGGATGGAGCCTGTAAGATTATCAGGAGTTCGGATCCCCTCCTCTGCATGGTCCGAGACCATGAAAATGCAGGGGTAGGAGCGTTTTTGTTTAAGGCAGCACAGAGAGCAGCCGATGAACTTGGTCTCTCCTTCGACGTCGAGCGGGTAAATCGCGACTCTGTCACCGAGTTGGAACCTGCTCGGCGAAAAGCCCAAATTAAAGCTGCAGAACACAACATCTTTCTGCAGCTTCATACGGATAAGCCAATGCATGGAGTCTTCTATAAAAATATAGAAGATCTTGGCTTATCCGAAAGGCTGACCTTTGCCTTCTTAAGGTCAGCCGGGCTGAAGTCTGAGACCGAGGGATTCATAATGGCTTGCCAGGATGGTGTATTTAACACTCTCGTTTATCGAAGTCGTGTCATGGGTATAGAGGTCCCTGATGTCAGCTGCAGGGCCTGCCGCAGGGCGCCAGAGACTCTAATGCACTTGTTGTCGGCCTGTCCGACATATGCAGTCTCGGCCTATATCCAGAGGCACGACGGAGCATTACGAGTGCTTTATTATCACTTAAGGCACTCGTATGGGATAGACGAGACACCAGTGCTGCCTTATGCTCCGGGGGATATTGAGTCCGTTGTGGGAAATGAGAAGTGTCTAATTTATTGGAACTACTCTTTTCCCACAGTCAGGCAAATACAAGCCAAGAAGCCTGACATAGTCCTCCTCGACCACCAACTCAAGACAATGTTTGTCGTGGAGTTCTCGGCTCCCGCGGAGAACAACATTGTCTTGAAGGAGGAGGAAAAACGGACAAAATATCGAGATTTGCTCTTCGAACTCCGCAGACTCTATCCAGACCATACTGTTAAGATAGTGGTACTGATTATAGGAGCCCTCGGTGGAACGAGACACACACTGCTTTCAGAACTTAAGATCATACCGGCATGCCGAAATTCGGCAGAGGTCTTAGCCGGCAGAATGCAGAAGGCCGTCATCCTCGGTTCATTACGTCTGCTCAGGGCACACGATTCGCGGACCCAGTAGTCGCTCACCCCACGGGCGTGGGGAGTGGCTACCGGTACAACCAGCTCCCCTCTGTGAGTATCGGAGCCACAGAGTTTAAAGGGTGACTGGCTTTTACAAAAAAAAAAAAAAAAAAAATAATTAATATAAGTGCATAAAAAATTAAACAATGCTACTTTTTCAATCCAACTGTTATGGGAACTGTCAAATCCAAGCCATTTAACGAAAACCTTATTTCCTTTCTTCCTTAAAACTTTTTCAACGAGATACATGTCTGAATGTTTAACCTTCTGCAGTTCTTCAGTATAGAAGCATCCTTCTATTGGCTGTTTCTGTGCATCGGTCAGTAAGTATGTTATGGGGCTGGTGTAATTAATTTTTGAAATAGTAAATATTTCATTAGACCAATTAGGAGTATAACCTTTATCGAACACGCCTCTGTACTTGCTTATTCTCACATGATCGTTAATTTTAAATTTAGGTAATTGCGAGTATGTAATTGTAGGATAATTGTAAATGGATTTCAAGAGTATTTTTTCATTCTTTCTATTTACATCTACAGGTTTCATGCCGATGGTACGATGCCTAGTATTATTATATTTCTTAATAATATCAGCAAGTAAATTATACCACCGAAAAGAACCATTTATACTAAATTCTTTATACATCATAGATTTTATAGTCCTATTTACGCGTTCGACTACTGAACATTTTTTAGTGCTATACGAAGAATAATGATTAATTTTATATTTTTTCATTAATTTTTGAAAATTAATATTATAAAATTCGGTTCCATTATCAGTCTGTAAATTGACGGGGATTCGTTTATCTGCGACTAATATTTTTTCCATAGCTCGAGTAACATTTACGCCAGATTTAGATTTAACTGGTTCAGCCCATACGTACTTTGAAAAAACATCAATTACAATGAGAATATATTTATAATTTTTATTGTAATTAGCATATGGAATCATTTCGACTAAGTCAGCCTGAAGCAATTCATTTAAACCTCTAACTACGACTTTTCGTCTCTTAAAGTTAATTCTAGCCGGCTTATGTATTTCATTAACAATATCTCTTTTTATAGCAGACATGTTTACAGTTCAACAATAATTTACGTACTGTTAAATTAATCCAGCGGTTCGATTATTTTACTTTCTAATAGTTCCTCTAAAATTCTATTTATTTCATTCGTATGACTTGAATTGCCTGCCTCCTGTGAAGCCATCAAAAGCCTAAGACGATCGACGAGTTCATTAGGATCATCCCAATATACGTAATCAATAGCATTATCGGTGACTTGCATCATTAATTCGCCGCCTTTTACTTTACCAGGAGCACGTTGCCGAGGTTCGCGAGCGTAAAGCATCGGTTTAATAATATGCAGGTACTTCCAGCTCTTACTACCGGACTTTTGCTTTTCAGAATCATAATTTCTCTTATGTGCGCTAGTCCTTTTTACAATATCAATGTACTGTTTCTTATCATCATAGTTATAGTGATGCGAACGTTTTTTAAATAGTAATTCATAAAGACCGCGAGTGCCCTGATACTCTTTATTATTTATTATTAAATTGTCACCGTCAAACTGAATGGCAGAATTTCCAATATAATATTTATCTTCTTCGGGATTAAATCGTACACCATATCGAAAATCATGTGTATTTTCAGTATCATGCATCATCTCAGATATATACGTTTTAGGCAGATCGCTAAATTTCTCAAGATACTTCTCATCTGACTGGTCGCCTTCTTCAGAGTTGACAATCGACGGTGACGGTGTAATATTAATATTTTTTTCATCCTCTGAGGGTTCAGACTTTTTCTTAATGTTTAAATTCTCGTCCGTCTCAAGCTTGATATGTTTAGCTATTGAATGTAAAGGTGCGGTGATTGGGGCAAAAGACTTTTCGATTTGCAGATCGTGCATTTTGAGTGCCTCTAATTTGCGCTTTACGGCTTTCCGAGCTTCGATAATTTTATTAGTAATGTCCATGTCGACAGATGCGTCAGATAACATGTGTAATTATCAACTGATTGAGATAGTAAAATCACAGGTATATATACTCGTCAAACCCCTTTCTGTATCGACCATGTTTGATATCGCTATCTTTATCTATCACTAGGAATCCGTATTTATCTTTCCAAAATAACGAGCACATATGTTTGAAATCCTCAAAGCTCATATCGGTATTAACGTGATCGGAATATACATGTCTAAGATTCATGTCATCCTGCTTGAATAATATCAGTAAATTTGCATTGTCTCTTATCAGATGTTTTGGAATGCGGGTATAGGTCTGACAGAGATAGAAGCTGTCTATCTGTTTATGCCGTCCCATGCTAAAGTAGTCACGCATCACACTTTGATTGTCGCAAGCTACGTCATCAAATATAAAAATGGAATTAATTTTAGCTTGCGCAGGCGTCATTATTACATCGCTATCCTTGAATTCATGATATCCCACGATCGAGCCGAGTACTTTTCTAAGATATTCATATTTAGGCTGGTAGAGAGATTTCGAGTAGACGTAAACATTCTTGAAACGCAAGCCGTGTGGATGAGTCAGCAGGCTTATCACGATGTTTGTTTTCCCACAATTTGAAGGTCCGCATATGATACACCTGATGCTGTCGGGTAACAGAGGACCATGTCTACTATCTTTTTTCACATGACTATCGAAATCGAGATTATCGATTTTCAGACTGTTACCTGTCTTGATGAAACGCATGATTGACACTGAGGTATTTCCACCAGGAGTTTAAGTATAAATAGCTTTCGATCACCTGTAACACCTCAGTCTACTATTACATGCGATAGAGGTAACATGGCTGTAAACACTCTCATAAATAAATTACCTTTCGAAGCCCATATCCCTGGCTATCGTTTCTGCGGCCCGGGTACTAAATTAGAAAAAAGACTGGCGCGAGGAGATCGCGGAATTAATGGTCTAGATGAGGCGTGTCGTGACCACGACATACAATATTCTAAAGTCAATGATGTGAAAGGACGGCATATTGCCGATAAAGAATTGGCAAAACGTGCTCTGAAGCGTGTATTTGCTAGGGATTCGTCCATCGGAGAAAGAGCGGCAGCAGCCGGTGTAGCAGGCATCATGAGTGCTAAAGTTAAATTAGGCTTGGGATGTAAAAAAAGAAAATGTGGCGGTACGATGACGTTTAAAAAAATATCCAATAAAATTCGTAAACTAGTACGTGGAGCTCCCTCTGTCGGAGATGCTATTAAAAAGGCCTCTCGTGCAGTACAGCGTATTAAAAAAGATAAAAAAATATCACCGATGGCTGCTCGCGTTATTCCTATACCGAAGACGGGTGGCGTTCTACCGCTAATACCAATATTTGCTGGACTTAGTGCTCTGGGAGCGCTAGCCGGTGGATCTGCAGGTATAGCGAAAGCTGTAAGAGATTCTCAGGCGGCAGCCTCCCAGCTTAAAGAATCTAAACGTCACAATCAGGCTATGGAGAGTATCGCCCTCGGTAAGGGACTCTATCTTCGTCCCTATCGAACAGGACTTGGACTATACATGAATAAAAACACCAACAGCAAGTGACTAGTAAAATTACCAAATCGAGCGCTCACCGACGTGGATCTGAAAAAATATGTTAAGATGTTAAATATACCTAATTTTCGAGGAATATTTATGCGGGACCGACTACCTAAACGCGTACATAAAATTGAGACGGGCATTGTGAACTTGGATAGTGATAGCGGTAATGGTACTCATTGGACTGCATACTTTAAGAACGGTTCGAAAGCCGTTTATTATGATAGTTTTGGTAATTTACAGCCTCCTCTCGAATTAATAAAATATTTAAATTGTTCTATTGAATACAATCACAAGCAGTATCAGTCTTATGACACAGTAAATTGTGAACATCTGTGTTTACAATTTCTATATAATGCGTCATGCTTTTAAGTCACGTTCATTCTCAGAGCTAACCTTGAAGCCGCAACATGTCTTGTACGTTTACATTATCCGGCAAATCATCTAATTTAACCGCGCACTTTTCCCCACCCATAGACCTTGAAGACGGCGCTGAATATTCGCTTGCTTTAATAAATTTCGAGGCGTATAACTCCATACCGAACATAGACGCTACAAATAATCATATATATTATGATACAGACGATAAGTTTATAAAAATTCCGGAGGGCTCGTATGAAATAGAAGATATAAATAATTACGTAAGAAAGCATTTTATTCTGAATCATGGTAACGATGGTCATATTTCTATAGTATCCAATAAAAATACGTTAAAAGTGGAAATAAAATCCAATAAGATGATAAATTTTGAAAAGGCCGGCGGTATTGGCAGTTTGTTAGGATTTACATATCGTCGTCTAAAACCGCTCGAGAAACATATATCTGATTTCCCGGCAAAAATTCAAAAAGTAAACGCTATATGCGTGGAGTGTAATCTCATCACGGGCAGTTACATGAATGATAGATCTGTACACATTATTCATGAATTTTTTCCTAGCGTGCCTCCCGGCTATAAAATAATAGAGTGTCCCGCTAATGCAATTTACCTGCCGATTAATAAGAGGCATATAGATAGCATATCAATTAAGATAGTCGATCAAGACGGTGATCTCGTTAATTTCCGTGGCGAGGTCATCACGGTAAGACTGCACTTGAAGAAGAATGGGTCTTAGTTTCCGAAATAGTTTAAAAGGAACACCTGCTCGCGCTCGAAACAGTTCACCTGTAACCTTCAAGGTGTTAACATCTAAAAATAGACGTTTTCTTTACTCTCTCGGTTACAAAGTGCTAATATGAATCCGAATATTTTAAACGTGTTTGAGAAGCCTACGTTTGAAACCGCGATAACTAATTTTGAAAATCATAGTCATGGACCATATTCAATCAGAAATTTAAATAATAACGACGAAATTCGTATACCTATTCAACAGCAAGATGTGTATACTGCGCCGTATGCTAGTTCGCTGTATATGCGGGGCCGGTTACTTAAAGAGGATGGTACGGTTTCGAACACAGCGGTCTTTGATAAAATGGGGTTATTGTATCTGTTTGACGAGATACGATACGAAGTGAGCGGTAAAATTGTGGACAGCAGTAGAAATCCAGGCCTCGCGACTGTTATGAAGGGATATGCATCATTCACTCCGAATGACGCGAATCACTTAGAAAATGCTGGGTGGACTGATGTGGATGATAATTTTGCAGACGAGAACGGTTACTTTGACGCATGTATACCTTTAAAAATATGTCTGGGGTTCGCAGAGACCTTTGAAAGAATTATTTTAAATGTCCGTCAAGAGCTGGTACTCGTTCGCAGTAGTATTGATACAAACGCAATCATAAATCTTGTAGCCGATGAAAATATTAAAGTAGAATTGGAAATCGTTCAATGGCGTGTACCACACGTGACTGTATCTGACGTTGAGCGATTAAAATTAATGAAATATCTAGAGAGGAATATCGATTTGCCTGTACCGTTTAGAAGCTGGGAATTACATGAATACCCCATGCTGATGGAATCGCAGACGCATACTTGGAATATTAAAACTTCGTCTCAGTTAGAGACACCGCGATATATTATTTTCGGCCTTCAAACGGGTCGTAAAAATGTAGTCGCTAAACGTATGAGTGAATTTGATCACTGCGAGTTGACTAATTTTAAACTTTTTTTAAATTCGGAATCATATCCCTATGATAACTTGAATATTAATTTTGAGAAGAATTTCTGTGCTACTCTGTATGAAATGTTCTGTCAATTTCAGAAATCTTATTATAAAAAAGAAAATGAACCTCTGCTTACTAAATATAAATTTAAAACTAAAGCTCCTCTGGTAGTTATCGACTGTTCGTGTCAGAATGAGGTTGTAAAGTCGAGTGCAGTGGACATTAGGCTGGAATTTAGCACTAATAAAAATATTCCGAAAGACACTGCTGCATATTGTCTTATAATTCATGATAGATTGATTTATTACAATCCTTTAACCAGTATAGTTCGTCCATACTAATATGTATATAATAGACGTGCAGGGCTTCCAGCATAAAAAGGAGTTAGCTTTTACATGTAAAGAAATTTCAATTTTTAATATTACCGATGTCTCGTGTGTACATCGGATAATTAAACCGACCGTTAGTTACGGGTTTCTTACACACAATATTCAGAAGCAAATTAATTGGATAACTGATCATGTGCACGGCCTCCAATGGTCCACGCCTTATGATAATCTCCGGTACGGCGACCTGCAGGACTTCATCGACAGCCACGTACTTGAGAGAGAAGCAAAAGTTTATGTCAAGGGACTGGAAAAGAAGCGATGGCTTCAGCATTATCTGTCTAATAATAATAATAATATTATAGACTTATATAATTGTAATAATATGAATAGTTTAATGTTAAATAATTTAGAATATCATTGTCATAAACATATTAATAATCATTTACGCTGCTCTAGGCAGAATGTCTACTCGATATATCAGTGGTATATTGTAAATAAAGATAAGGATTTTGAATAAACAAATTTATGCTAACCATACTGGCTTTTATTTCTGTATACATGTGTGCGTGTATGAATGACGAGTCGGGTGGGGGGCAGAGAGAGAGAAGTGGGGGGAGAGCTCTCGCCTCTAGTCAGAGCGCGGTGATCAGTTAGATGCTGCAAAGATGCACCATCAAACGGGGCTTAGAGAGCTGATAGCGGGCAATATTTGCCAATGTTCAATGTGTCAAGTCCCACCGGAGGGCTGGAGGTACCTGGGGCTGTCTCAGCCCCAGGACCCCGTAACGCAACCGCCACCACCACCGCCACCACAGGAGATGTCCCGGCTGATACTCTTAGCCGACATCATGAAAGGTATTTAAAATATTTTTTCTGTTTCGTATAACTCAATACTTATAGATATTTTTTTAAAATTGTTACAGACTCCATTGAACTCAGAATTTCTTCGGAGATTTGGAGAAGTCGATCTGTCAGCCGGCGAGACCAATAAATTTCTTTTTTAATTAACATACAATCTGCCCTCCCGCCGGATAGCCAGACCAGTGTTTTTATTATTTTATTAATTCTACACAATTTTAATTATAATTTTTTTATATTAATAAAAAATGTTATTAATAATCTTTTTTTATTTCAATGAGTTGATAGCATCTCATACTTATTAAGTGTCTGAACAGCTCCAACAGCTCCAACAGCTCCAACAGCTCCAACAGGTGTAACAGGTACCGTACCTGTTACACCTGTTGGAGCTGTTGGAGCTGTTGGAGCTGTTCGAGCTGTTGGAACTGACCATATATAATACACGTATATGTATATGTATATGGGCTGCTTGAACAGCTCCAACAGCTCCAACAGCTCCAACAGGTGTAACAGATACCGTACCTGTTACACCTGTTCGAGCTGTTGGAGCTGTTGGAGCTGTTTGAGCTGTTGAAACTGACCCTATATAATACACGTATATGTATATGTATATGGGCTGCTTGAACAGCTCCAACAGCTCCAACAGCTCCAACAGGTGTAACAGGTACCGTACCTGTTACACCTGTTCGAGCTGTTGGAGCTGTTGGAGCTGTTCGAGCTGTTGAAACTGACCCTATATAATACACGTATATGTATATGTATATGGGCTGCTTGAACAGCTCCAACAGCTCCAACAGGTGTAACAGGTACCGTACCTGTTACACCTGTTCGAGCTGTTGGAGCTGTTGGAGCTGTTCGAGCTGTTGGAGCTGACCATATATAATACATGTATATGTATATCTATATGGGCTGCTTGAACAGCTCCAACAGCTCCAACAGCTCGAACAGCTCCAACAGGTGTAACAGGTACGGTACCTGTTACACCTGTTGGAGCTGTTCGAGCTGTTGGAGCTGTTCAAGCTGTCTCACCTGCCTCTCTCATGATCATCATGTCAGGATAGGTATTAGGAAATAAAAACACACATTTTATAAATAATTTAATTTATTAAATGTAAAATATTTATATTACAATACTTTAATACTAATTACAAAAAATGTAGACGAACTATGTCAAGCGTCTTAACATAATCTTCTAAGGTAGTCGATGGCCAGTGCCCGCTGTCTGGACCAGAGCTCCAACCAATCGGCTGCCCAGAGCGACCTTTGGATATATTATCCTCCAGCCATTTTATTAGCTGCTTATGCTCTTCATTGAAATTAATATCTAATTTGAAATGTATATTATTCCTACCAATTACTCGAAACAAAATTTCAAGAAATTCGTATTGTGTAAAGTAAGCTGCCTCGCAAAATGCTTTATTAATCGACCAATCAATACTTTTATAATTATCAGAAATATTTTTAACTGGGTACGATTTCGAATAAAAATCAATTGACATATAATCATCATTACACGTTAATAATTCTTCTAAAAAAATTCTAAAATAACTATTATTCGCGGCGGGATAATGTCTGTTAATTACTTCTCGTAATCGATACACGGTAAGGTGAGTAATACATTCTCTTTGGAAAATATATTCCAACTGTTGAATAAAAATATCGTTTTGAAGTTTTTTCGTAAATATTTTTTTCATTAAATCGAAATTAGAACTATCTCTTAAAGCCATCCAGTATAAAGCTTTGTCCGGTATAACAATCTTTTCTAAAATTTTATGAACTAATTGATAATTACCCCGATTCAATGCATTTTGAATGTACCTCTCATATACGTCGCGAGTGATAAGTACAAGCTTGTACTGCAATTCTTTTTCTAACCCGTCCATCGCGATCAAAGTCTCTAAAGTAAATGAATCCGAACGGCTACTGCCAAGCGCTTCACTGCGTCGATGACATCATCTGACGAGCTGAGACTTGTTGGAAATTATATCCCCAAGGTTTCGTATCGGTATTTATATAATTTATAATTCTTTTATCATCATACGGACTGAGTGCCACCTTATTCTGTTTGATAGTATATATTTCATGTTTCTTTGATCGAATTAATCGCTGCTCTTTGGTCAAAATTTCTTTATTAAATAGACAATTCGTAAAGTCTTCAAATGTAATTTTTCTGATTACCGAACGCGAGAGACCCTTGATCTTTTTATTTACCGACACGCCCTCCACTTTATAACTATACATTTTTGCACGGAGTCCTACGAATTCTGTCATTATGCGCCCTTGACATTCGTCTTTCATTACGCCTAGTACCTTCTTATTAGCATGAGGTATTCCGTAGACATTGTCTACAGGATAATCCGATGTGTCGAACTGATGGATGTCTTTTTTAATGTACTTGTATATATCAACGTCGCTAAATTCGTAAATTAAACTGTCTGTGTCCGTGTAAAGTAGTTTGGCTTGCTCACCGAATTCTTTTTTAATATAATCATAATGAAAATCGTAAAGAATAATTTTTGAAAGATCTAAAATGGCGAACCCCACATATATTGGCTTATCGAATTTAATTTTTAGTCGATTCATTTCAATAATAATCATATCCTCGCCGAAGACAGTCGAACTGTGAAAGTTCGGTTTCGCGAGCAGAGACTTGGCGCCCCATCTCCCCTCCCATTTAGTTACCAATTTAACATCTTTGTGCTTGCGGACATTCTCCATTGTCTTTCCGAACACCGCATTGTTCATTAGCTTATAGAAATTTTTCTGAAACTCGTTACTTGCCTGTTTTCGTAAATCCGTAATTAAATCAATGTATTTCTTTAGCCACCGTGACTGTTTAAATTTTAAAATTCTATGTACCGTCTTGAGTTTTAATCCGCGTTCTAAACATTTTTTTAAAGTCCTATAATGCATTACATATCGCGTTTTATCTAACAGAGTGGTCATTAATTTTGAATGTTTTGAACCAGGCGGCACCATATGTTCTGGACACATCGGGAGATCCTTATGTAGCTCATGTAATTCAAGTGGATACTCGATATCTACTTCCAAAATATAACCGATGTCTGACTCGTCCGATAAATTTGGAATATCTAAGGCATAAAATTGTTCGACGGGTACCCACTCGAAAGCACCTGTAGGTAGTGGAACAGACATCCCGGCTCCATACATGTTATTGATGTCAAAGTACATGATGTGAGTCTCTCTTTCGTCGGGATTAAACGCATCCCCCATGTACTTGTTGTTAGCTTTCGAATATCTGTTAGATACCTGCGCTACACCGCCTCTCACGCCTTTTTCGATCATCAGTATCATATCAATGTCTGTGAGAAGCTCTAAATTTTCTTTAGTTATTTTTAACATCGCGTCGAATGCCAGTCCCGGTGCAGTATAATAATTTAAAGCATCAAGTCCGTACGTCTGTATGCATGTCTCGCGGAAATTTTCAAATATATCAGCTAGCAGTAATACATCCGTTTTTAAATATATTGTAATGACCTCTAGCGGCCATTACAGCCAAAATTAAATTATTAGCATCAATAGTATGAAGCAAGTCGCAGGGACCTCTAATATTAAGAACGTTGATCAAGTTAACTTCTTTTCAACCGCGCAGATATTAGTGCGTTTCCCGTCTAGTGAGGCATTACCGTCGTATTCGAGCGACCGTCGCAGGTATGGATTTAAAATCCAGCCTCTT
Source organism: Rutpela maculata (assembly GCA_936432065.2). Taxonomy (NCBI): domain Eukaryota; kingdom Metazoa; phylum Arthropoda; class Insecta; order Coleoptera; family Cerambycidae; genus Rutpela; species Rutpela maculata. The sequence goes on from OW386285.2 coordinate 205,868,992, forward strand.
TTGTTTCAAGTGCGTCTAACGAGCACATGTTTTGGCAAACGCTCTGCCTAATTAAAGTTGCAATCGCTTAAATGGATTAACTATGTAAGTTAATTGTTGTTTAATTATGATATTAGTTAAATCCTAACCAGGGTATTTTATTTTAGATACTGATTGAATCCTATTTTCGATTTCCGATTCCTAATGCCTAATTCAAAATTTTAATTTAACTTCAATGTAATGCACATGGTACCACCATTTTAAAAAACTACGTATTAAATCGTAAATCACAACGGACATAATCCCTGCGGAATAAATGGTTATGGAAGGCTTTATATAGGAATTAAACTAAACTGGGACGGTTCCGACGTCATAACAGGAACACATTTACATATCTTGGAAGAAATAAATTTTCATAATTTTTTGTCTGGAAGCCATGCTTGGTGACGCAGTGACGCTGAGGTAGGGCAAGTAGCGAGATCAAGTTAGCTGGGGAATTTAGTTTCATGCCGGAATTGGTAACCCATGTGATGTGCTATCTTCGTCTTCCTTAACCTACGAAGAAGTGTCAATTTTTTCGCTGACGTCCAGGGGACATCACGTTCTTATTAGGAGGATCCCTCGATATAAGACAACACTAACGTCTTATTTCTAAGATAAGTCTAGTTTTTTTATTTTTGCCATTTACCACCCTTCTAACAAAGTTTACTGTTGTTTTATCACAACGGCTGCTATAAGCAGGATATAAATTTAAATTAAGTAAACAAAGTGTAAGTAGATCGCTATTGAAACAATAGAGCCATTCTACGATTAAGTCGTATATTTTCTTAATGTTTAAACCTTTGGTTCGTGCAATTACAAATTGTTTTATCAAAAGTGTTGACCGTGTGGTCGTATTTTAAAGTGCAGCTGTGCTTTAACCTTTATCGATTTTTGTTGTTTACCTTTTATCATGAGTATTTGTTGCGTACTGTAGTACAAACTTTTATAGTTTTAAATTATTTATATTGCCTATTATAGATACTTCTATAATTATAGTCGCTAAATTTTAGGTTAGTTTTCTACGTTATATTTAGTGATAGAAATTTACCTTGGGTCACGGGGTTATTTATTGATTTATGGTGTTTTAGTGATAAACAAGTTTAATTAACATACTACTAAGTTGTCATTTTTCAGTAGTGTTTTTACCTGAGTACGATAGATTTTGTAACATAACTTCTGTTGCTCCCGTAAAGTTAGACCGCGAGGTGAGGTTACGTTCTTTTATAATTTTGCGTGTTAGTTTCACAAGAATTGCAATAATCAAGTTCTAGTAAGCAAGTTCAACATTCATAGTGACATAGTGTTAGGAAATGTGTTTCCAGTGGTTAATTTAATGGGAGAATTGTTTTAGTTTCCCTTAACTGAGTGAGTAAATTGCTATAAATGTTTTGATTTTGTTTTTGCTGAACAAGTCATAGTTCTCCCAGGTCAAAATGAAATAGATGTTTAATAGTCTAAGTTGATGGGATAAATTCAGTATTTATAGTAGTAGGAAGTTAATTTCCGTTTGTTTATTGGTTGGGATTTGTCCTTATTTCCCTCTTTCTTTGTGAGCGGCTCACTATAAATATTTGACTTGTCTTGCATAAACTTTACTCAAAATTTAGTTATTTGTTGGCCTTCTGCCTAACTAAATTTACTGACTACCATTTTCTTGGGGAGACTGTATCGTGAACTTGTAATAAAATGTAAATTTTGGCCATCATTTGTGAATCAAGGCATTGAAAATTATCATTTGAACCTCAAACTTTGTAACGTAACCTTGGCACCGGTGTCTTTATTCAGAGCTAATTGGCCTAACTTTTGCTGGGGTTTTTTGATTATTGACCAACTAAGCTAGGTCGTCTTTTTTGGATAAGGGAATTGTTTATCACTAAATGTCGCCGGGATGCTAAAATAGTGTTAAGGATACTAACCTAACAATAATTTTGTAACTAATATTTTCTATAATTCAAAGCCACGAAGTTGGCATCTGTTGTTATTAATTGCTAACCCTCGAATTTTAGATCGTTTCGTACGATTGGTTGTGATTAAATTGTTAAATTTTAAATTTTTTGTGTTTCTCTGGTGTCTGCTGTATCGTACCTTTCCTTTTCCGTCTCTTCTTTAGAGACTGGCGCCCAAAATAACTCTTGTAATTTTGCCTTCAAAAAAAAAACTGAAAATTGTTACACAAAAAAAAATATAAAAAAATTTTTTTGACAAAATTTTTTTTTAAACTTTTACAAATTTTCTAAATTTTCTTTACATCATTAAACACTCTTGGCCTTATTGGGACCGTTGCTTACGCTTACCCATGGCCCTAGGCCTCCTACAAAAACTGGCTAGCCGAGCCTAATTTGTTTTGGTAACAGGTTATTACCTTGGTGAGTTTATGCAATTTTAGTGTCCAAACAAATTAGTTTTGTGTCACCCAGGGAATATAAATTTGACTAATAAATACTACAAATTAAATTGTAAGTGATGATGTCAGTTTGGGCTTATCCCATTTAATTTTATAGTAAAACTTCATAGTTAAGAACTCAACCATCTTAGAGTTTGTGGATTTTTCCCGGGCAAAAAGACAAAAATATCAATGTAGCCTTCGATGAGGGAGAACACGTTACAGTGGCGCCTCAACGCGAGGTTTTCGTAAAATTTGGAGGCAAGAGTGTCCATTAAATTTACAAAATTCAAGAGTCTTTACCTTTCTATTTTCCTGCTTTTCAAAATTTTTAACTTGTTTAAAATTTTAGTGTATGTACCTTTTTTAGTTTCTTGTTACTAATTCGTGTTTTCCCTAGTGTAGGAATAAAATAGTAAGCAGTCATGGAGCCAAATTATCTGTCAGTAGAGGAGCTGAACTTCGAACTTTATATACGAGGGACGAATGTCGAGGGAAACTGTGACGTCAAGAGAGCTATTTTACGAGGACACCTACAGAGCGAAAAGTGTCAACTAACGTCTCATCCAAAGGTTCCGTTAGATAATGGGATGGAAAGAATCATCTGTATTGATAAGGTCAACACGCTGGAACGTATGGTAAACAGGTTTGCATTTGATAAACGTCATCCAGATTATAAAAGATTGAAAAGTAAACTTTTACATGTCAAAAATCGAGTAGATTATTTAATAGCTGAGTATCAGACAGAAGCTGATTTTAAAACTGAATTAACCACAAAGATTATGTTGCTTTTGGATTTGCTAGAGAATAAATCTGGTAATGTACCAGAAGTAAATTTAATTGAGTTTAACCAAGCAAATGATAACATTTTACCTTCCGCGGTAACTGTTAGTTCACCAGTAATAATTTCACAGGCCAATATGTCGAATCAAACCTCGACCAGTCACCAATTCTCCGTTACCAGCTCAAGTTTTGTCCCACAAACCACTATGCATTTCAGTAATTTAAATTCATACAGTAATCTAAATGTAAACAATTCGACTTCACAAAATAACCCAAATGTCAATAATTTAAATTCACAAAACAATTTAAATGTCCATAATTTTACCGTAACAAATAACCCAAATGGAAATATGTTAAACTCACTATATCATTCAAATGTCAGTACTGGCAATTCACAACGCGACTTAAATTCTAGTACTTCAAACACACAGTCAAATATAAATTTTTGCACTACAAGTTCTCCGTTTACAAATAATGTAGCCCCAGGGGCCTATCAAGTTTCAAGCTCTTTTCGTGTACCTGAAGTAAGTTCTACTAATGTGTATAATAATGTACCTATACCCAGTCACAACAATTTTCATGAAACTGTTCCTAGAACAAATTTCGGCCTGTATCAACAGTACTATAATGTCAATGACATCAATCAACCTAATGACAATTTTTCAACACTACCTCGTCATTCGACACAATTGTTTAACCATGGACCTCTTAGAGAGCCCATAGTTAGTTCAAGTACCACCAATCGTAATTTATATGTTCCTAGGCCAGAAAATACATTACCTTCCAGTGATACTAGGTACAGTGGGTTGCATACTGCACCTGGCGTAACGTATAACCACCCTAATCTTGATTACAGTAAAGCTTTCTTCAGACTTTCGCAAGCTAATAGGAGTTTATTAAAATTTGACGGTAGAAACCAAACTTTACATAGCTTTTTAGAGCGTGTGGAAGAATTTTCAATGTCCCACAAAATTAGTAAAAACGACTTATTAACTTTTGCTCATGAATTCTTTGAAGGAGATGCATTAATTTTGTTTAGGTCAGTTCGTTCAAATTGCCATACGTGGCAAGATTTAGAAAATCAATTAAAATCAGTATTTTTACCCTGTGATTTTGAGGGAGAATTGTGGGACGCGGTTAGAGACAGAAAACAAGGCGTATCGGAGAGAGTTTTAATTTTTATCGCAGTAATGGAAAATTTGTTTAGGAGATTTAGCCACCCTGTTCATGAAAGTACCCAGTTAAAAATCATCATAAAAAATTTAAGACCGTATTTTCAAGATCGTTTAGCCTTGCGTTATCCTTACAATATTTCCGAGCTAAAACATTTATGTAAAACAATAGAAGATGTTAAAATAAGCAACAGTAACTTTAAGGAGTCTAGTGGAAATTTTTCGAACCTTATAGGGCCTGATTTGTCTTTCTCTAAAACTAATACTCGTGGTATCACGCAGAAAGGTCATATTAGTGAAATATTAGAAGGTTTGCAAATGGCCGACACTAAAAGTTCCGAAGGTGTTGCGGACACTAGTAAACACCCTGTAAGCTCGCCTGAAAATCTGAACGTAACCATAGAGGCCGTAAAGTCTATAAAATGTTGGAATTGTGATATACAGGGTCACGCTTATAACAAGTGCCGTAAGAAAAGAACAATTTTCTGTTTCACTTGTGGACAGAAAGGTGTTATTAGAACTAAATGCTTAAAATGTAATTCAAAAAACGAGGTCACAACAGATCTAAGGCCGGGAGATGCTGTTTCGGACCCATTAAATCCGACCACACCTTAAATAATAATTTTAGTCCTAAAACGCGCATAAGTAAAAATTTTAATTATCGTCGTAGAACAAACTTAGCTTCCACCGATAAAAATTGTACCTATTATCGCGGTAAATCAAACTCAGTTTTATATAATAAAAATTGTCATATGAGATCACCTGTAAAAAACTCGAAAAATAAAATTACTAATAAATTCTCCTCGCTAAATGAAAATATTGACAATAAATGGTCTGATTGGTTATTAATAGTTAAAGATTTTTATAAACAGAAATTGATTTCTCCATTATTTGTTAGTAAGATATCAGATAATAGACCTTTTCTCACCATATCTGTCGATGGTATGAAGATGGATGCTCTTTTAGATACGGGGGCTAGTCAAACAGTTTTAGGAAAAAGGGGTCTTAATTTTATTTTGAACACAGAGTTAGAAATTGAATACAACCACTCACATTTCAATGTCTCTACGGCCGATGGGCAATCTCAAAAGGTTATCGGTACCGTATTTTTACCTATCACTTTGGAAAATAAAACCGAAATCATAAAAACTTTAGTGGTTCCCAGCATTAGAAATGATATTATCTTGGGGGTAGACTTTTGTAAAATATTTGGGCTAAATTTAGACTTTAACAATAAGTCCTTTGTTATGAGTGACCTTCCTTCTGACTTATCTTTTAACCACGAAAATTTTCTATGTTCTATCATGAGTGAGGCTGATTTAAGTGAGGCCCAAAGCAAAAGATTAGAGTCAATCATTACTAAATTCAAGGAAATAAGTTCCAACTCCACTACATTAGGTTGTACTACGCTCGTTGAACATGAATCGTTTTAACAGAGCCGGCACCTTTTAAGCAAAGAAATTTCTCAATGTCACCATATATGCAAAAACACCTGAACGCAGAAATAGATAACATGTTAGAACTTGGGGTTATACAACCGTCTAAAAGTCCATATTCAAGTAATGTCATTTTAGTTAAAAAACCTTCTGGGGAATATCGTCTGTGTTTTGATGGTAGGAAACTTAACTCAATTACAAAAAAAGACTCATATCCTTTACCGAATTTAACTCAAACTCTAGACAAAGTTAGAGATGCTCATTTTTTAACGGCCATAGACCTTAAACATGCCTTTTGGCAAATAAAATTAGCACCAGACTCCTGCGAAAAAACGGGCTTTTCAGTAGTTGGTAAGGGGCACTTTGAATTTACTAGGATGCCTTTTGGCTTATGTAATTCCGCTCAGCAGTTACAAAGACTTATTGATAGGTTATTCGACCCTTCTCTAGAACAACATATTTTCACTTATCTTGATGATTTGATCGTAGTAAACAAAACTTTCGACGAACACCTCAAAACGCTTTTACGGGTTTTTGATAGTTTGAAGTCAGCCAATTTAACTGTAAATGTTGACAAGTGCAAATTTTGCAAATCCAGTTTATCTTTTCTAGGCTACGTAGTAGACAAAAATGGCCTTCATACGAACCCTGATAAAGTCAAGGCTATTATCGATTATCCCCGACCTAAAAACACAACTGAGGTTAAAAGGTTTCTAGGCATGGCGTCTTGGTACCGCCGTTTTATTAGTGGCTTTTCGGAATTAACCGCTCCTATAACCGAGTTGATAAAGGGTAGGCAAAAACGTCAAAGTATCCAGTGGTCTGACGTTGCGGAAAAATCATTCCTTGAATTAAAACAGCGTTTGATTACTGCCCCGGTACTAGCAAGCCCAAATTTCGACGAGCTTTTTGTTTTACAATGCGATGCAAGCACTCACGCCGTCGCTTGTGTTTTGACACAAGGGGAGGGAGAGAACGAGAGAGTGGTGTCGTATGCCTCACGTACTCTAAGCAAGGCCGAGCGTAACTATACAATTACTGAACTCGAACTTTTGAGTTTGATGTTTGGCTTGTCAAAATATCGCTGTTATGTACAGGGTGTTAAGTTCAAGGTGATCACTGACCATTTCGCGTTGTTGTGGTTAACAAAGCTACAGAATCCTAGTGGCCGTTTGGCACGATGGGCAGTGCAGTTGTCCCAATATGACTTTGATATCGAACATCGTAGTGGTAAATTAAATGTAGTCCCGGATGCCTTAAGCAGAGCTGTTACCCACATTGACAGTATTCAGAGTAAACCCGACAAATGGTACGCTAAGATGTTAGTCAACGTAAATAAAAATCCTGAATTATACCCAGTGTGGCATTTAGAAAACGATAAGCTTTACAAATTTGTTAAGAACAAGTACAAGTTAAGAACAAATTTCAAGGAATGGAAGTTAGTGGTACCGAAAGGTAACCGGTTAAATATTTTGAAAGAATGTCACGATGACCCTCTGTCATCCCACTTCGGCTTTAATAAAACTTATCACCGTGTGTCCAATTGTTACTATTGGCCAGGTATGAAGGCTGATGTCAAGAAGTACGTATATAGGTGTGAAATCTGTCATGCACAAAAAGTATCACAACTGGGCCGAATTGGACTCATGGGGTCTCCTAAAAATATAAGTCAACCATTTCAACTACTTTCATGTGATATATCGGGGCCTTACCCCAAGTCTAAGTTAAACAATTGTTACTTGTTAGTCGTAGTCGACTGGTTCACTAAATTCACTTTCATACATAGAATGAAACGAGCTACAGCTAAAGAAATTTGTAACTTTATCGAAAATCAAGTTTTCTTAACTTTCGGTGTACCTCAAATTATGGTCCAGGACAACGGGTCCCAATTTACGTCAAAGGAGTTTAAGAGTTTGTTAACCAAATATTCGATCTCGCATGCGTGGTATAACGCCAAATATCACCCACAATGTAACAATGTAGAACGAGCCAATAGGGTCATAGGTACTGCGATTAGATCTTACTTGAGAGAAAATAATCATCGAGACTGGGACAAACTGATACCTCAAATTGCAAATGCGATCAATACTTGTGTTCATGAAGCTACGGGTTACTCCCCAGCTGTCCTGACATTTGGGAGAGAACTCCCTATATCTGGAAAATATTACGGTGAAATAACTTCGAAAATAAATGCTCCCGTTCAATTTGAAAATAGAAATAAATTAGCTTCTGAGCTGCAAAAGTTACAAGAATTATACAAAGATGTCGCCAACAATATTTCTAAATCTTATCAAAAGAATAAGAAACATTATGACCTCAGAAAAAGAAATATTGAATTTGATGTTGGAGACACGGTGTATAAAAGAAATTACGTGTTATCGGATGCCGCAAGTTATTTTTCAGCAAAACTTGCTCCTAAATTTGTCAAATGTACTGTTGTAAAAAAGATTTCCCCTATTATCTACGAGCTGGTAGATGAACATAAAAAAGAATTAGGTAGATATCATATTAAAGACCTTAAGCAAGCTCCTGACGATGATCCCCAACGTATATAGGGTTTTCTTAGTTTGTCCTTACCTGAAGGTAAATAAATATGACTAGCTTAGTAATAAGAACTGTAAATTTGTGTCCCTGATTATCCACGAGAATATTGTCCTTGTTCCCTTTATAATATTTTGTAAATTTTAAATTGTAATTTAAATCTGTTGTATATCGCTATTTTGTATATTTTATGCCTAGTAGTGTTAGCCATGATTTAGGTTAGTATTAAGCTTTCGTGTATTTTGTAACATTTCTGTTAGAAATGTCTAAATTTTGGCATAAGTTGTTGAATACTGAGTGTCGGCAACTCTGGTTTGGAGTAAGCTTACGCTTTAAAATTTGTTGGAAGGGGGTATTTGTAATGACCTCTAGCGGCCATTACAGCCAAAATTAAATTATTAGCATCAATAGTATGAAGCAAGTCGCAGGGACCTCTAATATTAAGAACGTTGATCAAGTTAACTTCTTTTCAACCGCGCAGATATTAGTGCGTTTCCCGTCTAGTGAGGCATTACCGTCGTATTCGAGCGACCGTCGCAGGTATGGATTTAAAATCCAGCCTCTTTTGTTTCAAGTGCGTCTAACGAGCACATGTTTTGGCAAACGCTCTGCCTAATTAAAGTTGCAATCGCTTAAATGGATTAACTATGTAAGTTAATTGTTGTTTAATTATGATATTAGTTAAATCCTAACCAGGGTATTTTATTTTAGATACTGATTGAATCCTATTTTCGATTTCCGATTCCTAATGCCTAATTCAAAATTTTAATTTAACTTCAATGTAATGCACATGGTACCACCATTTTAAAAAACTACGTATTAAATCGTAAATCACAACGGACATAATCCCTGCGGAATAAATGGTTATGGAAGGCTTTATATAGGAATTAAACTAAACTGGGACGGTTCCGACGTCATAACAGGAACACATTTACATATCTTGGAAGAAATAAATTTTCATAATTTTTTGTCTGGAAGCCATGCTTGGTGACGCAGTGACGCTGAGGTAGGGCAAGTAGCGAGATCAAGTTAGCTGGGGAATTTAGTTTCATGCCGGAATTGGTAACCCATGTGATGTGCTATCTTCGTCTTCCTTAACCTACGAAGAAGTGTCAATTTTTTCGCTGACGTCCAGGGGACATCACGTTCTTATTAGGAGGATCCCTCGATATAAGACAACACTAACGTCTTATTTCTAAGATAAGTCTAGTTTTTTTATTTTTGCCATTTACCACCCTTCTAACAAAGTTTACTGTTGTTTTATCACAACGGCTGCTATAAGCAGGATATAAATTTAAATTAAGTAAACAAAGTGTAAGTAGATCGCTATTGAAACAATAGAGCCATTCTACGATTAAGTCGTATATTTTCTTAATGTTTAAACCTTTGGTTCGTGCAATTACAAATTGTTTTATCAAAAGTGTTGACCGTGTGGTCGTATTTTAAAGTGCAGCTGTGCTTTAACCTTTATCGATTTTTGTTGTTTACCTTTTATCATGAGTATTTGTTGCGTACTGTAGTACAAACTTTTATAGTTTTAAATTATTTATATTGCCTATTATAGATACTTCTATAATTATAGTCGCTAAATTTTAGGTTAGTTTTCTACGTTATATTTAGTGATAGAAATTTACCTTGGGTCACGGGGTTATTTATTGATTTATGGTGTTTTAGTGATAAACAAGTTTAATTAACATACTACTAAGTTGTCATTTTTCAGTAGTGTTTTTACCTGAGTACGATAGATTTTGTAACATAACTTCTGTTGCTCCCGTAAAGTTAGACCGCGAGGTGAGGTTACGTTCTTTTATAATTTTGCGTGTTAGTTTCACAAGAATTGCAATAATCAAGTTCTAGTAAGCAAGTTCAACATTCATAGTGACATAGTGTTAGGAAATGTGTTTCCAGTGGTTAATTTAATGGGAGAATTGTTTTAGTTTCCCTTAACTGAGTGAGTAAATTGCTATAAATGTTTTGATTTTGTTTTTGCTGAACAAGTCATAGTTCTCCCAGGTCAAAATGAAATAGATGTTTAATAGTCTAAGTTGATGGGATAAATTCAGTATTTATAGTAGTAGGAAGTTAATTTCCGTTTGTTTATTGGTTGGGATTTGTCCTTATTTCCCTCTTTCTTTGTGAGCGGCTCACTATAAATATTTGACTTGTCTTGCATAAACTTTACTCAAAATTTAGTTATTTGTTGGCCTTCTGCCTAACTAAATTTACTGACTACCATTTTCTTGGGGAGACTGTATCGTGAACTTGTAATAAAATGTAAATTTTGGCCATCATTTGTGAATCAAGGCATTGAAAATTATCATTTGAACCTCAAACTTTGTAACGTAACCTTGGCACCGGTGTCTTTATTCAGAGCTAATTGGCCTAACTTTTGCTGGGGTTTTTTGATTATTGACCAACTAAGCTAGGTCGTCTTTTTTGGATAAGGGAATTGTTTATCACTAAATGTCGCCGGGATGCTAAAATAGTGTTAAGGATACTAACCTAACAATAATTTTGTAACTAATATTTTCTATAATTCAAAGCCACGAAGTTGGCATCTGTTGTTATTAATTGCTAACCCTCGAATTTTAGATCGTTTCGTACGATTGGTTGTGATTAAATTGTTAAATTTTAAATTTTTTGTGTTTCTCTGGTGTCTGCTGTATCGTACCTTTCCTTTTCCGTCTCTTCTTTAGAGACTGGCGCCCAAAATAACTCTTGTAATTTTGCCTTCAAAAAAAAAACTGAAAATTGTTACACAAAAAAAAATATAAAAAAATTTTTTTGACAAAATTTTTTTTTAAACTTTTACAAATTTTCTAAATTTTCTTTACATCATTAAACACTCTTGGCCTTATTGGGACCGTTGCTTACGCTTACCCATGGCCCTAGGCCTCCTACAAAAACTGGCTAGCCGAGCCTAATTTGTTTTGGTAACAGGTTATTACCTTGGTGAGTTTATGCAATTTTAGTGTCCAAACAAATTAGTTTTGTGTCACCCAGGGAATATAAATTTGACTAATAAATACTACAAATTAAATTGTAAGTGATGATGTCAGTTTGGGCTTATCCCATTTAATTTTATAGTAAAACTACATAGTTAAGAACTCAACCATCTTAGAGTTTGTGGATTTTTCCCGGGCAAAAAGACAAAAATATCAATGTAGCCTTCGATGAGGGAGAACACGTTACAATATATCGGAATATTCCCCTAATGTCTTAATATCGAATTTATTCCAGATATTTATAGCATGGTTATAATCGTCCTCTGTTATGTTTTCGTCTGTCAGTTTACTGTAAAATTCTTCTTTAGCCGGTAGAGATGTCTCGTCTAATTTTTCCCAAGAATTTAAATAATCATAAGGAAAAACACCTTTCCGCGTTAATAATTGAAATTGTTCGTCATTATTACAGTACGATTTAGTGATTCGTTTCTGGTCATCGTCGAGATAGGAAGCTAGTTTTTCGATTTTGTCTGCCATAAACCTAAACGAATCAATAAATCTCAGTTCAATTTTCGTATCTTTAACTCGTTTAGTGAAAGAAATGTATTTTTCCTTATTAATCGGTAATAATGAAATTTGTCCGTCAAATGCCGTTGCTAGCTGTTTCATTATCAGGTGGCCATCGTAACCCGATAAACAATGAAATATAACCGGAATCACGTGACTATCTTGATAATTAATGTTACATCTCATATGCGCCGGTCCCCTATAGTACCCAGTTAAATGATTGTGATCGGCTACTTTAATGTCCGTCTCTTTGAAGGGCCCCTCACAGATATGACAGACCTGCGCGAGATCGAATTCATTTTTTTGTGTCTCGTTTAACGATTCCATAGGTTTTATGTCGGACATGATTACATTAACTCGGTCTGAAATTTTTTCAAGTTCTTTAACAAACCAGTACTGACAGTCGGCGCCTCGGTACATTTTAAATTGCGATAGACTGTCATCATAGGAACATTTTAAGTAATACGCGACGCTAAAAGCCGTATGTTTCTGGTAATTTTGCGTATTTTGATTCGTGTTAGCATCACAGTCCTCTAAGATACATTCGAAATCAGCATAAATAGCGAACGGTACCCTTTCTTTATATCGGTAATTTTTAAATTTTAAAAACTTTTCATCCTCGTCGGGTAATTCAATTTTGCAAGTATTAGTTTTCGAATTGCAATCATTTGAATGTCGGTCTAGAAGTTCTTGAGTAGAGAAATGATTAAGACATCGGTTGCAAATAAATAGTTTACCATTATGTGAAGATAACTGATTAGATAATAATCGAGACATATTCTTTATCCAAGCAAAATGATATTGCGTAGCATTAGTAAAATTATCGGCAGAATTCGTAGGAATCATTAATAAATTTACGACACGTTCAAAACTGTATTTACTTAAACATACCGGTAAAACTTCCCTTTTAACTAAGGTGTATACGTTTATCGAAATATCATTTAAGCGTTCGAATTTTTTAATATTTCTTAATTCCATCGGAAACTCGATACCATCATATTTTAAAACGTGTTTAAAATGAGGATATGAAACAATTCTATCAACATGATTTTTAGCCGGGTATAATGCAGAAACTACTGACCATAAGAAGCAATATTCATCATTATTTTTAACGTTAATAACGCACTTTTTTTCCTTTATAAAGTTTGGCATTTCAGCATATGTTGATAATCCCACTGTTATAGGACAATATTTATTAACATTTACTCTTAGCCCGATAATTTACGATAAGGCCCAGCCTGAATCTTTTCCTTGAAAGTCTTCTAGATGTTTCAATAACCGTTCGGATACATTTTCTTTATACCATTCCTTTAAATCCGTATTTAAGTCTATCGCGGCGTTCCTTGTAGCAAATGTTTTTAATTCCACTGTGCCATTAGTAGGCTGTACGAAGTTACATTCGAAAATAACATTTACTTTAATTAGTCCATCTTTCAAACATTTTTTAATTTGAATAGAGAAGCTCCTAAACGCTTTTTTAAAAAATAATACCGGTTCTTTAATTTGTACGTTAGTTATTATACCAGACTTAACACGATTTTTAAAACAATATATACTAAATTGATATACTAAATATTTTCGTGCTGCCGGCTTTAAGGAACCTCCTAATATTTTATTTTTTAATTTTAATTTTTTCAATTGCTCTCGGTAGTATTTTAAAAGCGCTAAATTATTTTCCAATTTAAATATATTTTCACCTTTATTATTGATATGAATTTTGATTTTAATTGCCTTGGCTACTAGTTTAATATTGCTATTAATTATCGAAATATGTTGGTCGATTTCATTATCGGTCTTTAAGAGCAGCAATGATTTTTTAGTTAAATTAATTATATCAGTACTGAGTTTAGATACGGTCTCGGTAGACGGCATACTGTTTCAATTAGACAACCGTTCACCGCGAGAGATAAACAGCTAATGATCGAGGTGGGGAGATGACGCTGCTTTTATACTCGGCGGTCGAGGGTCACGTGACTTTGCAGTGAACGATTTCTAAAAGGCCCCCGAATTTTCATAATCTGTTCGTCTTTTACATATAAAACAATGTTAAATTGCTATATCGCTGCGGGGTGGCTACATATTCCCATAAGAAACCATGTATTGTAAGACACAAAATTCTTCGCATGCATCTTTACCGTATACCTATCTTATGTTAGTAGGCTATCAGAAATGATTTCATTTGTTTACATTAACAATTTCCTGGAATCCGATAACGGCTCTGCATTATATTCTTATTACATTGAAATCTAAACGTAGAGAAGCGAACGAATATTTATCTTATATAAAACTCAGGCTAACAAGTCTAGACTTGGCTGAAAAGCATTTATATTGGCTCTCGATATTTCCTTTGATCTAGCTGCTGTAGTTATCTAAAGGTAATTAATCACGTTTTAAATATACATATAGCCGTAGACAGTCGCATTTATTTACATTAACAATTTCCTGGAATCCGATAACGTCTCTGCATTTGACCACAGTTTTACATTCAAATCTTAACATATAGAAGTAAATGAATATTTATCTCATAATTATAAGACTTGTCTATTTAATCTCAATGATGACGTCAGTAGCCATTTTCTTAACGCCTACTAACGTAAACATACAATACTATTAGTCAATAAACGGCAGCCATCTTATTTTAGACACACCCTGTATACTCTCAGCCACGTCCTTTTAGATATAATCTCTTATCTAAGCTCAGGGATTGGATCTCCCATCTCCCCCCTCCCATTAGGTCCTATCACCTATCATCTAAGAAGATCCCACCTCACACTACAACCTAGATAATAGGATCTATCATCTAGCATTATCTCACCTCACACTAGAACCTAGATCATAGGATCTATCATCTATCACCTGCCCGCCCCCCGCGGGGCTTCCGGAATGATGACGTCACTAAGAACTCCGATTGCTACTCTACTGACGGGTTTGGTCTAGAACTCTCCTTACTTAACTACTTATATTTTCATTAAAAATAATGTATGTTTTTATCCGAATTTGTTATAAATAAAAACAAGAAATGAAATGTTTCATATTTCTATTGTGAAATAATATAGTTCATTTAGTTATCCTTAAAATAAAATAATGGAAAAAAACATTTTATATTTATTACAAAAAATGTTTTGTAAGACATACAAAGAAAAATGTTAGTGTAGTTTTGGTGAATAAGTATACCTACTAGAAGCCTCAGAATTTTTATAATATTTACACTACTATAAAGAAAACTACTTGTTAAACTTGAGGCATGTTCAATTTTATTAACATTTAACATTACAAATTGTGTTTTTATAATAAGAAATGTTTCTTTTTATTTAAAATACACTTTCAGATGTATCAATAAACCCTCATGTCATAATATTTTAGCTTCATTAAATCAGTATTTATAATTACTTAATAATTTTCGCATAATTTGTATCCCAATTTGGGACATTGGATGATTTGAGTCGTAAGTTTTATTTCCACATCCAAATAGTGGATTGGAAGTATAGTAATCGTAAAAAAAAAACTTCAATTTTTTTTTGTTGAAATCGGTTTAGAATGTCATGAAATATCGAGATTTTAAATTTGAGGGCAAAAAAAAATTGTATCTATCGGTTTGTCTGTATTTTTTCCTGTGGGACGGTTTAAGATATTAACTTAATAGTTGTTACGTGTATGTATTATAAAAGGATCTGGAACACATTGCTATAAAATTACACAAAAAATAATCGTTTTAGAGATTCTAGCATTTTACTTAATCGCCAGAATGTATTTACAATAACGGTGTAAAAGCCGCTCGAAAAGTGGCTTATATTTGGTATTTTTTTAGTTTCGGAGTCTGTTATTCTAGTTTCGGTTAAACAGACAATAATGGGTTGTATCTGAAACTAATTGACTTGTCTTTTTGAAATGAAGGATTGCTAGTTCTGAAAGACAGTTTTATTGCGTCTTATTATGAACGCTTGTGGGGTAAGGCCTCTATTGTAAGAAACCATTTCCGAAATATATTTATTTCAACCATATGTTTTGTTTTTTAAATTCATAAACATTTTCTCTACAGATATTTTAAAGGATGTCTATTGTTCAAAATAAGTAGACTTCATCGACTTACAGTCCAATTTACGTCTTTCTATTTGAAAGGGTAAAGGTGGTTTAATATTTGCTTACGAGACTGCAGTAGAAATTTTTTCGTTCTTTCTTTTCTTCACAAATTAGATATTTTTCTATTAAATATATATAAATTAATTACAATTTTAGAGATTACATGCATTTTGTGTCATGAAAAAATTTAGATACATTTTGATAGTAAAAAACTGTTGAAAACTCGGGAAATATGTACGTCACAAAAAAATTAGAACAGAGCAAAATTGTAAAGAATGTATTAACCTATACGTTTGAATTTTTCCAGATTTTTAAATTTCATAGTTTACGATATTTTCCGTTTTCGGATAAGGGCCTTTTTTTCGGTTTTTTCCAGGAAACTTGGACAGAGTGCACTTTAGGAAAAAGTCATAAAGGAAAAAAAGTCTTGTAGTTTAATAATATATTCACTCGAATGTATGGATTTTTCTCGTCACTTTTTTTCCACCTTCAACCCTTTTTGGAAAAATTCAACCGCTATATCTCGGAAAATATGCATTTTTCGAAAATTTTACGAGAGTAAAAAGTTGTTATTTTTCATAAAATTATCTAAAAAGACATTTTATTTTTTTAATTTACCTCAATTTTACTAGTTAACAAATTAGCAACAAGATCATTGTTTATAATAATTGCGAGGCAATATTAGCGGCCATTTTTTTTTTTTGGAGTTTGATCTAGACTTCAAAACGAACAGAATCCACAAAGTTTTGTGAAAATCCATTCATTCGATAAACTATTTAGTCAGAATGCTAATTTGCCTACACTACAATGTGTTAGAACTACAAAGTACACATAACATAATCCTGGGATTATATAGACAGAGAAAATAAATTTCCTTTTAAGAGTTGATGTTCTGTTTTTGTTTCATTTTACCATTATTGTATTATTTTGGTTTGAAATACGTATGTTTACATTTTTAAATGCTAAATATTTGTGTTGTATTCATTTTTTTAAAAGCTTCTATTTAACTTGCAATGTGTTATGTATGAATGTATGTTTGTTTGGTGAAATCTTGCAAGCTGAATTTTGACTAGTTCTTATTATACTAGAGCTTTGAAATTTGGCACACGTGTATAAGTCCGGTGACAATGTAACATAGTATAGCCACTATCGGTCTAATTCCAAAATGGCGGACGTCCCAAGATGGCGGACCGGCTTTTTAGTCACAACCCTATTGATATGGGTATCAAATGAAGGGATTTTACGAGTAAAATACGATAGACAATGTGACGTCATTCTAAATTCAATATGGCGGACGTCCCAAGCTGGCAGATCGCCTTTTTCTTCACAACCCCCTTGATATGGAATCAAATGAAAGGGTTTGACGAGTAAAATACGATGAACTATGTAACGCCATTATAAATCCAATATGGCGGACGCCCTAGGATGGCAAATTATCTTTCTTCACGACTCCCTTGCCATTTGTATCAAATGAAAGGGTTTTGTCTGTCTGTAAAATAAGTAGACTAAAAAGTAAAAAATAAAATTATATAAAAAAAATATTTTTAAGAAAAAGCCTTCATTTGAAAAAACTGTACTAAAAAGTTTAAATAATTTTTTAAAATTCATTCACATGGAAACCAAAAGCTTTGGGGGCGGTCAATTGAGCAAAGTAACTATGCAATAGTGCTATATGACCGTCCGCAAAGTTTTTGGTTTCCAGGTGTATGAATTTTAAAAAATTATTTTTGCTTTTTAGTACAGTTTTTTCAGATAAAAGCTTTTTCTTAAAAATACTTTTTTTTATATAATTTTATTTTCAATAAAAACGTTTTCAAATAAAGCTTGTCCTGCTACTTCCTTTTTAGATTTTAAAACTTAGTCATTTATATTTTTTTAAATTGGAATGTGGTTTAGGTTTTTGACTTTTTAAAAGTTTTTATGTAGAAATGAAACACCGTGGTCTCTTTGCCGATTTTCATTTTTTTTTTACGAAGTTGTTACTGGTCTATAAAATTGGGAGGTCTAGTTATATAGCAGGCAGTATGGGCGTATGAGTTTCGAATACATTTCGGACGCAGTTTATTTGTTGGAATCAGTTCTGGAGACACTACTGATTATGAGCATCCATGTTACCAGACGGTAACCCGGTCTGATATTGTTTAAAACAATTTTGTTTACAACAAAAGGAAATATTACATTTTTTCAATGAAACTATGTTTTTAAATATTTTTTTATCGATTTCCAACAAGAAATGTTCGATAATTTTTTTCATAAAGTTGATATTTTCAATGTTATTATGTTTTAAAAATTAAAAAATCTCCAATTTCTCGTTTCAGTAAGAGCCTTACATTTTCTAAGAAAGCATATACAGTGTGCCAGGGAGCGACGCATGATTAAATGAGCAATTCATATGTCTTGGAAATTTACCAAAAAAAAGTAATTTCTCTCATTTATAAAGTACTTTTTCTGAAATCGATCGGCAATGTCTATATTTTCGGCGCGATTTCAGATCGAAAAATGCACAATTCCAGTATTTTAGTCCGTTGCTAAGAAACTATCAGAAAACAGACCGGAAAAGATCCGTTGCCAAGCAACGATCAACAAAACCGTACGGGAATGTTACTTTCAGTAGTAGTAACATACAGTAAGTAACATTCCCGTATGGTTTTTTATGTACATTTTTGACAGTAAATAAATACACGCAGACAAACAATCAAACTTACATTTACACTTACACATACATCAAAATTACATTTATTAGTAAGCAGTTAGATTGTAATGAAGAAATGTAATGAAGAAATGTTAGATTATAATGAAGAAATGTTATTCATTAATGAAGAAATTTTATGCATTAATACAAATTCCTTAATTTATAATAATATTGATTGTGATTTCAGAAAAAATAGTATGCGTATTTCGGTGTGAAAGCACATTCCCAAACTTCGATGCATCGTCGTCCTGGAATGTACTGCTTTCACACCTAAATACACAATATGCTATTTTCTGTAAGAGATAGGACAACATCTTAGAAAGAATTATTCAGAATGAGATTTTTTTATAGAAATAGTTTTGAATAGTCAGATTTCAGTTTGTCTTAATATTTTAAGGTTTTTCAAATTGTTTAAACAATTTTAATTTACTTAAATAATTATAATTTATTTAAGCAATTACGTTTTGTTACAAATTTGTAGCATTTCCATCTTTTTTTAGTTTCACAATTTTGTTTATTAAGAGTTTGCTAATGAAACCTGCAAATTATTTAAGCAACTTATTCCTGTTTATTGCCAACTTTCTTCAGCTAGAGTTGTAAAGGTTTTAAGAAATTTTGAACTTTTCATCGACTTTCTGCTCATATTTAAAATAAAGAACATTCTTGAGACTAATTAAAAATAATTTCTGCAAAAAGAGTCGCAAATAAATAACAATAAATGCTAGAAATACATGATACTCTACTTTTGTCCTTATGGGGTCATTTTGAGACCCAATAGTTCTCATGGGGGGTGTAATTGAAAAAATAATTATTAATTCGTATTCTTTGAACTATTGTGAAATTTAAAAAAAGTTGGAAATGTTACAAATTTATAGCAAAATATAATTTTTTGAATAAATTATAATTGTCTAATACACTTGAAAAGCATTAAAATATTAACACAATCTAGAAGGTGATTAATTAATAATAATTTGTGTAAAAGAGAACTCAAATAAATAATAATAAACGTTAAAAATACGTGATACTCCAACTTTACCCTTATAGGGTCACTTTGCAAGTGAGCAAAATTTTAACAAATTCAGTTTTATTTTTCTGAATAATATTTCTTTACAGCACCCTGTCCTATCTCGTACAGAAAATTTGATAAATTGACAAATAGCAGAACAAAACTATCTGTGAGAACTAAAAAGAAAAACTATCTAAAAAAATAAATTTCCAATCTTTGCAGACAGATTTTCTTTTTAATTCATACAGATTGTTTTTTCTACTGTTTGCCAAATCCCATAAAGAATATGTTTTATAACAATTATAAGCAAATAAAAAGTAATTCACTTTTACGCGAACTTCATGTTTCGAAACTTAAATTGTGACATAAATTAGTATTCTCACAGGATGAGATTTCCTTATTTACTTATACGTCGACAGACTGCAGATTGTAATAATATTCTTCTAGGCAAATACTATAAAGCAGCATAGCATACATCTGACAACGCCGCCGGAAGTCAGTTAAACCTGTAATTTTTATATTCGGGTGTCATTTTACGCATCGATTGGATGCCAACGGATACCTTATATATATATATATATATATATTTATTCATTAAATATTAATTAATCATTTTTTTGTGATATCTCTTTCATTCATTCATTCATAAACAATATATTCATTCACATATATTTATATAATTTTTTTTATTTTTTTTTATTTTTTTGGGGGGGACAGTACCATTTAAAAAACACTAGTAGTAATTTTCAATTTATTAATTGTATATGAACTTTTTTTTTTCTATTATGACATGTCACGTTAAGCAAAATTTCTTGGCTCACCGGTGGCTTAAATTTGATTAAGTTTACCGTGGTTTTAACTGATTTTTAGCACTTATTTCGGGAGCGTCTTACGATGCGTCTATACACGCCGTTTGTCAACTTTCGACCATACAATTTATTTGAAATTGAGAATTCAAAATAACTGAAAAAATAAATGCAGTTATGGAACAGTTACTATTATTAGTTTAAATATTTGTTTCAAATGACTTTGTGCTATTAAAAAAAGTGTTAGTTCTTTTCTATATATAATTACTTTTAATTTGATGCCCGGCATTACTGTCTAATTTGTAATATACAGGGTGAGGCAATAGTGCGTCGGACTTAGATATCTCGGGTTCTACGATAGCTATTAAAAAAAAATACAAGTAAAATAGATAAAAAAGTCTAATACCAAAAATAATTTTCGAATATATATGACGATCCAAGACGAAATTACAGGATCAAGTGCCTTTTTTTTAAATGGAATGCTACGTATATCAGTACATTTTTTGAAGCCCCTTTCTAGACTCTATTCATTCCTATATTATTGTTGGCTATCTCCCGACCACTTGAATGTAATGAATTTTTCTGTTGAAATAATGCCATCTGCAGATGCATATTGAAAAAATTACCAAAGTCACAATTATGGGTTTTAAGAGAAACTTATGTGAATGCTAGTTACGAGAATTCTAATTAATGTTTTTGAATCACTGTTACTTCCTAAAAATGTACAGGGTGGCCAAAAATTATTTTTCAATTAAGAACTTTTTAAATTGAATTTTCCCAATTTTTTTAAATGGAACACTCATGTATATTTTTCGACGATGTGATGAATAAATGAAAAACCAACATTTTTTGTAAATACTCCCCTGTGGCTAATTGCAACCATTTTCATTTTACTGAGCAATGAGTACAACATCCGAGAATAAACTTTAAGAATAGAGTTTTCCTCAAATAATTCATTAGAAAAAATTATAATAAGTGCTCATTTTGCCCATTTTGATCAATAAATACACATTTCTATGCGCTTTTGAAATGAGGTTTCTACTGTTCCTAAAATTGCCGGTCCGGTGTGATAGATCTAAAAGGAGTTATTATTCTTTCCTTCATATTTTGTACTGTTGTTGGTGTGTTTTTATAAACAATTTCCTTCACATATCCCCATAAAAAGAAATCCGCTTTTGAGGATCTAGCAGGCCATTTAGTGGGTCCATTTCATCTAATCCATTGAAGTGGGTAGGTAGGTATTATTTAAGTGGTCTCTAACTGCATTTAAATAATGTGATGAAGCACCATCTTGCTGAAACCACATCCCATTTCGAATCCTTTCAGGTAGATTCACCAATAATTGTGGCAGATAGTTTTCAAGAAAATGAAGATAAATACCTCCAGTCAATGTACCATCAAAAAAATGTGGCCTTATTACATGTTCTCTAATAATTCCTCCCCAAACGTTTATAGACCATCTGTACTGGTTATGGATTTGCCTAAAAAAGTGGAGATTTTCCGAAGCATAAATAGTTGCCTCATCAGTGAATAAGTGCACGTTTCCACTACACGCCATGCGATGCTAGGCTATGCTATGCTATGCGCTGCGATGCGATATTACTATTTAAAACGCTTGATATAAAACTAGATGTGTTCACAGTGCAGTTCTACCTTTGTTATAAATATTTTTTGACTGAAAACTGTGCATTAAAATACATATTTTTGAAAAGCAGAGCCAGACCCAGAAAATATCTGGGTCCATAAAATTTACGAAAACAGATCAAGATTTGGGGAATTTCACCATTTATTTAACGAGCTTCGAAAACATCCACAGAAATTTCAGGAATATTTTCGAATGTCATCAGATACCTTTATGTATATACTAAATGGCATAACACCAGTATTAAAAAAAAATACAACAAACTTTAGGAAACCAATAGGAGTTAAGGAGAGACTTGTTGTTACATTGAGGTAAGTGAAAGTAATATAGAAACTCATGCAATTTATTCACTCGCCATGTAACAAACTTAAAAAAGATTCATATAACAATAATATCTAACATAAATCATAAAGGCATTAGAGAATTAGGTTCTTGATAATTGTCTAAAGGTCCTGGATTATCCGTTGAAGTTGCATATGAAACAATTGGATTCCAAGTATTCCCAGGGTTCATGTTTTGGTAGTCTAAAGAATGTTCTGAAGTCGTTGTTGAAGGTGTAGGTGAAAAGAGCGGGCTTGAAGTGGCTCGTGAGTCAAATAGCGTTTGAGGCATTACATCGGAAACAGTGCATTTGTATAAAAGTTCTTGCATTTTCAACAGCATCTTAGTCGAATAGGTCATTTTCTTCATGCTTGGTAAGAAACTCATTAGAAAATGATAATCGTCATCATTAGTCCTACGTTCGTTTGTTTTCAATATTTGAAGTTTTTCTTTTTCTAACTGCAAAAATTTATCCATATCGGGGTCGTGTTTTCATTTGTTAGCCCGCTTTACAGGTTCTTTAAAGTTTGATTGTCCAGAATGTACTGGAATATTTGACGGTAAAGTGTTTTTCGCTGCTACTACTTGTTGACCAATTGTAGATCTACTTTTCTCGCCTATATCATCGGAGCATTGCTCAACCGTATCTTCTCCTGTTTCTTCTTCATTGTCGTAGTCCTCTGTTTCTGCCTGAGATTGTGATTCTGGTTGAGAGTCCATGTCTGTATCGTTGTCTGTTTCAGTAGCAGGAACTGTTACCGAACCTGTAAGTCTTCTAGGTTTCATTAGATCTTTAAAAAATACCATATTGTTGAAAAAGGTCCAAGATGAAATGAATGTAGCTGGAGTTTCATCGTCGCTTTTCGGTTTAGGTATTTTTTTAACTCTGCTCTAAATACGTCTCTCAAGGACTTCCATTTTTTTTTGGCGGCAGCTTCTGTAAATTAAAAACATCATTATATTTCTTTTATTTATATGTAATAATATAATTCTAAAGCAAACGGGTATTTTCACTATTTGCTGAATTGTTATTATTTATCCACAGATTTTTGGCTACTGGGGCAAGCTACAGGGCCCTGGCATTTACATATCGTATGGGAACGTCAACTGTACTAAAAATAGTACAAGAGGTTTTATCTACAATATGGGAAGTTTTTGCTGAAACTCATTTGCCCGTTCCAACCGACGATATGTTATCTCACGTGGCAACTCAATATTGGGAAAAATGGAACTTGCCCAACTGCGCAATTGACGGCAAACACATACGAACTAAGTGTCCCACGAATTCTGGGTCGATGTTCTACAATTACAAACAGTTCTATTCCATTGTTTTACAAGCTGTTGCAGATGCTGACTATCGCTTTCTTACTGTAGAAGTGGGAGCATATGGCAAACAAAGCGATGGTGGTATTTTTAAATCTTCTGCAACCTACTACACAATAATACATTCAATTTACCACAAAAAAAGCCTCTTCCAAATAGTGGCATATATTTTCCTTTCTATCTGATTGGCGATGAAGTATATCCTTTAACTAAATATCTAATGAGACTGTATCCACGAAAAAAATTGACAACAAATCGATGTTACTTTAATAGTCGTCTTTCTCGAGCCAGACGATGCATCGAATGTGCTTTTGGCATACTTGTAGCATAATGACGAATATTAGGAAAGGCCATAGAAACAATGGTCCCAACAGCAGAAGCGATTGTGAAATGTACATGTCTACTCCACAATATAATCATTGATCGTGAAGGCATGATTCATAATCTTACTAGCAGTGAGGATGGTACTGCAGTCCACCAAAATAACCCAGTTACTAGGACATATAACAGGGCAAAAAATGAAGCATATCAATTACGTAATACACTTACAAACTACCTGAATACAAATCCTATATAGACCTTCTATAGCTACTTCACCAATAAATACCAATATAATAAATAATTTATCTACTTACTTGATAATTCCGATTCCTTAGATACTTCATCCCACAATTTGTTAACAATATCTCTATTATGGTACAGTTTTTACCGTTGATCCCATAGAGGAGCACGAGCTCGAATGGCTTCAATAAATTTTTCCACGTTCATCGCTGTAAGTGGTGGCACATATACTGACAAATTTGAGCGAGTTGGTGCGATAAAATCAAACTCGTTTGATTTTCAACCCTGAGCAAATAAAAACCGCTACTGGCAACGCATCGTATCGCTGTTTGTAGCGCGCAGTGTGAACATTTACATTAATAAGTGTGTGTTTATTTTCATCGCATAGCACAGCATAGCATCGCATAGCGTGCAGTGGGAACGTACACTAAAACATTATGAAAGAAGGTGACATCTCGCATTTTTTCTCTGTCCCCATTACAAACCAGTAGACGCCTTTGAAAATAGTCATCAGATAATTCCTGGTGCATTTGAATATGATACTCCTACTAACGAGCACACTTCTCTCTGACTAATATGAGAATTCTCAACCGTTGCCAGCACCACAGAAAACGCATTTTCTTCATTCAGAACACGTTTTATTCTTTCACTTTTTTTATATTCGACATTTCCAGTTTCCACAAATCTATCGAGAAGGTTTTGGAAGCTGCTAACATCAGGAATCCTTCTTTCAGGATACCTTTGGTTATAAATTCTACTGAGAAGTAAACAATTTCTGTCCGACACCCCCAAAACAAAAGTCGTGTCTACCAGTTCAGCTTTATTAAAATTAATTTTGTAAAACTAGAAATATTTTAAATTTAATACAAATGATAACTGACGACTAATAAGTGCGATAGATGTTCATTTGTACAAGATAATTCATAACAAACTGAGCAAAAAAATTACAAAAAAACTATTACAGTAAGGGATCAGTTAAATACTATTTACCCACATCAATGGATTGGAAGAAATGGTCCCATTAAATGACCTCATTTCAAAATTGCATAAAGACGTATGTCTATCAAAATGGGCAACATGTGGAGAGCACTTATTATTATAATTTTTATAATTTTTTTCTAATGAATTATTTGAAGAAACCTCTGTTTTTTGTTTATTCTTGAATTTTGCACTTATTGCTCAAAAAGACGAAAATGGTTGCAACTAGCCATAGAGAATTACTTACAAAAAAAAATGTTCGCTTTTCAGTTCTACTTCATATCGTCGAAAAATATACAGGATGTTCCATTTGAAAAATCGAGAAAAGTCAACTTAAAAAGTTTTTAATTCAAAAATAATTTTTGGCCACCCTGTGCATGTTTAGAAAGTAAAAATGATTCAAAAACATTAACTAGATGTTTCGTAACTAGCATTCACATAATTTTCTCTTAAAACCCTTAATTGTGACATTGGTGATTTTTTCAATATGCATCTGCAGATGGCATTATTTCAACAAAAAAATTAATTACATCCAAATGGTTGGGAGATAGTTAATAATAATATAGGAATGAATAGAGTCTAGAAAGAGACTTCAAAAATGTACTGATATACATAGCATTCCATTTAAAAAAAGGCACTTGATCCTGTAATTTCGTCTTGGCTCGCCCTGTATATTCGACAATAATTTCCGGTTTTAGACTTTTTTTTATCTAGTTTACTTGAATTTTTTTTTTAATTTCTAGTTATCGTAGAACCCGTGGTATCGAATTCCGACGCACTATTGCCCCACCCTGTATAGAACAATTTTTGCCATTTTAGGTCCAACATGGCGGTTATTTCATCTGATCTATTGAATGAAAAGTATAAGATATTATCTTTTGTAGTAAAGGTGGAAGCACAAGAAAACCTTTTTGAAACAATTTTGTTTTAAATAATTAGCAATTCGAAATGTTAACACACTCCCCACCAGTCGGGATCTAATCACTTTTCACATTCTGTATAGTATACCGAACAAAGTGACACCAATCGCAATGCTCTATCACAAACTTGCAGACGAGATGTACTTAGAAAACCCGTTATATGCTTTTTTTCCTAGATTCGTCGAAGTGAAAGAAACCTTGTTTTCTGTAAAGCAGCCTTTTCTTCCGCGGCTTTATTTTCCTCGGCTTTTTTTTCCGCGGCTTTTATTTCCTTTTTTTTCCAGGATTTTATTTCCGCGGATTTTTTTTTCGGCGGCTTTTTTTCCGTTTACCAGTGATCGGAACTTGGATTTAATTTTCAGGTGCGTCGTTACAAGGATTTATTAAAATATGCATACATTTTTAGTTGTTCATATGTATACATGTATTCTATTATGCCAAAATAAATGAAAAACTCATAAGGTATGTTCGTATTACATTTAATTTTTATTTATTTTGTAAGAAAGAACCAAGATACATTTAATTTCTTGATGTAAAATTTTATATACCTCTATGCGCTACTGAAATTAAACCCAAATTCCGATCATTGGTAATAATAATAATAATAATCTTTATTGTCCAGTAAGCCATGTACATGGATTGGAGTCATCAAGGGTATAATACATTAATTGGTATAACACATTAGTTGTGGTATAGTATAGAGTTACAATTAATAAATAGTGTAAAACAAGTAGAATTACAGACTCAATATATTATAGTACCACAATAAAACAATACAAATGGTGCTAAGTTAAGATACTCTATTTAAGTACTCTTGTATACTATAGAAGCAATTTTGCTGCAGGAAGCTCTTTAATTTCGACTTAAAACTATTGAAGTTATCGATATCTATAATTTGTTTGGGAAGTTTGTTATATAAAGTGATACCGGCGTAGGTCGGTGAGCTTTCCAGAAGCGTGGTATTATGAAAGCTCTTTCGGAGTAGGTGTCCATGTCTAGTGGGATAGGTGTGGTTCTGAAGTTGCTGGGATATTAGCTATGTTTAGTTTTATGGATACGATTGTCTTAAAGATATAAATACAGGGTACCGACATTAATTTATGCTTGATAAAATATGGACGGCGGGATTCCCTACGTGCCACATGGAACATTAGCCTGATGATTCTCTTTTGCAAGATTAATACCCGATTTGCATTGGAAGCTTTTCCCCATAGTACGATGTTGTAGGAAATATGTGGGTTACAAAGGCTGTAGTAACTATTGATGACTATTTGCTCATCAAAACAATCTTTTAAATTTAAGATGGCAAAATAAGACGATCTGAGTTTGCCACATGGGTTGTCAATGCAGGTAGTCCAAGACAGGTTTGAATCAATTGTTGTACCCAAGTACTTAACGCAGTCAGAGAGGGAAATGGTAATAAAACCAGTAGTGATGTTAATAGCAGTTAGAGGGCGCCTATTATGAAAGTTGATACCATTTTTGTGGTGGTGTTTAATAAAAGCTTTTTACATTGACACCACATAATAAAATCGTTCATAACTGTGTTGAGTTGGTGCTGCAGGTGAGTAGGTGCAGATATCAATATTGCTGTGTCGTCGGCAAACATTATAATTTTATCCCAAGTAATATTTTTGGGAAGGTTATTAACAAATAACAGGAACAAGAGTGGGCCTATAACTGATCCCTGCCCAACTCCAAAATCGGTGTTGTATTTATAGGGGTCAGACTTTACGCCATTTGTATTTACTATAATTTTCCTATTAATAACATAGGATAAGATCAGGCGTGAAATATTTCCCCCAATACCAACTTCCTCAATAGCTCGGACAAGCAGAGTGGGGTATACACTATCACTGCAATATTTAAGTCGAAAATACTTACTTGCCGAATATCAAGGTCCGAAGTCCCTAACCCTTTTCCTTAACCCTTTATTCCCGCAAACGCATTATGCCCCCTCCCTGCCTTTCTATTGCTTGAATTGCGAGAATTTTTTTTTAAATAAAGATGAAAAAGATCATCACTTACCTGTAAAAACGTTTTTTCTCTGAATCCTTTCCTACGTAGAAAAAAACGCATTTAAAAAAAAATGCAAAATGTTTTTCCCCTCCCATAAATTTGCTTATTTGAAAAAAATTTAAAAAATTATTCAGTGAAATACTAGAGGTAACAGCGAAAAATTCCATTTTGGTTTTTCAAAATCGCACGACAGGGAAAAAAGTTCGAGAGGGTTGAATAATTATCCTTTCCCTACCTCCTCCCTCTCCCCTAATTGGCCCACCACCCCCATCCTCCGGCTCCATCAATTCTTATCTATTTCACCTACCTCGAAAAAATCTCAGCCCCCTAACTCCTTTTTTTTGTGAAAAAATTAAAGAATTACTTTTTTGTGTATTAGTGTTGCGGCAAAAAAACGCGTATTTAAAAAAAAATATCAGGAAAAGTTACCGTCCGATTTGAAAAAAAAAAAAAAATTTAATTATGTGCTTCCGCGAGGTTTTCAATTTTTAATTTAACTTTTTTTTCAAGTTAATAATAACAAAGTTATCATGAAAAAGCGTATTTTTGCTAATTTCAAATACGAATTCCTGTCCCACCTCGTGTGATTAAGCTGATAACACGATAAAAGAGAACGCGTGTAACCGAATGATCGAAAATAAAAAAAAATTAAAAAAAAGTTGGTTTTATTTCAAAACCAGATCCGCTCCGCTACTACTCTAGACGTCGTAATATTTAATATTGGGCAATAAATATTCAACTTGCTCAAACTTTACGCAGTCTTCAATATTTTCATTAATATAGATCCTACACTATCAATATTGCGCAATATTTACTATTGCGCAAACATTGTGCGATCGTCTAGGGGGGGATGGTTTACGACAAAATTTTGAGTATTTATCAATGCTCGAGGTGTATTTGGTAAGATAATTCTTTACTCTCGTTTCAATTCGTATTTTCTGATCGAACAAAACTCTAAAAACATTTTCCACGTATCCTTTTTACTTTTAATGGTGTATTTGGGTGTATTTTCTAATACAATTTGATTAATTGAATCATTTACCAAACTTTTCTGACATTTTTATAAATTGATTTTCAATTTGACATTTGTTGAATTTTAATCTGACATTTGAACATATCACGTGTGCCTTGCCTGATAACATCACATGTATGCGTGTTATCGCTGTAATCTTTTACTGATTGGATGAATTTTGACACATGACATGAACTGCAAAATGTTGGTTGATTGGTTAATACATTTAGTAAAAAATTATCGTATGTAATATCACTAGTGCTTAAAATTTTATCGAAAATTTTTTCGAAAGCGTGTTGCCTGGTAATATAACGAGTGCAAATTGGCAGTTTATTATCTGATTAAATCCCGACCGCTTTAGCGGGAGGGATTTAATCTTTGATAATAAACTGCCAATTTGCACGAGTTATATTAACTAGGGGCGACTTAGCTTGAGAAAAAATTTTTAGATAAAATTTAAAGCACGAGTGGTATTTGAGGAGAATATTTCACGAATAAATAATTCATTAAGTACATCTTCAATATTATGTTTTCTCATTAACTGCCTTCAGACGTTTTCTTGTCACTTTTTGGAGTTTACTGATCTTTATTTTCAATTTCATCATTAATTTGATATACAGAAATATTTCCAAACCGACTCATATTGTCAAAACAACAAATCTCAAACAAACGCAGTAGAAACAACGGAGATTCGCTATATTTTAAAATTATCTAGTGACGTTTCCATGGCAACTAGTAAATAAAACGAGTTGAAACCTTAGATATTATAATATATAGACTGGCTTAACACCTTTCAGGCGTTTCTGAGGTGCAATACGACAAGGAACGATAGAGAGAGCACTACTTTAGTACCGATGTCTAGCCCAAATAAAATATACACCCATGGTTCCGAGATTGGCATAGAGAGCGCCATCTAGCGCTACAAGTTATATTCCATAATAAATAAATGTTCATCGACTCATATTTACGTATTTAATCATTACTTTTAACTTACGAAGTTTATGAATTATGTTGAGGTTTGCTTTGTTAAGCAAAGAGAATTTTAAATACAACAAATTATAATGTTTGATGCACAGCTGTGATTCAACGAGTTACTTTTTGGTAGATTACCATGTAAGTACTATACATTTTTAGTTTGTTCCAGAGCGAATGGGTACTTGACATTTATAATAAATGATTTGCTTACCTTTGTAACTACGTTATTGAGCTATTGAAAGCTGTGCTTGACTTGTTCCTGTATTATGAGCTATATTAAGTACAATCTTTGTGTGTAATTGTTACCCGATTGAACACTAGGAAAACTGAAATAGTTACAGATAGGCAAAAGTTACAGCCTATATATTTCAGACAAGATTCGCTTTGGAATTGAGGTGTGTTTTTGTTTGCTACTACATAATACAATATTACAATTTACAAGGTAAGTACGTTAACAATTAATAATAAGCTAGAGAAGATATTTATAGATGAAACTTAAAAGCTCGAGTTGCCCTATTTGCCAAAAATATTTCACGACAAAAACGTCAAAAAATTTTCGCATATTTGCCGCTGCAGCGACCTAAAAAATTAGAGCGATAAATTTTGCATGTTGGTCCTGTCAAAAGCCGATCTAGCTTGAATTACCACTAATAATGACGTTTGATTGGTGCAATGTTTTGAAAAAACGGGCTCTCATTGGCTATAGCGTTAATGAGTGAAATAATCATATGTAATATCACTAGTGCTTAAAATTTTATCGAAAATTTTTTCGAAAGCGTGTTGCCTGGTATTATAAAGAGTGCAAATTGGCAGTTTATTATCTGATTAAATCCCGACCGCTTTAGCGGGAGGGAATTAATCTTTGATAATAAACTGCCAATTTGCACGAGTTATATTAACTAGGGGCAACTTAGCTTGAGAAAAAATTTTTAGATAAAATTTAAAGCACGAGTGGTATTTGTGGAGAATATTTCACGAATAAATAATTCATTAAGTATATCTTCAATATTATGTTCAGTAATTAATTGCCTTCAGACGTTTCCTCGTTGCTTTTTAGAGATTACTCACCTTTATCTTCAATTTCATCATTTACGTCACATAAAAATGCATTTCCAAAGCGACTCATCTAATAAAAAACAAAGTAGGTTTAAATTATGACAATCAAGAAAAACAATATACGTTAAACCATAGGTACTGTAACTTATAAGACTAGTCGTCACAACAAAGCACGCTTCGACAAATCACATTACGGGTGAAATCACACAAATTGCATATTACCAATCTATCTCTTTTACGTTCTAAGGCTGCCGGCTCAGATGGTATGGTACCGCCATCTAGTAACGCTAGCTTAACTTAGTCTTAGCCTAAACAGTGAATTGAATTATTATATTAAAGTGTTTATTAATATATATTTATGTATTTAATCCTTGTTTCTAATTTGAGAAGTTTGATAGTTAAGTTAAGGTTTACTTGTTTAAGTAGAGAGACTTTAAGTACAACGAATTATAATGTATATAGTGATACTGCAGAGTTTTGATTTTCCAAATAAGTGTTAACTGCTTTGTAATGATTGATGAATTACCATAAGTAAGTACCTACATTTGTGTATTTATCATGAAATAACTGATTTGTTTGCTTCGTAGATATTCATATTTAATTTTAGTTGAGAAAATTATTTTGTAATTATGTTAGGTATTAAGCCATTGAAAGCTGTGTACCTATAACTTGTCCTGAACCTATATAAGTTCCACACAGCATTGGCTTTTTAGGTTATTAATACAGTACTACAATTTACAATTTACGTTAACAATTAGTAATAAGCTAGAGAAGATATTTATAGATAACATTTAAAAGCACGATTTGTCCTATTTGCCGAAAACATGTCACGACACAAAACGTCAAAAAATTTTCGCAATATTTGCCGCTGCAGCGACCTAAAAAATTAGAGCGATAAATTTTGCATGTTGGTCCTGTCAAGAGCAGATCTAGCTTGAATTACCACTAATATTGACGTTTGATTGGTGCAAAGATGCCCCTCTCCGAGCTAAACAACTTTTGTTTGAAACATTTTACCTAAAAATGCCCTAGTTCAGAGATGATTCTCTGTAGGTTTTTGAAAATTCGAAAGTTACACCTCCATCCCCGCTCATCAGGGTGGAGGGGAGAAAAAAATGTTTGGTACAACAGTTATGTAATTTTTTTTGTAGAATCAGAATACGTGATCAAAAGTGGAGAGTGCCATTAAAAATTCAAAAGTTACCCCCACCCCAAGCTCATCAGGGGTGGGAGGTGGAAAATTATTCGACCCAAAAGATGCCCCCGTCTGAACGGAACAACTTTTGTCTGAAACATTTTTCGCTAGTCTCCCTTCTTGAAGAGATATTACTGTGGATTAATTAAAATGGTCCAACCATATTGTCTAATAAAATCAATACTTCTGAAGCAAAAAAAAATAATTGAAAGACAAGCTAAAAGTAGTAGCATATTTTTTTGATTATTAGCTTCCAAATGAGTAGGAATTAAGTGGTCTAGGTCTTCGCACTTCAATTTTTTTTGTGTGCCTGTGTTCATTATCTAGATTTATATTTTTAAGCATCTTCTCTCAATTTGACCTTGAAGTAATTTTTACACACGATAAATATGTTAGTGTTAAATAATATGGATTTTTTTGGTAGGTGTCACTCAAGAGGTTGATATAAAAACCCTCAAAAATTAAATTATTTTTTTTATATACTAAATGACGTAATAGGAATGTAAAAAAATGTAAAATCTAAAGCTATTTTATATCAACGTCTCCTATTAATTTCAATTAATTATCTTCAATAGTTTTGAAAAAAATTAATTTTAAAGTTGAGGGTTGTTACTATAGCGACTATAGCGACTCACTCACTGGAAATCGAGAAGTTCCAAAAGCGAGAAGTTTCCATGGAGTCGTTAAGAAACAAAAAGGAAAACTCGATCCATAATGGAGAAGTTTTCATGGAGTCGCTAGGAAAAATAAAAACATTCGATATAATAATATAATATCAATATACTAAAAAATACCAAAATGACATAAAATATGAACATGTATTAAAAACAAATATACGTATATTAACTTCGATTTTAATTTTATTTATAGCGATAACGCTATAAATTTGGTGACCCCGACGTGATCTCTATATGTCCAACGTGATGAATATATGCCCGACGTGATAATTTTATGTCCAACGTGATAAATATATGCCAGAAGTGAAAATTTTATGTCCAACGTGATAAATATATACCAGAAGAGATTCAATATATCAACTACCGTTATAAATTGACCATTTTATGAAGAGAAGAATTTTCCCGATGAATTTTGAATAGAGGTTCCAAAGTTGAATAGATGTTCCTATAATTTATGGTAATTTCCTAATTCAAT
Organism: Rutpela maculata; assembly: GCA_936432065.2. Lineage (NCBI taxonomy): Eukaryota > Metazoa > Arthropoda > Insecta > Coleoptera > Cerambycidae > Rutpela > Rutpela maculata. The sequence continues at coordinate 205,902,578 of OW386285.2, forward strand.
CAACTGAAGTTGTACATTACAAGTACTGTCATCTGTCGGTGAGTGAGTTAAAGTACATTCCCTTTTTTATCTGAGAGAGTAGTCAATCAATCAATCAATCAATCACAATCGATTAGTTATGCAAAGACAACCTTCAGACGAGGATTTTCCTCAAACCCATTATGTCACCTCTGTCAAATTACCCCCATTCTGGAAATCAAAACCAGAAATTTGGTTTACCCAGATCGAATCACAGTTTTCTGTTGCAAAAATTGTCAATGACAAGAAAAAGTATGATCAGGTTATAGCTAATTTGCCATTAGATGTGATAGATAATATATACGATATAATATCTAATCCCCCGGAAACGGATCTCTATATAAATTTAAAGAAAGTTTTAATTTCACGTTTATCATCGAGTGAGGAAAAACGTCTGAATGATCTGTTATCAGGTTCCCAAATGGGCGATCTGAAACCTTCAGATTTCTATGCTGAATATTGGAGGATTCAGCATGGTTAGTCAAGATTTATTGATAAAGCTATGGAAAAGACGTTTACCTCAAACAGTATATATTGCCATTACAGCTTCAGGGAAAACAGACACAAAAGAGATTCTAGATATTGCAGATCAGATCTGGGAGTCCTGTCAAAATTCAATGGTTGCATCGTACTCCAAAAATCCTCTTGAATCTGAGTCAACCCCGTTATCAGATTTAACTACCACTATCAAAAATTTCTCAATCACTTTCCATGATTCAATTAATCAAGTATTACAAAAACAAGAAATTTTTAATTCCCGATTAAACTCTTTAGAATCCAGACTTTCCAATAGTCAATCAATCAATCAATCAATCACAATCGATTAGTTATGCAAAGACAACCTTCAGACGAGGATTTTCCTCAAACCCATTATGTCACCTCTGTCAAATTACCCCCATTCTGGAAATCAAAACCAGAAATTTGGTTTACCCAGATCAAATCACAGTTTTCTGTTGCAAAAATTGTCAATGACAAGAAAAAGTATGATCAGGTTATAGCTAATTTGCCATTAGATGTGATAGATAATATATACGATATAATATCTAATCCCCCGGAAACGGATCTCTATATAAATTTAAAGAAAGTTTTAATTTCACGTTTATCATCGAGTGAGGAAAAACGTCTGAATGATCTGTTATCAGGTTCCCAAATGGGCGATCTGAAACCTTCAGATTTCTATGCTGAATATGGTTGGAGGATTCAGCATGGTTAGTCAAGATTTATTGATAAAGCTATGGAAAAGACGTTTACCTCAAACAGTATATATTGCCATTACAGCTTCAGGGAAAACAGACACAAAAGAGATTCTAGATATTGCAGATCAAATCTGGGAGTCCTGTCAAAATTCAATGGTTGCATCGTACTCCAAAAATCCTCTTGAATCTGAGTCAACCCCGTTATCAGATTTAACTACCACTATCAAAAATTTCTCAATCACTTTCCATGATTCAATTAATCAAGTATTACAAAAACAAGAAATTTTTAATTCCCGATTAAACTCTTTAGAATCCAGACTTTCCAATCAATCCTTCGAGCCTCAACCTTCTACGTCATGCTGCAACAATTGCAAAAGTAGAAGCAATTCACAAACTCGTACCACTAATCGCAATCGTTCACCCAGCCGTAATAATGTTTCCAATAAATTTGATCGTACAGACAATACTATTTGTTACTACCATCAACTTTATGGTGCCAATGCCTATCGTTGTGGAGGTGAATGGTGCAAATTCAGTAAGAATTGTAAAAAATCTGATAATTCTCAAAGATGACTGAAGTTTGATAATTTTATGACGTCTGATTTTGACATTTCTAACAGCAAACGTCGTCGACTTTTTATTTACGATAGATCTAACAACCTGAACTTCCTAATTGACACTGGTGCCGATTTATCTGTGGTGCCACGCAATGCTTTCACAGATTTAAAAAAGAATTTTGATACGATATTAACCGCGGCTAACGGTTCAACCATTTTTACATACGGTAAGAAATTGTTAAAAGTCAATCTAAACTTACGTAGATTATTTCCTTTCGTTTTCAATATAGCAGACGTTGACATACCGATAGTCGGAGCAGATTTCTTGTCTCATTTTGGTTTAGTTGTTGATCTTAAAGGAGCTCGAATAATTGATAACAAGACTAATTTGTCAGTTAATTGTTTTATTAAAAATAGTCCTTTAGACAATTATAGATTAGATTCACTTAAATTATTTCCTTTGACAGATAAATATAACAAATTACTTTTACAATTTCCTAATCTAATTAGTTCACCAGATTATAATTTACCTATTAAACATTCTATTGTACATCATATAGTTACTGAAGGTCATTTACCTTTTTCACGACCTCGTAGATTAGACAATCTTAAATTTAAAATAGCTCAAACAGAATTTAATAACATGGTAGAATTAGGTATCTGCAAACCATCATCTTCTCAAGTTTCCTCTCCACTCCATCTAGTGGCGAAAAAAGAGAAGAATGACTGGAGACCTTGTGGAGATTATCGACAACTAAATACGATTACCATTCCAGATAGATATCCATTACCTCATATCCACGACTTTAGCTCTCAGTTGCACGGCTGCACTATTTTCTCCAAGATTGATTTAGTGCGAGCGTACCATCAGATACCTGTCGCTGAAAATGACGTTTATAAGACAGCTATAACAACTCCATTCGGACTGTTTGAATTTTCCCGCATGCCTTTTGGTCTACGCAATGCCGGTCAAACTTTCCAACGTTTTATGAATGAAGTACTTGTCAATTTACCTTTCGTTTTCCTCTATTTGGATGATATATTAATCGCAAGTCAATCAGATGTACAACATTTGGAACATTTGGAAAAGGTTTTCAAGAGATTAGACACATACGGAATTAACATTAAACCATCTAAATGTATCTTAGGAGTTGACAATTTAACCTTTTTAGGTCATCATATCTCTTCATCAGGTATTTTACCATCAACTGAGAGAGTCGAAGTCATTAATAATTTCCCTTTACCGACAACTCTCAAACAACTACAACGTTTCATAGGTATGGTGAATTTTTATCATCGTTTCATACCTCATTTTGCTGAAATATTACTATATTCTCTTTGTAACAGTTTATCTCATGATAAAATTACAAAGATAAATAGTTGGCTTGATCAATGTTTAGACGGATTTTCGAAAGCCAAAGACGCAATAAGTAATGCAGTAGTTTTAGCTCATCCTTGCAATAATGACGATACTATCTTATCTCTCTCAGTCGATTGTTCTAACCTTGCCATGGGTGCAGTTTTAGAGCAAAAAGATAATAAGGGATTTCTTGCTCCTTTAGCATTCTTTTCCCGTAAATTAACCACAGCACAAACCAATTATTCGGTTTTTGACAAAGAACTTTTAGCATTATATACTGCAATTAAACATTTTAAGTTTATACTTGAAGGTCGAAAGTTTAATTGTTTTACAGATCACAAACCTTTAATCAACGCTTTATTCACAAAAGCAGAAAGATCTCCTCATCAAATACGTCATTTAGAATACATAGCTCAATTTTCTTGTAAAATACAACATGTTAAAGGAAAATATAATGTAATAGCTGACAGCTTGTCACGTATTTACGACACTTCTTCCTTAAAACAAGATATTTTACCACTTCAACTTAAAAATTCTCCCTTCCTTAATGTTAACTTTGACCTAAAGTTGCTTAGTGAAGCTCAGGAGAAAGATTCAAATCTCAACTATTTATTGTCAGATAAATCATCACTAACTAAAACCAATTTCATTTTAAAAAAGATGCAAATTCCAGATTCAAATGATTTTATTTGGTGTGATGTTTCTCGTGCAAAAGTCAGACCTTTTGTCCCACTTGTTTACAGACGAACGATATTCGATATTTTTCACAACTTATCTCATCCTGGTATTAAAGCCACTAGACTGTTGATTTCAAATAACTATTTTTGGCCGAAAATGAACACAGATTGCAATTTATGGTCAAAATCGTGCATTAACTGTCAAGCTGTCAAAGTCAGTCGACATACGCGAAGTGCTCTCGGGAACTTTTCCATTCTGAAAATCAGATTCGACCACATCCACATAGATTTGGTAGGACCATTACCTCCATGCAAAGGTAACTCTTACATTCTTACGGTGATTGAACGATTCACTAGGTGGCCGGAAGCGTACCCTCTTCGCGACATCACAGCAGAAACAGTTGCGCGTACTTTATTTCAAAACTTTGTTTGTCGATTCGGTGTTCCCTTGTCAGTAACGACTGATCAAGGAGTACAATTCGAGTCAAGATTATTTAATGAATTTGCAAAGTTTTTAGGTTTTCATAGAATACGTACAACTCCATATCACCCAGAAGGCAACTCTTTAATTGAAAGATTTCATCGCTCACTTAAAACTTCCTTGTTAGCTAGAGCCAATACATCACATTGGACAGATGAATTACCCATCATTTTATTAGCATTTAGGACAACTCTCAAGGAAGATCTGCAATGTTCACCTGCTGAACTCATATATGGTCAAACCCTTCGTTTACCTGGCGAATTTTTCGTTGAATCGTATAATTCCCCAGATATTCCTTATTTCATTGACAAATTACGCATTTATTTTAATAATTTAAAATGTGTTCCTCCAACTTCGCATGGCAATTACAAAACTTTTGTTAGTTCAGATCTTGCCTCTTGCGATTTTATTTTCGTTCGCATTGAACGTTTAAAACGTTCATTTACTCCTTTATATGAAGGACCGTTTAAAGTTTTATCTCGTTCAGATAAGTTATTTACCTTTAAGAAAGGAGACAAAGTTATAACTGTCAATATTGATAGGGTTAAACCGGCTTTTGTATTAGTTGACAGATGTGACACTTTGCCTACCCCGATTAAAAAAGTACGTTTTGCAATCGACACGTTGATTGATTGACTATATTCTTTTTTAACGAGGGGGTGTATATAGCGACTATAGCGACTCACTCACTGGAAATCGAGAAGTTCCAAAAGCGAGAAGTTTCCATGGAGTCGCTAAGAAACAAAAAGGAAAACTCGATCCATAATGGAGAAGTTTTCATGGAGTCGCTAGGAAAAATAAAAACATTCGATATAATAATATAATATCAATATACTAAAAAATACCAAAATGACATAAAATATGAACATGTATTAAAAACAAATATACGTATATTAACTTCGATTTTAATTTTATTTATAGCGATAACGCTATAGTTACCCTCATAACTCTGGTAATATAGGGAATAGAGGTTTACTATATATTTTATTGAGCATTCCTAGTCATAAGCAACATTCATGTGAATGAATAGCCCAATCAGCCGTTGCGCCCAATTCCATATACTTAACCGGCGAGACCCTTTATAGTTTTAGTTAGGGTATTAATTTACATATTTTCAATTCTATAGTTGATATATTACTCCAATTTATTCCAATTTATAGTTGGAGTTAACTATAATTATAATTTAATTTAAATAAGTATTTAATTTGGAAATTTGGAATTAAATAGATATATTAATATTTGTTAAATACAATTCCATTTTATATAAAATACATTTTTATTTTTTAAAATATATATATTACTAGCTGATGCCCGCAACTTCGTTCGCTCGCGTGGAAGACTTTTTACCCTCTAGGAAGTCGAATTTCGAAAAATCCCTTCTTAGTGGTTGCCTACGCCATTCGAGGAACCTCTATGCAAAATTTGAAGTTTCTAGACCCAGCGGTTTGAGCTGTGCGCTGATAGATCAGTGAGTCAGTCAGGGTATTGTTATATACCGGCACGGTAGCTCAATCGGTTAAGGCGTATTGAGTGGCGAATACGCTGATCGACTCGCTACCGCGCTCTGGGTTCGACCCCCAGCCCCGGTATTGACAACATCGGGGGGTGTGGATGTATGTCTGCGTTTTTCCGAATGTGTAACCCCCTGCCGGACAGCCTTGGCTTTGGATTTGGGGGTTGTCTACTATCTGTGGTGTGTTTATGTTTATGTTTATGTTTATGTTTATATATAGAATGATTATATTTTGTTTCTCATGATCTTCTTGGTTACTTGAGATAATCAAGTAACTTAAAATAGTCTCATTTTGAGGGTAAGTGAGATGCTACACCAACCTTTCTATGTAGTACACACCCTACTAACTAACATAACCTAACCTAATCTAGCTGTCATTGTTATATTATTTATTTTTTCATTTAATTTGGGAGTGAAATTTTCTTACCGAATTCTCCACGTGCTTTAATTAGTTACCAGAAATTTTTCACGCTCTAGGGAGATTACTAATGAACATTTTCATAAAATGAGCAAGGGTGTTAAAATGAAAACTTACGCAATTTAATGGTAATAGTTACAATAAATTAGAGTTTTTATCAAAATGTTTGTTCCAGTTATTTTTACAGTTATTTTTCTTCGCATAAGTTATAACAAAAATGCAAAATAAGACATTTGTGAAAAAAATTGTAATATTTTTCATTTAAGATACGGCCCTGTCACAAGACCGTTACCTCTAAGACACATTATTTTATAGATGTTTTGTAAGAATCGCCTATAGTTTAATTATCTCAAAATGTTTGTATTTAACACAAAACTATTTTATAGAAGGAAGCCATTTCATGAGACCAACGTTCGAGGTCGTAAATATGACAAGACATAAAAAGTTTTAAAATTATGTTTTTATTAATATTTATGGCAATTAATACGAGCTAATTATAAAATTATGATGATTAAAACAAATTAGCATTAAATTTCATTACAAAAAAATTTCAAAATGTGAAATCGATTTTTATAAAATTCCAAAAATTATTAGAAGCCTTCAGTAAACATGAGGGGCACTTAAAATTCATCAAAACCACATGGCATAATTCACAGTAAAAATTCCTTCGCATCAAAAATTGCAAGCTGTAGGTTGTAGGTTAACACGTCTCTAAAATAATTTCGGTTCAGTGCCGTCGGCTTGACCCTTAATGAGATTACACTATGTTTAATCGTGGGTGTAAACGTTGCCCCCCCTCCCCCTCCCTTTTCTTCTTCCTTCCACTTAGACGAATTCGGCATTCTGCGTCTTAGGCGCTCTCGTTGGCAACGTCGCTCCCAGCCCTCCTTCGGCGTGTGCCCGCGCTGCAGGCGAGAGCGCATCATTTCAGTATGCTTTGTTTTATCGTGGTGTAAGCACGTGGGTGTTAGACAGTGCACGTCTCTCTCCTCTTACTAATTTATCAGTGGGAGACATTTAAAATGTAAGTACATTACATCAATATAAACGCCCACATGTTTAGATAGCTGCATGAAACGTCGGCCCGAATCCTTCGGAGGAGGTCCTGAGTCACCGGGGACGAGTAAGTTGGCCCGATCCAGGTAGCAAAGGCACGTGAAAATGACGTGAAAAAATGGTCAGGAGTGACGAGAAATGACGAGTTAGATGACGTAAATGAAACGTGAAAATGACTTCCTAATGTCTCAGAAGAATGACGTCTTTTTCAGGTTATATTTGGTAATCCCCCCAAAGTTTTTCAGTAATAGGAACATATATATAAAACTACATACTAGTTAGTAATCTACTTGATAAAAATAAAATAATTAATGCATAAATAAGTTTTGTCCTAATGAATTTGTTTGTTAGCCATCCGTAATTTTATTTACATTAACATATCTAATATTGTTTACCATCACTCCAACTTTTTTCTCACAAGGGTTGCCTGCAAATTATAATGTTTATTAAGTTATTAAATTCATTTTTACTTACCTTTACCAATTGCGGTCCGTAGGATTCGAACCTACATGTCTCCCGTTGTCCGTATTACAGTACTGACGCTTCAACCAACTGAGCTAGCTTGGCGACCGCTATTTCGGATGCTAAAAGCAGTATTTATGGTGGTGAATGAAGTCTTTATTATGTGAAATTGAATTTATTGCCTTATTTAAAATATATGAAAATCTTTCAGGTTCTCGCTTCGAGTTACTAGTATTTTTATTTATTTATAATTATTAAGAAGAACTTATTTAATTTAATTAAACTGTCACCAGTGCCACCTGAGAAGTACGAGTAGTTGTTGAACATGTAATTATTACATTAATTAGTATTAGTGGCGGTTCGTTAAAAAATATATATTTTCCCCAGATCTCGAAATTGAAGAGCAGAGAGGGAGAAATCCGAAAAAAAATTTTCCTTATCTCAAATTTGATGTGCGGTGGGGGGGAAGTCAGGAGTCAACTATTTTAAGAATTAAAGTTTTAAGTTGAGGTACTTATACAAACCGGGGAAGCGTGTTGGAGAAAAAACGGTAAAGTTGTAATATCGTCATCTACAACATAAATAGAATATTTAATGGTCTAAAACAGACCTAAAATTGAAAAAAACCAATAAGCAATTATTATCTTAAAAAAAAAACAACTAAAATTGTTTTCGCAATAAAAAAAAACGGAATTAGCAGGGGCCGAACCACCGACCTCATGACTTGGAAGACAACAACAACAACAAAACAAATTTATTACGTGTTTAACGAACATAAATGCGCCTCGCCGGATCCCGGCCCGGAGCCAGCCCAACAATCACGGCGTGCATCGTCGTGGTAAATGTGGGGCTGGGCGGGGCGGCTCCGGTTCGGCTTAACAGTAATTAAATTGGGAATAAAAATAGAAACTCCTGTCTGCCGCAGGCAGACTTAAGAACTAATTAAAAATGAAAAAACATGTGCCCACATGGGCCTAAAACTAATTAAAATACACTATAAATAACTAAAAACTCACTAGGCAAACGCACTTTTGGAACATTTTGATTGTTGATACGGGAAAACAGAGTTAACGAAAAAACCCATTCGAACAAATGACGACCTCGTGGTCTGACCGCCGTCGAGGAAGGTAGAGTAGGTTAAAAGTTATATGATTTAAAAAGTTTAGATTTATAGGATGTTATCGGCCTAGAGGGAATTTGGAAATACAAAAAGAGGACAAAAAGAACAAAAAGGATAAAGGAACAAAATTGTACAAACATAACAAGGTGGAAAGGGGTTAAAGATGTAAAGTTGGCGAAATATAAAGGGTAGGGTAGACATAGGTTATGGTAGAGGGAAGGTGAGGCTAGGGAGGTTGCCGGAAGATAGGCAACGCCTGGTATGGTAGGGTGTGTCTTATATCGAAAAGTATTGCGTTATGCTGTCTGATTCGGGTAATGTTGCGGGTTAGCGGACTACCGTCCAGTTTGAACTGATAGAATTTTTGCGATGTTTCTTGGACGTAGTCCGTTAGTTATGTCGTGACAACGTGCATAGAGATCTCTGAGGGAGGTGTACCTATCAGAGTCTGAAATGAGGCGCATAAATTTGTGTTCTAATACTCTCAACTTCCGCATTGTCGTGGCCGGGATGCTGCACCACACCGGCGCCGCGTATGTGATGGCCGGCCTGATTACCATCGTGTACAACAACTTTTTATTAATGACTTGGAAGACGACGCCTTAAGCACTCGGCCACCAACCTTTCTGAGGATACTTACCTAAAGACTTTATAATTGGAACACGCAATAACGGATAGATTTTTCTTTTTAATGCATTTTAATCTAATTTCATTATTAAAAGAATAGATAGAAATATAATTTAAACAAATAAACTGCCGAATCTTTGCAAACTCTTTCGAATATAAATTATTTTGGATAATGTTAAAAAACATTATATCCTCGAATAAAAACGCCAATACTTATCCCTCACGACACGGTTTATTTTTTTTTAAACTTTACGATAACAAAATACCATTAGCGAGTTTTAAAGTTTGTAATCCGATAAAATATAAATAAATTTAACACCGAAAAAAGACGACAATATGACGTGTGTGTAGCACGTCATTTTAATGATTTATAAGACGTCATTCTGCCATCGATTTTTAGTGCCTTGACGTCTTTTTGACCAGAATCACCAGATTTTGACGTCATTATAACGTACCCTCGCTACCTAGGGAATTCTTCGGCCGACGTTCCGAATTCTCCGACCGACGTCCCGAATTCTTCGGCCGACGCCCCGGATCCTTCGGCGAGGAAAATGCTTGATTTTACCTTTCTCGGATCGGCTTTTCGGGAGCCGGCTTGTTTCTTCCGGATGACGGTCGATAACGCAAGCATAAGATATAGGAAATCATTTTGGTTTCAGATGGCTATGAACCAGAATTTGAGGATTTTGTCGGAACTGACATCAGTCGCAGCAGGCAACGCGCGGGATGAGGTCATTTTGAATAGAATAAAGGAGACAGCTGTTAAGTGTCTACCGAAAGGATGGAAAGACTGGAAGGTAGCCTCAATTGGAAAGGAAGACATTCTGGGGGAATAGCTGGACCCTCAGATTTTGAACAGAATTAGGTTTGCTTTACCCACAATCGGGATGGGGCATGCTTTTAAACCTGGTTCTTCTTATATATCGGAGAAATTTTTCAAAGAAAAGAAACTAAAAATGCTGCATCGGCTTGATCGTGGGACCATCCGCTATAGCCAACCAAGTAAGGGGCTCAGCAGCCCAGAATGAGCTTATTCTATTCTGGCATCGCTGCGCGAGTTAAAACACCTTATGATGTCAAGAAGGGAAGCTAATGAGACGATGGGGAACGATTTATCGGCATCTGGAAGTAATACAAGTAGATCCAGGAAAAGATCAGTGGAAGGAAAAACGATTAGATAAAATGGAAAACATGGTGTCAGCTGTATTAGATAAACTAAATTCTTCTTCTCAAGGAACTACAGAGTATATCTCACATAATCACAAGGATATCGACGAAAACGAACCTCCCATGGAGGAGGATTTTGAGCCCCTCCTCAATTACTACCCGAGATGCACGAGGAAGATATGGACGTAGAGTTCCGGTCTTTCACAAAGGAGCGGGAACCGTCAATCCCCACCCCAAAACCTAATATCCTACAACAGGGCAAGGAGTGTCAAAGGCTGAGCTCAACCTCCTTCAATAAAGTCAGATATGCGGAAGTTCACAAGAAGTTTCATGCCGCCCCGGTATTCACACCTTTGCAATTGCCAGCTACACTCGAACCAATACCATGATCAACTAACGAAGATGAACTCCTGTTTGGGGGCCATGCTTCATGGAATACTGCTCCAACGAGAGGCATTCTCCAATGCAATATGCCAAAGTGTTAAAAAAAATATCCAGAGGCAAGATCCGACATCTTCACTAACACCTAATAAAACAGGGAGATTTCAGACAGATTTCAAACGATCTTATTCAGTACATATGCGGACGCAGTGAGGAAAAATCGAGCAGAGGAGAAGGCTTTTTAAACCAAAGAACGAGTACATAGCTTCGTTATTAGAAAACATCCCCCCATCGGATACTTCTCTGTTCGATGATTAATCTTTTACGGAATTCTACAGACAATATAATAATAATAACAATAAATGGTCTTTTATTAGGCGAAGTTTAGTTATTATAACTATTCTTACACTTAACCTAAAACACATAAAATATAATTTCAAAAAAATACACAAAATATAAATCTTGAATATAAACAAAAATATACAAAATATAAATCTTAAATGTAAACAAGTAATAAAAATGCAGACAAAAATTGCACACCTGAGTAGGTAACAAATTGAATTGAATTGCAATATGGCCAGTGGTTTCGCCCCTCCAACACAGGCTCAACTTCTCGAGCACACAATTCGGAAACGGCCGCTAGAAGACCTCAGCTTAAGACAAAAACGCCGGCGATTAGAGAGTCCTAGAAATAAGTCAGAGGGTCCCCCAAAAAATATAATAACTCTGCAGCAATTCATAAATCATTCAGGCGAGGAAGTTTCTGTAACCACCCAAACCCCTGACTATCTGTCAAAACCATTCCAGGGAGACTGGCTGTCAGGCTACCTCCATCGGTGGATAAAAGCGGGGGCTCCGGGCTGTAGCCCAATAAATTTAGGATGTATCCTAAATATATTGAAGGGTTACAAATTACCTTTTGTAAGGAAGCCACCGCTAATTCATTTGTCGGTGAACAATGTGGAAAATTTTCAAACACCTGGGATGAAGGAAGAAATCAAAGGAATGTTGGATCTTAAAATTCTGGAGCGGTCCAACCTCCCAACAGGGTTCTTATCGAAAATGTTTCCCAGGAGAAAGTCAAATGGGAAAATAAGACCAATATTCAACCTAAAAGGCCTGAATCAATACCTATCGCCAAAAAAGTTTCGTCTTATCAGTCACTTCAAAGCCCCGCAGTTCTTTCACAAAGGGGACTTTATGGCGAAAATATATTAATCAAGCATACTTCCATATCCCAATAAGGCCACAACACAGAAGGTTTCTGTCAATGTCTTACGAACACAAAGTGTATCAAATAACATGCCTACCATTTGGTCTCTCTACGGCACCAATGACATATCTCGACGACTTCCTCCTAGCAAACCAAAACCCACAAACACTCCTTCGTCATATTCAAATAACAAAGACAATGTTCACTGAGCTTGGATGGGTTCTAAACGAAGAGAAGTCGTCAAACACACCCCAAACAAAAATGGAATTTTTGGGTTTGATGTGGAACACGGACTATTGCACTATATCTCTCCCTTTAGAAAAGAATGCGTCCAAAATGAGGTACATAACCCCAATACTAGAGACCTGTCGCTGGAGCTGGGCTAGGGCAAAAAGAATTCTGGGAAACTCAACTTCGCCAGTGTGGCAATTCCTCTGGGAAGACTTCGATGCAGGAATCTACAACGGGCAAACTCACTCCTGCCTATGTCAAATCCCAAGAAAAATTTTCCAATACCAAGCGAGGCCCTCAAAGAATGTCAGTGGTGGAAAAGCCACATAGACAGTATGGCGCCCCTCTTCCAGGAAGATCCGTCGATCTTCATGTCTACAGATGCTTTGGACAGGGGGGGGGGGCAAATCGGCACCAAGCTTTTGGGAAGTCCATGCTCCTTCAATCCGACAACCGTGTACGGTAATATCGTATATCCGAAATCAGAAGGGGGAACGAGGTCACTTTCTATACTGGAGCTGATAAACCGCCTGTTAACTCTCACGAAAGGATTGAGAATATCACTAACGGCACACTACATACCCAGTTGCTACAACTCGATCGCGGACAGTTTTTCGTCGGAAAACCATTCCGGACTGGCATTTAACCAGTTCAACAACAGAAAGTATTTTCGAGATTTGGGCACCTCTCAGATAGACCTGTTTGCCTCAAATCGGTCAAAGGTGGTACCAGCTTATGTAACCAGAGACAGCAAGGACAAAGCGGCTAGATTCGTAAATGCGTTCAGTCGAGGGTAGTCATATCGTCTGGCGTGGATATTCCCCCCTCCCTGTGTGATCCCACAAGTCCTCAAACACCTGAACCAAGCAAAAGGAACATACATACTGATTGTTCCGAAATGGGAGAGGGTTTTCTGGCGAGCGGACCGGACAATTCGAGCAATGCCCCCCCCCTGTCCCCATTCGGGACTTAAATCATCATCTAACAGATGCGACAACATCGCTACCGCTCTTACAATCGCACAGATTAAATTTGGAGGCCTGGAAAATACAGGGTGGTCTGGGCTTATAAAAGACTGAAGTCAAGAAGAGCTGGAGCTACTACAGAGGTCCTGGAGAGCCTCCTCGCTGAAAACCTATTTAGCCCCGTGGAAAGAATGGTTGCTCTGGACATCGAAAAGGAATATCCCCATCACCCGCAACCAGAACAAGTAGCTCAACATCTCGCCCACCTCTATAGGAGAAACATTTAGCGCCATCCACCATAAGATTACATAAGTCAGTGGTCGCCACGTTCTCAAACCACAGAGGAAGTGAAATAATTACCCTTGGTAAGGCACATACTAAAAGCCATAGTCAAATCCCCAAGAAAGGCAAAGACACATTTGGAACATAAATAGCTTAATTGAATAGATGAGAAAGGAAATCGTCGACAAAACCAGCATATTTCAAGTAACGCACTAATCCTGTTGCTGGCATCAGGTCGGAGAATCCATGACCTAACCCTCCTGAGGATTAACGAGGACTCAATGGAAGAGGACATTGACTCCATCTCCCTGTGGTCAGAATTCGGATCAAAAACGGACAAGAGTAGGTATGGCGATACTTGAGCGTGGGAAAATTTTTTTCTGGGAATTGGCCCACCCCCTAATTTTGGCAATTGGCCCACCCCCTAATTTTTGGCAATTGGCCCACCCCCTAATTTTTTGGCAATTAGCCCACCCAGTTCAATGACCTTGATTTTTTTTTTTCGACAATTGACCAATCCCTAATTTTTGGCAATTGACCCATCCAGTTCAATGACCTTGAATTTTTTTTTTTGGCAATTGACCCACCCTAATTTTTTTTTGGTAATTGATTCAACCTAATATTTGACAATTTCATTTTTACCTATTTTTACCCATTTTGAATGTGAAATCACTGTTATCATGTTTACCTATTTTCACCCATTTTTGAGTGTGGGACCCTTTATCGGTACACAAGGAAGTCGTGGAACAGGTGATCTTAACTACTTTGTTCCCCAGCGCCATCTATCAATCATTCCTTAAAACTCTGAATACTTTTAATTTCCTATAGAGGGGTCACGTGATAATATATTTTTTTTTGTTAATTAATTTTTAATTTAAATTCTGAATATTTATAATTTCCTATATAGGAGTCACGTGATAATATTTATTTATCATTAATTGTTATTGAATACTCAATCACAACGCTTCTGGATGAATCAGTAATGATATTTTTATATATACGTAATAGTACTACACTTTATACAGCTAGTATATAGTCACATGCTAAATTTATATTTTTATTGTTATTATTTTTAATGAAAAAATCCAGCCACCGCCCTGGATTCGAACCACCGATCTCCGGTTTGAAAGCACAATGCTCAACACACTAGGCTATCGAGGTACCTGACTTCAAGTCGATTAATACTGGTATACATGAGTCAATGCATGACGTCACACACAAAGAAAAGCATGCGCAGTGGAGGCCTACTGTATTAGCGAAATCCGTCTATTTCAACTTCATGAAAAATTGATATAATCAATAAGACGAATATAAGTTCAAAGTAACATTTTAAACGTCTGTCACATTTAACAATGAAACCAAACGTAATTTTATTTCTTTCCGTTAAGGTCATAGAGGTTATCACTAATATATGTATGATCTGTATTCTAATTCATCGATTATAGATGAAATTATGTGTAAGATGAAGAAAATGAAGGAACTTAAGATTTTAGAGACAAACAAAAATTTATATCTTCTATGCACTGGGCCAAATTATGTGTAAGATGAAGAAAATGAAGGAACTTAAGATTTTAGAGACAAACAAAAATTTATATCTTCTATGCACTGGGCCGGGTAGCTAGTAATCAAAAATTGTTATTAGCAATTGATAGCACGAGCATTAGTCACACAAAACATTATGATAATCAAAAATGTTCTATGACAAAAAGACACATTTAATTATTGATACCGTCCTATAACTCGAGAAAAGAATTAATTAATTAAAAATCATTTTTTTTTCGTGTAACAGCTTATACTAAAAAATTCTTCGTTTCAAAAGAATTTCTCATCAATTCAAGATTTTCTCCAAAAACATGAACCAATGATTGTTCAAGATACCAACAAATTACCTAGTTTACTTAATTTCTATTCAGTTTCAAATGTAATCATTACATGAAACCTTTCAGGAAACACACTGTATATTAATTTAGTTTTCAGGAAAAATAACATTACATACAAACTTATACGTATTTAGCCTAATTCTACAGAGCTCTAATGATAACAAAAATTTTAATAGGACCTTGCTATGATGATAATAGTTTTAGATTATAAAAAAATATATACTATAATTAAATCAAACCTACTAATCAAAGTATTGAAACAGTAGGTACCTTTCTTTATCATATCATGAATAAATCCATTGTTTTAATTATCGTTTCAATCTTAAATGAAACAGTTTAACCTTCAGTTTGAAAATATTTTATAGAGAGCACATCTATCAAATAATTACATTATTGCATAATGACAATAAAAAACTCCAAGCTCTCGTAAATTGCTATCAGTAACAGAAACAATGTCATATACCAAATAAAATATTTAGCAAGCTGGAAAAATACCAACGTTATGTCAATACACATACAATATTGAAATGTATATTTAATCTACACACAAGACGTTAATGAAAAATAATAAATTCAAATACATACATTTTTCCCTGTAACTTATCCATCAATATCAAACCATCTGTGTTACATAACATTGCACAATATTTCAGCAAATAACATCACTAGGTGCTTAGTCATTCCTGGAAACAACAGTTAATGTATTGCTCAACGGTCATATCTGCTCCTAAAAATGAAATGGATATTAAAGTGTGTTTCGATTTACGTGTAATTGAATAGGAATTTGTTTCAAACTACACGATTTATGTAAAAATACATTGATTCATATGGGAAACGCACACAGTTTTAGCTTAATGGGGGGCCTTTTTAAGGTTTAGAGTAGGAGGTGTCCTTATCGCAACTTACGGTTGATATAAAAACAAGAAATCGCTGAGCGGTTGTTAGTTTATCGATAACCGACTATCTTTACTTTTATTCTTTAGTGTTGTTATCTATAATTATCCGCTTTTATTGTTCTCTTCTACCGTTTTACTGAAAAGGTAAGTTTAATACAAGATATGACATATCAAATTAAACCTCGTAGCCTGTAGATTTGACTTAATATAATTTTAGATGTATTTTAGAGTATAAAACATTTAAATTCCACTATTTTCGATTAGTGAAAATTAAATTTACGTTGTTTTTACATCAAGGATTATATTTATTCTTATTGGTCATTTGTGTTATATTAAATTAAAGATTTTCACATGTAGATTTTGAACTTCGTAATAAAATTTTCGAACGTGATAGAATTTCTGATCACGTGATCTATTTTCAGGTATAATAGAGGTACCAACCTTGCCGTCTAATCAGTTTTTGGACATTTACCGATCGAGTCAGTTGTTTCTGAAGAGAATCAGATAAAAATGGAAAAATTCATAATCTCGAAAGATTTTGTCAAGAAGATTAGACGTTTCAATGTTGAGGGTCGTACTCTGGAATTTAAAATCAAACCAATACCAGAGGATGAGGAGCCTGTAGGATGGATACGAGATGCCATCAATCAAGTGATTGCCAGAGGAACCGAAGAACTTGAATCAGGAGATAAGGTGGGATTTAGTTTTTGCGGTAAGGAATTCAAGAGAGGAAGTGGATGGGTTCGTTTTCGTCCTGTGGAAGAGTTGACATTCGACGATGTGTGGGACGTAATCTGTAGTGTTTACCAGTCTAACTCCTCAGGTCTTAATACAGAAACCTTCTGCCTAGGCGTAACTTCAGTGAAGATGCCAGCAGGTAAAGGAAAGGGAAAAAACTACAATACTTTCGAAGAAGAATGTGGCATGCGTAGGGGAATAATAGTAATAAACAATAAAGACAATATGTGTTTACCCAGAGCTCTAGTGGTAGCTATCGCATATGTGACCAAAGACAAGGACCAAACCAAAGTGCGTACAGACGTCGGTAAGATACAAACTCAAAGAGCTCTTCAGTTGTGTACCGACGCTGATGTCGTTGTACCAGAGATGGGGTGTAGTATACCAGAACTGCAAAAATTCCAGCAGTATTTACAAAAATATAAAATTGTAGTGTACATGTATGGATCTAAGGGTCGTGATGTTATTTTCATAGGCTCTGCAGAAGGCCCCTCATTGAATTTACTGTATCATAAGGGACATTATAATGTAATAACCTCTCTTAGCGCGGCTTTTTGCTGTGGCTATTTTTGTGAGGAATGTCACGTCCCCTACGATCACAAAAACAAACACAGGTGCGGAGGTACATGCCCCTGCTGCCAGCAATCGCCAGCTTGCCCTCTGACTTTGAAGATAAATTGTAATGATTGTAAGAGATCATTCAGAGGACAAACATGTTACGATAATCATAAGAAGTCAGGGTCTATGGGAAAAAGCACCGTTTGTAAGAAAATAAGTCGATGTGTTGAGTGCTACAAGACGTTACAAAGTGGAAGGAAACACACCTGCGGAGAAATATATTGTAAAATATGCAATACCCATGTACCCCAAGACCATCTCTGCTTTATGCAACCAGACACTGGAAAGCCAAAAACAAAGGACACTCTCTTCGTTTTCTATGATTTGGAGACGAGGCAGGAAAAATTGGAAGAAGATGGATCCCTTCTCCATGAACCAAACTTATGTGTGTTTAGCCTGCGGTGCGACAAATGTATGGAAGAGAATAACTTATATTTTTGTCAGAAATGTGGAGTCCGGTTACAGGTCATGAAGGACGCCGACCCTGTAGCCTCATTTATACACCATTTGCTTACCATACGGAAAAAATTTAAGCAAGTGGTAGTAATAGCGCACAATGGACAGGCCTTTGACCATCAATTTATTTTAAATTATATACTAACCAAATCAGACCTTACACCTGAACCAATAATGCGTGGGTCAAAAATAATTATGATGACTGTGGAGAACATTAAATTTTTGGATTCCTTAAATTATTTCCCAATGGCTCTCTCTAAGCTACCTAAAGCATTTGGACTCGGAGACGCGTTCAAAAAAGGTTACTTCCCCCATCTCTTTAACACCACCGCCAACGCCAACTATGTAGGCCCACTTCCCGCTGCGGAATTCTACGACCCTGACAATATGAAGGATGGCGAACGTGAAAAATTCTTGTCATGGTACGAGGAACATAAAGATAACAACTTTGATATGCAAAGAGACCTCGTTGAATACTGTATTTCGGACGTAAATATTTTGACTGAGGCATGTTTGAAATTTCAACAACAGCTGATGGAAACCGGGGATGTTTGTCCGTTCACAGAGGGTTGTACCATAGCATCCTGCTGCAACAGGGTGTTTCGCCGAAATTTCTTAAAACCAAATACAATAGGAATCATTCCTAAGGGCGGATATAGGTGGCGGGACAACCAAAGCAAAATTGCCATTCAGTGGTTGATTTGGGAAGAAAAACAGCTGAGAATTAATATTAGACACGCTGCTAAACAACAAGAAGCCAGAGTTCACGGGGTAAAAGTTGACGGTTTTTCCGAGGAAACAAACACAGTTTTTGAGTTTCATGGATGTTATTACCACGGATGTCCGGTCTGTTTCAAACATGGTAGAGACGAACCCCTCCACGACGACCCTTCTGCAACTTTAAATACACGATATGAAGCGACAGTAGCTAAAACAGAGCGGCTTCGTGAACTAGAGTGCGAGGTTGTGGAAATGTGGGAATGTGCATTCAGAAAAATGTTAAGGGAAGATGATGAACTTAATTCCTACACAAATGGACATCCCCTGGTAATTCTTGCCCCTCTAAATCCACGAGATGCTTTTTATGGAGGTCGAACGGGAAACACTAGAGCATATTACAAGTGTCAACCTGGGGAGAAAATAAAATATGTCGATATTTGTAGCCTCTATCCCTGGGTGTGCAAATACAGCAAATTCCCCATAGGTCATCCCGAGGTTTACGTAGGGAGTGAGTGCCCAAAGGATATTACTAAAATCGAAGGGGAAATAAAATGTAAAATATTACCTCCAACAGATTTATACCACCCTGTACTACCGGTCAAAATGAACAACAAATTAATGTTCGTATTATGCTTTTCGTGTGGATTATCAATGAACCCTTTAGAATGCAATCACACAGATGAAGAAAGGGCTTTAACAGGTACGTGGGTGGTGGATGAGGTTATAAAGGCTGTGGAAAGGGGATACAGAATTCTGGAAATTTATGAAATTTGGAAGTACGACGTTGAGAAATATGACAAAGCTGCAAATATTCCCGGTTTGTTCACCGATATGATGAACAAATTTATAAAAATTAAACAACAGGCTTCGGGTTGGCCTGAGAACTGTACTACTCAGGAAGAACGAGAACGTTATGTGGAACAGTTCCTGGAGCGAGAGGATGTAAAGTTAGAGTTTGACGAAATTGTTGAAAATCCCGGTCTAAGATCACTGGCTAAGCTTATTCTGAACTCGTTCTGGGGCAAGTTTGGACAGCGAGAGAACCAGCCAAAAACAAAGATTGTCAACGATCCCGGCGAATTCTTCAGCATGTTATCGAACCCTGGGATATATGTTAACGCTGTCTTACCCATAAATGAAGATACACTCATTGTTAATTGGGAGCATAGGGAAGAAGCCGCTGATCCTTTAACAACAGTTAACGTAGTAATAGCGGCATATGTTACTACACAGGCTCGTCTGAAATTATACTCTTATCTAGAGCAGTTGGGAGACAGAGTATTGTATTATGACACAGACTCTGTTATATATGTTTCGAGAGAGGGAAATTATGACATACCCACGGGAGAATTTATCGGAGATATTACGGATGAGCTTGAGGCTTATGGGGCTGGTAGTTATATTACAGAATTTGTGTCGGGTGGACCCAAAAACTACGCATACAAGGTATTCTCTACCAAAAATCAGAAAGAAGAAATTGTATGTAAAGTAAAGGGTATTTCCCTTAATTACACTGCCTCTCAGCTGATAAATTTTGATGCCATCAAGGAAATGGTTCTAAAACCTTCAGAACCCATTTACATTACCTCGAAGAATATTCGGAGAACTAAAGAGCATGAGGTGGTGACAAGAGAGGAAACAAAAATTTACAAACCTAACTCGACCAAAAGAAAATTCTCTGACGACCATAGTTCTGTTCCCTATGGGTATAAAAAATTCAAAACGTGTTAGAATCACTTACTTTATATATATTTTTTATATTTAACCTAAGTTCTTTATGTAACAATTCTCTTATTACGTCAATATTATTTTTTATAACTATATATTTTATTGTATACCACATTTTCTATAAAACCATTTATTATGTATGTCTTTAAACTCAGCTGTTAGATCGAGAGCATAGATCTATCCTACTTCGTATTCGTGTATTTCACTATCCCTCTGCCTATGGTATTATTATTATTATTATTATTATTATTATTATTATTATTATTATTATTAATATATGAAACACAGTATTTAGAACTTGAATGTAAATATGTGTTTATAAACCTGTATACTTTTTAACATTATATCATATGGGTAGGGGTAGTATGTAAAATATTTAAGTTAGTTATGTATTAATTTTGTATGACAATATGCTCTCATCTATTTAAAAAGAGTATAAGTATGAAGAAGTGAATATTTATATGCCACCTCTGTATATTTTCTAGTAATATATATATTTTCTATGTATTGAGATATGTACACTCGATATTTACTTTGATCAATAAAAGATTTTCAACTATTTTGAGTATTATTTTCTTACCTTCCCTCCTCTGTAGACTGTTAAAATGGGGTGGTCTGTAGCCTCGGTTTCTTATTCTTTAACGACGGGGTAATTACGGAGAAGAGGATAGCTTTAAGAGTAGTGCCACAAATATTTCGTTTCGTTTTTAAAACCCAGGTAAGTATGTATGTTTTGTATTGGTAATTTTGGTCAGATGAAAAGCGAAGCAAAACAACAAAATTTATGTCACAAATTTGCTTTCGTCCTGATCAATTCAACCAAATCCAACTTTGAATATCCACCGGCCCCCTCTCTTCACTTCTTTTGGTGTCTGAAATAGTAATAAATTTTCAGTACAAAAGATATACAAGAATAACTATTGATAGTGCAGTTGCATTTTTTTTTTCTAAAGACTCGAACTTTTTACGTACATAAAATACTTACGAACAGTTCATGGACTATCCATGAAATACCTATGAACTGTCCATAAAATACCATGAGTCAGTCATCAGATACTCATAAACTGGGTATCAAATACCCATCAAATATATATAAAGAGCAATAAATGCAAATGTGGGCTGTTCATATAGAGACCTTTGTGATGACAACATGTCCTTTCTACTAGAAATTGAATCTAATAGCTAAGGGCTAAGACATGTAAACACCGGTCTTATGATTGGTGAAACATCTGTTTCAATTGAAAAAGATATACTTAATATTAATGGAAATAAATTTCCGTTGACAAAAGGCCTAACCGAGTTACTAACCAAGAGAGAACCCAAGGATTTCAACAACGAGGATATACTTTTTTATAAGCGTATATTGATGCAAACCAATGCTCACATGAGAAATTATGGAAAAGAACTTCGTATAAAACCTAACAATTCTTGGAAGTATCACAATATTATATCAAAATTGTTTCCACCAAAGAGAAAATACCACAGGAGTTCATTACCGAAGACCGTAGGAAATGAGTGCAAATTGGAACGTAATGAAAACACAGATGAAAACTCAGTCAATGCAAATTCAAGCTGGAAATATCACTATGATAAATCAAAAATGTTTCCATTGCCAAGGACCATCCCTACAGAAGATGATTATAGATCGGAATGTGATGAAAGCACTGATAAAAATACTGATGATGACGAAAACACTGATGATGAAAATCTAGTCAATACAAATTCAAACTGGAAAAATCAAAATATATCAAAAATGTTTCCATTACCAAGAACCATCCCCGCAGAAGATGAGTACAGATTGGAACAATACGAAAACATAGATCCTAACAAGATTGTTGATATGATACGTATTAATAAATTATTGGGGAAAGATTATCAGTACCTTGTCAATATACTTGTTGATATGAGGATAATCAAATAAGAATAGTTAACATACAGTTTATTTGCTATCCAACTTGAAATCTTCTTAAAAACCCTCTGGAACACATTATGTTCAAATGATAATCGAAAATCATTATACTTACTGATATCTGATATTAATATAAATTTTTTATAAAAAAAATTCATTTATCTTGTAAAATTCAAAGCGATTGGATGCATCTGCATTACAAAAATGATTTATTGTAATAATTGTGAAAAGAAAGATTCGAAAAAGTGCTTCCCCACCCCAGAACAAACTATTCCTCAAGATAAAGTAAAAGAAATTATGGAGTCGGTATTTCGAAAATATAAATATTACGCCTGCTGTTTACCTGCATGTTTAATATTTTACGAACAAATTAAAAGATTTTATATACACTCTGAAGTAAAAATGGGTTTTGCTACGTGTAAATCTGAGAAGGAGGAAGTACCTAGACCTATACCTATACATTTTTGGAACGAAATTAACGGTAAAGAATACGACCCTTCACTAGGGGTAGCAAGAGAAGAATACCCTGACATGGTGGTGGATTATCATGAAGGGAGATGTACTGTTACCAATTTCGAGGATAAATTAATGGAAGTGGCATACGACGCGTTTAAAGAGACAAAGACTACAGAGTTCTTCTTTTCGATGGCACCAGAACAAATATTGAAAATAAGAACAGACATTCACGAGAAAGTTACATCCTTTTTAAACGTATTAAATAAAGATTTATAAAAAACTTTCAGTAAATTATAAATTTACTGCAGACTTGTAATGAATAAAATCAATCAGTTTTTATTTAAAGAGAAAAATCTGTGTAAAACTTCGAATTTAATTACTTAGAGGATCAAGTAAAGTTAAAGGACCAAGAAGATTTGAGAATGTTGCAGTACTTCATGAAAACTAGTGATAGAAAATCTACAGTTTATTATTTTTCCAAGATACCGAGTCTCCTTGTAAATATTAAAATATTATACTTTGTAGAGTAAATAAAATTGTTAAACCAAAATTATAAAAATAAAAACATTTCAAATTAAAAATGTGTTTTCAATAACTCACCCCCTACACCCATATATAAAAATATATGAATTTAAAATTATTATAATTGAAACCGTTAATCTTATATCTCAAATATTTAATCTGATGACATTTTATATAATCAAAAGCTCTTTGTGAATAAACTGTAAAAGGTAATTTGAAAAATATATCTACATATTTTACGATATTTTATAAAACACTATTTTAAGGGTTCTGTATATATATTTTCTCTGAAGAAATTCAACCCATTAGTTGATTAGATGATATTATGTAAAATTTAAATATTATGAATATTTATAATTTTTTATTTAAAACAGTGGTCGTTATCATAGCATTATATCAATGGACAGAAAAAAATGGTAGAATATATTACATGATAATGTTTTACCTTTATTATTTCGATCGAGTCCGCTTTTCAATGCTGTTGCAAATGCAACAGCTCTCTAATACCCCAACTGTAACCACATTAGCCTCACACGCTGCGCAAAAAATGTTCATAACATTTACCCATTCTCTTGTGGTGTGGAAGCTCACATGCCTGTGTGTAGCATCATCTCCAATAATTCGCAAATACAGAATGTAACACCTTGTGCAAATGTTTACATCGCCCCTCTGCACACTACGAATTACTACAAATGATCCGGTGTTACACACCAGGCCAAAATTTCCTGAAATTTCCTCTACCATGTTAAACACAATTTCGATGGAATTTTCACCATTTTCGTCAGGAGCATCCGCCTCCACACCCTCGTCCACACCCTCGTCCAATTCCTCCTCCACCTCAAGTTCTCCATCTTCCCCTCCATCCAGTTCCTCTCTCTCGCCGTCTCCATCATCCCCTTCTTCACCATCCCCTTCTTCACCATCCCCTTCTTCACCATTCCCTTCTTCACCATCCCCTTCTTCACCGTTCCCTTCTTCACCATCCCCTTCTTCACCATCCCCTTCTTCACCATCCCCTTCTTCACCATCCCCTTCATTCAATTCATCACCCCCTTCATTTAATTCCTCAACAGCTTCTCCATTACCCCCTTCAACTTCACCGTCCACCTCTTCGAAATTATTACTGTCCTCTAAAGATAATTCTCCTAAAAATACGATGAACGGACGCGCGGCCATAATTATTTTTAAAAAACTACACAACACACACATACACATACAATAGTTGGAAGTGAAATGATATGTAAATACATTTTCTATACCTATATAATATAATCTTTCTTGTGATTAAAAATTTTTGATGATGAGAAAAGTTTATTTATATTACTACATACTGATTAAGCTATATTTTATCAGGAGTATTACAAAGAAGATGAATACAATACATTCATTGTTTTGGAAATTCTCTGAACTCGCTAAAAATTGATAGAAATTACAAACCTCATATACAATCTTTTTTATTTAACAAATTAAGTGTGCAAATACATATTTTTGTAAATAATTTTATTAGGCTGAACTTTCCAAAAATAAAAATAATAAAATGAAAGAGAATTAAATTTTACATAAAAAAATATTTCTATCATTTTTTCGTTTGAGTAAAACTATAGGAGATAGAAATTTTGTAGCTAATACTCGGGATGGAACTCGGTGACAGCATTCGAACGCGATCATAAAAACTTTTTTTCATAACTTCAGATTGACAGTGCTAAATGCATTTTTAGGGAAAATATTATCATGTAATTAGTGGACATGTTTGTTTTCCAAAAATGATTTTTTTATATTAAATATTGATAGATAAGTTAGGTGAAATTAATTTTTTCCTATTTTAGTTAAATAACTGTCATTTTCATAATTTTCAGATATCTAATTGACTTTAATATTATCAAAACACTAAGTTACTGCACAGAGCAATAAAATTATAAATAATTCATTTTTTTTTCTAAATAACGCAAATTTTTATAAATTAAAAATTAATTTCTGTTTCTCATATGTTAAACTTTAAACGTCATTAATACTGAAAATAAAATAAGATATTGATATATTATGGGTAGGTTTCAAAGCTTGAATAATGTACTTTGTGATGATGTATCATGATCTTTATAAAAATAACAAATATTTCCATGAAATTTGTGAAAATTGGGTGAAAATCGTATGCGCTAAATTTATTAACAGTAGTAATTTGTTTAAGGCTCTTGTAACGGAAGGCCTCCTCTTTCGAATTCTATATTTTTGTTTCCGTCTATGCTTAGAGACGAAGTGAATAAAAATAACAAACTATAATATTTGACACTCCTAGTAGTAGTTAAAGTTTTTGATGATGATGATGGAACAGAGTTTCCGAAACGATAACATTTTTAATTTTTTGAACTACAGAATTAATATTTTTTACATTTTGTTTTAGTTTATTTTTTTTTAAGTGTAATACATTTTGTATATTAGTTAGAAAAATTAAAATCCAAACTCTTTGACGCGACGGTTTCTCTAATCTATTTTTTAAAATATTCAATAAAAATAAGAAATCATAAATAATAGACCCGTTCAGTGTTTTTTTAAAATTTATACTTAAATCGAAAGTAGAACACTTTTAACGCAATCCCCATAAATTTATTCGAACATTTAAATAAATTACCAAAGTTGGACCGCGCGGAAACGGGGCGGAGCTTCGCGTGACGTCAATTTGTAGATGCTGATCAGGCGACAGTCGAGATTTAATAATTAAGAACATTGGAGGTGAAATAAATTGAAATTTTAAGAAGAAGAAAAGGTCATATGTAACTTTTCATAAGAATTGATAGTCTTTAAGTTATAACGACTTGAAAATTGTGATTTTATCTTAAAAAGGTATTTCAAAACAATATTCGTCAAATAACTCGAAAAGTATTACATTGAGCGAAAACATGCTAGAGACAAATAAGAAAGCTTCTATACCATAAATAACAAAGAAGTTATGACAGAAACAATGTACTTTTTCAATTTTTGTTTATGCAAAATGACGTCATGAGTCGGCTAAGCGCTTTGTACTGAAACCCAATCTTTAACATTGAATATCTAAGAATTGGATATACTTATGAAGCTGAAATTTTAATAGCTTATCTAGATGATCGAATTCTATTGAATACCATAAAAAAAAACGAAAAGAAATTATCAGTAACAAACCCATTATTGACAATATCTATAAATGTATTACGAATCCGGACATGGGTAGTTTTTTATCAATTATAATATGAAAAACCGTAATCATCCACCTCGAAAATAATTATGTGAACATTTTAGTAATTCCACCATTTGATTTGTTTGAGTTCTATCAGTTTCAAAGTATTTTCTTGATAAAAATAGATATTTTGAGTTTTCAACAAATCTTTTACACACTTTTAAAGAAGGTGAACTTTTCAATTGTTTATTTGAGTTCACTACAAAGGTTTTATTCAGATTTCTTGAGTTCAAAGTATTTCTGTAATAATACAACTTTTTTTTTCATCTTAAAATATTGGACTATACAAGAAATAAGCGAAACATGTTTAAAAAAATAAAACCCATGCCCAACTGAAAAATTACTATCGGGTATTTATCTCAAATTTCCGTGAAGTAAAAAATATTTGAGGTTTTTGGTTCTTGTAGACACACTAAATCATATTTTTTTTTCTCCCTCTTTAATAATAAGGTGGGGGTGGTAATGGGGTGGCTAATGCCAAAAAAAAAAATATTTTTTTGAGACCTTATAGTTTCTCCTATAAACACTATATACCAATTTTATGGATTCTTACCTACTTGATTTATCTATTTAACTCAATTTACCCCCAACCCTTCAACGGAACAAGATGAAAATAGAATCTTGTTTCATATCACGTTAAAATACGTACGTGTACCAAATTTCAAGTCAATATCTTAAACGGTTCCAGAGTAATCGTACGCACAAAAAAAAAGTTACAGACTTACAGACATACAGGCAGACTGACAGACAGAATTTCTTTTTTCTTCTCAAACTCAAAATCTCGACGTTTCATGACATTCTAAACCTATTTGAATAATAAAAATATTCAGAATTTTTTTTTTAGTCGTTACTATACTTCCACTGTATGTAGAGTATGTAAGTTGTCTTATTTCAGCTATTCAAAACTTTGGTAAAAAAAAACATTTTTAAAATTCCTATGTTCTGGGGAAAACTAAATATCTAGTTTCTTAGATTATATGACACTGTATAAAACTACCCAATTATAAAAGTTTCAATTAACAATAAGTAACCTCTCTGTGAACGATGACTGAAAACCAGTAACTTAAAATAATGTTTATGAATTGTTATGTAAATCATTGTACAATCATAGAATGACTCGATGTATCCTGTATTAGAATTACAAGTTGATATTTCCGTAAATTGATAGTCTTTATGTAAAATAGTACCTACTTAATCTGAGACGTTGTGTATATCACATTTTCAGAGTTAAGGGGATGTGAATGAAATGTAAAATATCTATAAATATAAATGTAAAATTTTTCTAGCAATAGAAATTTCTAGATTTATGTTTATTTGTTAAAAGAGAAAATTTTTCAGTACTTTCTATATATTACTATACGTATCTAAAGCGATTAAGCGCTCAAGAAATGATAAAAAAAAATAAAATAATACCCCTTCTTCAAAGTAGACATTATTATTTTTAGTATTTAGTATTTAGTATTAGTATTTTCGTTCGATAGCCCGAAGGTCTTTCTCGTACCTCGGTTTTCGGTTTTAAAACGCGTGCTTTATACAATTTTTTTGCTGAATGTTGCATAGAAAAATATCACTGTAAATTTTGTAAAGAATTTACGGTTAAATATTATTCTACGTTACGACCGATTGCTGTTGGTTAGATGTAAAAATATCTTGTCCCAACTGCAATGTAAACGACCTCGTGTGTTAGTAAAAAAAAAAATAAGTTTTTTAAAACTCACCATAAAATGTCTTCTTCTTCTTCTTCTTCTGTATATTCAACATTCAGACATCTTAATACTTATTCTCAGTTCTTAAATTTTCTTGTATACCTATAATAAAAATAATCTATTATAAATTTCTTTATATTAAATTAAATCATCAACTAAAATTAAAGTTTTTTTTCTATATAAACTTTTTTTTTATCATCTAGGATGTTTCGGATTGATTTTTTTTTAAATTTACTTTTTTATTTGAGTCTACGAGTTTGAAATGTTTTTATCCGAAAAGAAAAATATGTGGTTAGTTGTTATATGTTAACACTACTCTGAGAATCCCTGTATATAAAAAATAATTATGTTAATCTATATATTAGGTACTATTTGTAACAAAACCTTTTTAGTATAAAATATCTAACAAGAAAAATGTTATATATTATTAAACAATTACATCATCTTTTTAAAATGAAAAAAGTTTAATGCTCTTCTGAGACCTTGTATATAAAAATATTTAACGTTAATCGGTGTATTTTTAATAAAAAAAACATGAATTGAGTATCAATTGGAAAGTAGTGAAAAATGAAAAATCTGAAAGTACCACAGATCACAGGTTATTAAAATACGTCTAGAGAAAGATAAAACGGTAAATAGAATTCAAAATAGGAAAAAATTATAATATGGTGAATTTTTTTAAAACTTATTATCAAATTGACAGTCATCATTCATTATCAAACTACTAATATTTTACCGTTAGGTATATGAGTTCAGAAAATTTTTAAAATTACAAATTGAATAGCTCTTCACCGTTTTATAGAAAATGTATTAAACTTACATGTTTAGTTGTTTTCTTGCGATGATGTTGAATAGGGATAACACACACACTAACACTGGCACTATGTCTATTCACGAAAAACTCTACGGCCATTAATGTACAATATTGCCCTGAAAGAACAAAATTATTTAGTAAGAAACTCATTGATACCAAAAAAGAAAAAATGCTTACTCTGATATTATCACCAGTCTTGGAATACTAAAAAAAAAAAATGGTTATTAAAAAAAAAATACTGTACGAAAATATAAACTGTTACTTACTAAAATTCCAGTCCTGGCTCTATTACAACTGGTAATGGGGGTTGTGGCAATGGTGGTGGATTTGGTGGACATAGTGGACAGTTTCTGAAATAAAAAAAAAATATGAACTTATAATTATAAGAAAAATAAAATAAAAAATGTGACTTCAAAATTTAAATTAATTTTTAAATAACTTTTTGATTAAAACTTACTCCTTGTATTTTTTCAAAAAGTAGTCCAGCTTTTCTGACCACTCGAGAGGGGGTGAAGGTATTCTGTACGATTCTAAAAAAAAAATATTAGAAAGAGTCTTAAAACAATAATTTGCTAACCTTTAACTTTTACGGAAATGTAGGGCCAGGCTATCCAACGTGACCCTACGCGTGCCCTCTTGTATAAAGTGGAATTTTTCAATTTCTCTAAAATAAATATTAATTAAAACCAGATTAATATTTCATACCAAAAACTTACCAATACTACGGGAGTTCATCTTGACAATGAATAATAAAATTATAAAACGTCTGAATTGCAGTTATTTGAGTATTCTTCTAACAATACCTCTTTATATTTTATGCAACTACGGTATATGAAAGGAAATGTCTTTAAGGTTTTGATAAGCGTATGCTCTTAATTGATAAACGCAATGTTATTGCTTTATATGATTACTTGAAAAAAATTCTAGTTTTAGATATTTGAAGTTTATCACAATCAAAATCCAAAAAGCTAAATTTCTTTCTCTCAGAGGTTCAGGTACAATACTTTGAATAGGGGAAATAAAATTATGTAAAATACTACAGGTTTTGTATTTTACAACTTATAATTCTAATAAAAATAGTTTTTACTTACCTGAAAACTAAATTAATATACAGTGTGTTTCCTGAAAGGTTTCATGTAATGATTGCATTTGAAACTGAATAGAAATTAAGTAAACTAGGTAATTTGTTGGTATCTTGAACAATCATTGGTTCATGTTTTTGGAGAAAATCTTGAATTGATGAGAAATTCTTTTGAAACGAAGAATTTTTTAGTATAAGCTGTTACACGAAAAAAATGATTTTTAATTAATTAATTCTTTTCTCGAGTTATAGGATGGTATCAATAATTAAATGTGTCTTTTTGTCATAGAACATTTTTGATTATCATAATGTTTTGTGTGACTAATGCTCGTGCTATCAATTGCTAATAACAATTTTTGATTACTAGCTACCCGGCCCAGTGCATAGAAGAAATAAATTTTTGTTTGTCTCTAAAATCTTAAGTTCCTTCATTTTCTTCATCTTACACATAATTTCATCTATAATCGATGAATTAGAATACAGATCATACATATATTAGTGATAACCTCTATGACCTTAACGGAAAGAAATAAAATTACGTTTGGTTTCATTGTTAAATGTGACAGACGTTTAAAATGTTACTTTGAACTTATATTCGTCTTATTGATTATATCAATTTTTCATGAAGTTGAAATAGACGGATTTCGCTAATACAGTAGGCCTCCACTGCGCATGCTTTTCTTTGTGTGTGACGTCATGCATTGACTCATGTATACCAGTATTAATCGACTTGAAGTCAAGTACCTCGATAGCCTAGTGTGTTGAGCATTGTGCTTTCAAACCGGAGATCGGTGGTTCGAATCCAGGGCGGTGGCTGGATTTTTTCATTAAAAATAATAACAATAAAAATATAAATTTAGCATGTGACTATATACTAGCTGTATAAAGTGTAGTACTATTACGTATATATAAAAATATCATTACTGATTCATCCAGAAGTGTTGTGATTGAGTATTCAATAACAATTAATGATAAATAAATATTATCACGTGACTCCTATATAGGAAATTATAAATATTCAGAATTTAAATTAAAAATTAATTAACAAAAAAAAATATATTATCACGTGACCCCCTCTATAGGAAATTAAAAGTATTCAGAGTTTTAAGGAATCATTGATAGATGGCGCTGGGGAACAAAGTAGTTAAGATCACCTGTTCCACGACTTCCTTGTGTACCGATAAAGGGTCCCACACTCAAAAATGGGTGAAAATAGGTAAACATGATAACAGTGATTTCACATTCAAAATGGGTAAAAATAGGTAAAAATGAAATTGTCAAATATTAGGTTGAATCAATTACCAAAAAAAAATTAGGGTGGGTCAATTGCCAAAAAAAAAAAATTCAAGGTCATTGAACTGGATGGATCAATTGCCAAAAATTAGGAATTGGTCAATTGTAGAAAAAAAAAATTCAAGGTCATTGAACTGGGTGGGCTAATTGCCAAAAAATTAGGGGGTGGGCCAATTGCCAAAAATTAGGGGGTGGGCCAATTGCCAAAATTAGGGGGTGGGCCAATTCCCAGAAAAAAATTTTCCCACGCTCAAGTATCGCCATACCTACTGACAAGTCCTCGCATCACTAATCGGGATGGAAGCTATACAAAGCTTCAGAAAGGAGTCTAGACCCTGTCTTCTGGATAAATCAACTAATTCGCGTGACTCAAGACAGAAGGAAAGCTGCGCCAGGACTAAGCCAACTATTTATCACCTCGAGGGGTAAAGTTGGGGCAGCTTCTAAAGGGATCATAGCAGGCTAGATCAAAACCGTCTTTAAAGAGGCTGGGATTGCATTTTCCCCGGGACGCATCCGATAAGCGGTGGCTTCGGCGAGGTGGAACAACAAAATCCCGTTAGACACCATCCTTAAAACGGAAACTGACAGGGTAACCAAAATTTCTTCAAACATTATTACAAGGAAATAGACAGAACATAACCGATTATTTGTCCACGGAATTAGACTTTGATAAATAAAGTTTTTGTGTCCATACTTTAGTGCCGCATCAATTATGCATTCATGTTGTAAGTTATGCCCCTATGTTGAAAGAAAGACTAGTTTATGTGTTTTTATTTTTTATTCTTATATAACATTCCAGTTTACATGGCTAGCTGTTTTCTTAGATTATTCTATGAGAATAAAGATTATTTCTGTTTACGGTATATAAATTGGTTTGATAAATGGAACGAACCCTAGTTCTCATCTCACAGTACGCATTCCACGTCGTCAGAAACCAAACACTTCTCATTAAGGGTCAAGCCGACGGCACTGAACCGAAATAAGTATCGTTTTTCTCCAGGATGGAAAAAAACGGCTATTTCGGGTCATGCCTAGCTTTGACCCAATTGAGGCCTTGGCGTAAAACTTCTCCCTTAATGACAAAGTACTGAAATGCGCTCTCGTCTGCAGCGCGGGCACACGCCGGAGGAGGGCTGGGTGCGACGTTGCCAATGAGAGCGCCTAAAACAGGGAATGCAGAATTCGTCTAAGTGGAAGAAAGAAGAAAAGAGAAAAGGAGGGACGAACGTTTACACCCACGATTAAACATAGTGTAATCTCATTAAGGGTGAAGTCTAGGCATGACCCGAAATAGTCGTTTTTTTTCATCCTGGGGAAAAAAGTAAGTTCATCCTGGTAATTATCCAGTAGTGTCACTGAAAGCTTGGTATTATAGAGATCAGCAAATTATATATTATATAGCTTGATATATTATACATTTGTAAGTATATGTATGCGACTTTTTGAATACATTTAAGAAATCGTTTTATTATTTTATTGGTGTTTTATAACGCAATTAAATTAAGCTTCAATAAAACTGTTTTATAGTGGCGGTATCGAATTTTCTTAGAGCCTGCGGAATTGTTTGTATAATTATTTTGTAATGGTTGCTTTTACAAAATGTCAACAATGACTAAACTATTTTATAAGATGGTGCGAATTTTGCACTTGTAGCTATCGTAATAACGTTTTTAAAGTGTTTCTGAGACTAATGTTGTTTAATAAAATTTGTGTGGGAAACATTTCTGCCGCTTTTATAAAATACCAAATTGCTAGTTGGATAATGGAAAAACAAAAAAACTGACGAAACGTGATGACTAATATGACTCTGTTTTCTTTACATCTTCAATAACTGATTTTAACTTTTTAGCAACGATTATTTCACTCATTGACGCTATAACCAATGAGAGCCCGTTTTTTCACAACATTGCACCAATCAAACGTCATTATTAGTGGTAATTCAAGCTAGATCTGCTTTTGACAGGACCAACATGCAAAATTTATCGCTCTAAATTTTTAGGTCGCTGCAGCGGCAAATATTGCGAAAATTTTTTGACGTTTTGTGTCGTGACATGTTTTCGGCAAATAGGACAAATCGTGCTTTTAAATGTTATCTATAAATATCTTCTCTAGCTTATTACTAATTGTTAACGTAAATTGTAAATTGTAGTACTGTATTAATAACCTAAAAAGCCAATGCTGTGTGGAACTTATATAGGTTCAGGACAAGTTATAGGTACACAGCTTTCAATGGCTTAATACCTAACATAATTACAAAATAATTTTCTCAACTAAAATTAAATATGAATATCTACGAAGCAAACAAATCAGTTATTTCATGATAAATACACAAATGTAGGTACTTACTTATGGTAATTCATCAATCATTACAAAGCAGTTAACACTTATTTGGAAAATCAAAACTCTGCAGTATCACTATATACATTATAATTCGTTGTACTTAAAGTCTCTCTACTTAAACAAGTAAACCTTAACTTAACTATCAAACTTCTCAAATTAGAAACAAGGATTAAATACATAAATATATATTAATAAACACTTTAATATAATAATTCAATTCACTGTTTAGGCTAAGACTAAGTTAAGCTAGCGTTACTAGATGGCGGTACCATACCATCTGAGCCGGCAGCCTTAGAACGTAAAAGAGATAGATTGGTAATATGCAATTTGTGTGATTTCACCCGTAATGTGATTTGTCGAAGCGTGCTTTGTTGTGACGACTAGTCTTATAAGTTACAGTACCTATGGTTTAACGTATATTGTTTTTCTTGATTGTCATAATTTAAACCTACTTTGTTTTTTATTAGATGAGTCGCTTTGGAAATTCATTTTTATGTGACGTAAATGATGAAATTGAAGATAAAGGTGAGTAATCTCTAAAAAGCAACAAGGAAACGTTTGAAGGCAATTAATTACTGAACATAATATTGAAGATATACTTAATGAATTATTTATTCGTGAAATATTCTCCACAAATACCACTCGTGCTTTAAATTTTATCTAAAAATTTTTTCTCAAGCTAAGTTGCCCCTAGTTAATATAACTCGTGCAAATTGGCAGTTTATTATCAAAGATTAAATCCCTCCCGCTAAAGCGGTCGGGATTTAATCAGATAATAAACTGTCAATTTGCACTCTTTATATTACCAGGCAACACGCTTTCGAAAAAATTTTCGATAAAATTTTAAGCACTAGTGATATTACATACGATAAAAATGTCAGTTGTATTAGACTTTTTTTCTCAGGGTGATATTAACTGTTGAAAAAATGTTGAATTTTATATGCCGCCACGAAGCTGGAAAAATCTTCACGGGGTCTCGGACTATTAAGGAAAACGATATTACAAGATTGTGTACAAGAAATAATTTGTCTAAACAGATACCAGTGACAAGCTGAATGCCGAAACTCAATTCTTCTATACAATGCTCTAGCATTGAACACGTGCGGCTTAAAAGACATTTTCTTTTGTTTCATGTTTCATGATGTCCGATTATTCAACTATATTCATATCATATTAATTTTGACTGGCAAAGTGTTTTTATATTTTATTTT
This sequence comes from Rutpela maculata, assembly GCA_936432065.2. Classification (NCBI taxonomy): domain Eukaryota; kingdom Metazoa; phylum Arthropoda; class Insecta; order Coleoptera; family Cerambycidae; genus Rutpela; species Rutpela maculata. The sequence goes on from OW386285.2 coordinate 205,937,881, forward strand.
TTAATATTTTCCTCTTACATTTTCATTTAATATTTTAAATTGAACACTGTGCGGCGGTGTTTCACGCCGAAGATACCGGGTTGGCTCCAGAAACAGGTGTTCAGGTGGGACAGGTGTATGTAGTATTATTAATTGTGATAAAGTTTTGATTTCTTTGTACTCGAAATCAGAAGGTCACGAGTTCTAAATGCAAGTAGGAAGTAATTTTATTTAACTGTATTTTATACTGACGTCTGTTTGCCCAATTAAGTTGACATCATAATTAAAAGTGTCTAAAACTAACATTAATTACCAAAAAAAACTGCAAAGAGTATCCCATAGAATGTACAACAATTATATAAAAAATTATACATAAATAGTTCAATAGCACAGGCCCACAAAAAAAAAAGTTGTCTGCGCCGCGGTATTGACCATACCTATCCCTTGTATTTTGACCCGCTGAACACGAATCTGACCTTAGTTTTCCCCTATACGTCAGGTTTTTTTTTTTTTTTAAGCAAAAAAGTCTAATATTTATATATTATTTGCTATTAAAAGAAAAACCTGACGTGCTGGTGAAAAACTAAGATCAGATTCGTGTTCAGCGGCTTAAAATACAAGGGATAGATGTGGTCAGTACCCCCGTGCAGATGACTTTTTTTCGTGGGATTGTGCCACACTGAGTGTGGCACAGTGGCAACCAAAAAAAGTGGTCTGCGCGGGGGTACTGACCACACCTATCCCTTGTATTTTGAGCCGTTGAACACGAATCTGACCTTAGTTTTTCCCCTACACGTCCGTTTTTTTTTAACAGCAAAAAAAGTCGTGTTGAATCGTGATATTTATATATTTATTTGCTGTTAAAAAAAATCTGACGTATAGGGGAAAAACTAAGGTCAGATTCGTGTTCAGCGGCACAAAATACAAGGGATAGGTATGGTCAGTATCCCGGCGCAGACAACTTTTTTAATCGGCAGAAGAGTATAACGTTTACTCTAGTTTACTTCATACATATCTAACATCTAACTTTCTACCACTATTATTATACTTTTTGCAAAAACGAAGAGCATACACTGAAAAAAGTATTTGTGTAATTTTACGTGCTTCTTCATGTAGTTCTTTGACCAGTGATAATGACTAAAATTTTACAGACTGGATGTAAAACTACACCACTGTTGTCTGTAAATTTACAAGACGGCTAGTAAATTTGCACTCAGTGTGGATAATTACATTGTTATTTAACAGAACAGTTGACGTAAAATCATATTAGGACAGGAATAAATTCGAAAGTTACGTATATTTCCATGTGGCATGTATTTGTCTGTAGTGATTTCTAATTACATGTAAAAAAAAACGCTGCCCAAGGAATCACTACTTCCACATCCAGATTTTCTATCCAAGTCTCTCACAACGAAAAAATTTTGTATGTGGAAATAATTGTTTATGGAACTTTAATAATATAATATTTGAAATCCTCTACCCCAAAAACTCATAAAACGATACCCCCAAATCGGTAGTGGGGGGTAGTGGGGGGAGGATGAAGTAAAAAAATATTTTGCGGTTTTTTGTTCTTGTAAACAGTACACACTAATTCATAATCTTTTCTCATCGCCTTTAATAATGGGGTGGGGTTGGTAATGGGGGTGGCTAATTCCAAAAAATTTTTTGAGACCTTAGCTTCTCTTGTTACTAAATACCAATTTTATGGACTTTTACCTGCTTCATTTACCTATTTACCTCCGTTTACCCCAATTTACCCCCCAACCCTTCGACGGAACAAGATGAAAATATAATCTAGTTCCAGATCTCGTTAAAATACATACGTGTACCAAACTTCAAGTCAATATCTTAAACGGTTCCAGAGTAAATGTGCGCACAAAAAAAGTTAGACAGACACACCGACAGACAAATAGAATTTTTTTTCACTCAAACTGAAAATCTCGAAGTTTCATGACATTCTAAGCCTATTTGAACAATAAAAATTTTTAAATTTTTTTTTGTCGTTACTATACTTCCACTGGATGTGGAAGTAATACATGCCACATGGAAATATACATAACTTTCGAATTTATTCCTGTCCTAATGTGATTTTACGTCAACTGTTCTATTAAATGACAATGTAATTATCCACACTGAGTGCAAATTTACTAGCTCTCTTGTAAATTTACAAACAACAGTGGTGTAATTACTTCCACATCCAGGAAGTATAACGACAAAAAAATTTTTAAAAATTTTTATTGTTCAAATAGGCTTAGAATGTCATGAAACGTCGAGATTTTAAGTTTCAGTGAAAAAAATTTTCTGTCTGTCTGTCGGTCTGATCTGTCGGTCTGTCTGTAACTTTTTTTGTGCGCACGTTTACTCTGAAACCGTTTGAGATATTGACTTGAAATTTAGTACACATATGTACTTTAACGAGATCTAGAGCCAGATTATATTTTCATCTTGTTCCGTCGAATGGCAGGGCTGGCTCTAGGGGGGGGGCGAAGCGGGGGGCTGCCAGGGCGGCAAAAATCTAGGGGCGGCAAATTCTTCAAATCCACAGTTACCAAAAAATATAAAAAAGCTAGGAAACAATTGTTTCACTAATATAGTAATAGTAATGTTAACTTTATGTAAATAATTTGTTATTGTTCGTTTTTTTTTATATATAAAGTAGGTTACACCTGTTTTTATATGTGATTTTATTTCTTGTCTAATTTCTGTGGTGTGGTATTTTTTGTAAGTTTTAATACGGTAAATTTTTTCAATTATTTTATTTTACCCTTTTAAATAAAATAAATAACGGTCAGGTAGCGAGGTAAATAAAAGACAAAGTGATATCCAACCCAGATTGAAATAAATTAAACTTAATTTTGTATTTAAGTTTGTTTTGTACATTATATTATCCAATCAGGTCCTATGTGCAGGAAAAAATATTATTCAGTAACTCTTTAATTCACTTTTAAAAAATTTTTGAACGCACCTTAGTACTTTTTTGGGGATTTTATAGTTTCTCTATTTGCATTGTCTGTATTTGGCAGATGTCAACTAGAAGTGTCATACTTCACATTTTGTGATCAAGTTTATTAATCTGCCAGTTTTAAATCATCAAAAATTCGATTTTAACGAAAAAATTAAAAGCGGGGCAAAAAGAGACCAAATGGGCAGACTGAAGCAGGCACATTTCAGAGAGCCCCCCCCGCATAAAATTCACTGGCGGGCCCCCGCGCCTAATAATTGATGAGCGGGAAACATTTTTTTTGTCAAAATCTCTGGCGGGCCCTCGCTACGGGCTCCCCGGAAGTCAACGGGCCTCCGCGCTTAATAATTGATGAGCGGCGGAGAGAAATTTGAAAAAAAAAAAAAATTCCAAAATCTCTGGCGGACCCCCATTACGGGCCCTTCGGAAGCCTTGGCCCCTAAACTCAATATCCAATAGACCCCCCCCCCATACGGGGGCCTGATTTCAGCTTCCTAATTTAGGAGAAGCTAGCCCTTCTGCAAGCCCCTTCTTATTTAGTAAAAAATTGAATAAATTACACATAAAAGAAAAAACCCTCCTCTGTACTTATTTTTATACTTCCATTTGTACGATGTCAATAAGAATGAGAATAAATCACGTGTCTTTCATTTGCCCTTCACTGTCTTTTTTTACCCCACTTGGAGGGTAAAAATGAGACACTGTTTATTTTTGTTTATACATAGAAATAGAGTTTTTCCTGTCATTTTTACATATGATACCAATCTTGCATTAAATATGACTCGATTCTAAGCAACCTAAAAATTGAAAGATGTCATTTAGTCTCATTTTTACCCCGCCTGACCCTAATGTTATTTGAGAGGGGTGGCAAAATGAAACTGTGCCCGGGGCGGCAAAATACCTGGAGCCAGCCCTGTCGAAGGGTTGGGGGTAAATTTGGGGTAAATAGGTAAATCAAACAAGTAAGAGTCCATAAAATTGGTATTTAGTATATACAAGAGAACTAAGGTCTCAAGAACAATTTTGGCATTAGCAACCACCCCCACCCCATTATTAATGGGGATGAAAAAAAAATTGTGATTTAGTGTGTGTACAGAACCCCTACTACCACCTCCTATCACCACCCCCAACCCACTACCCATGTGGGGTATCGTCTTATGGGTTTTCGGGGTAGAGGATTTCAAATATTATATTATTAAAGTTCCATAAACAATTATTTCTACATACAAAATTTTTTCGTTGTGAGTGACTTGGATAGAAAATCTTGATGTGGAAGTAGTGATTCCTTGGGCAGCGGTTTTTTACATCCAGTCTGTGAAATTCTAGTCATTATCACTGGTCACAGAACTACATGAAGAAGCACATAAAATTACACAAGTGCTTTTTTCATCGAATGGCATTTGATCGGCACATTTCTAAAACCGTAAATATCGTTCGTAGACAAAAAATTTTCATATCATTTTGTTGGTAAACGAATTTTGAACAATTTTCCAAATGTCTCTCCGTCACGCTTCTTGTAAGCACGATAACTTAAGAAAGATAAGTCTGATTGTATTAAAATTTGGATAGTAAATTACTGCTAATTAGAGAAACAAAATCGATCAGTAAATAAAAAAGTTATTAATCATTTAAAATTAAAAAAAAATGTTTTCATAATTATTATTGTAACGTGTTTCCACCCTTAGGAAACTACCCCTTGCAAATTCCGTGGGTTCCAAAAATTAGAACAAGAGATTGTCCACTAACACACTTTATTAAATATTTACTGGATACTTCACAATACTATTATTAATTTAAATACACTTTACTGACTAAAAATCACAATGTTTATCACTTTGTTTTTCCTTGAAGTCTTAACCTCACTTTCTATACTTTCTGAACTACTCGCCGAGAATGCGGTCGGTCTTTTATACCTAAAAATGACAGATCTCGATTTTTCTGTGATGACGCCACCATTCTCTAGATTGTCACTTTGGAATTTCTGGTAGGTTCTTTCTCGAGTAGGTGCAAATACATCATTCTAGGGGTTGTAACACATCACACTGCCCCTTCCTTAAGCCTGAACGTCCCGGTCAGGCAATTCAGCCTCTTTCACATACTTCGCCAGTCTATCCAAGTGTACGATCTTCATCTTGGACCTTTTGTTTCGTTGAATCCGATAGACGACATCATTAATTCGGGTAATAACAATATAAGGTCCTTCTCAAGGAGGTTGAAGTTTCGGTGACTTCCCTTTCTTTCGTTGTGGGTTGTACAGCCAAACCAGATCTCCTGCCTTGAACCCTTCTGAACTACCCTTACGGTCGTATCGAGCCTTCATTCGGTCACTGGCTATGGTGATTTGGTCTCTAACCAGCTCATGAACATTTCTTAGCCGTTCACTCATTTCATCCACATAGCTGTTCACAGGAAGCTGTTCTCCGCCTGGTGTTCCGAAAATCAAATCACGTGGCAGTCTGATCTCATGTCCAAATACTACACGGGCTGGTGTTTGTTTCGTAGACTCGTGGATAGCAGCTCTGTATACCATGAGGAAGAACCGTATGTGGAGATCCCAATCACGTTGATTCTTATGAACCACTTTAGAGAGATGTTCTTTCATGGTCTTGTTGTGTCGTTCCACCATTCCATCTGATTGCGGGTGAAGAGCTGTTGTCCGTGTTTTGTGTATCCCCAATAACTTGCAGATTTGTTGAAACACCCCTGACTCAAAGTTCCTCCCTTGATCTGAGTGCAGCTCCAGGGGTACACCAAACCGACATACCAAATTATCTACCAAGACTTTGGCGACAGTGACTGCTTCTTGGTTTGGAATCGCATAGGTCTCTGGCCACTTACTAAAATAGTCCATGGCAACCAGTATATACTTGTTACCATCCTTGGTTACTGGGAATGGGCCGGATATATCGATTGCGATCCTCTCGAAAGGAGCTCCGACGTTATATTGCTTCATTGCACCTCTGCTTCTAGTCTGTGGTCCTTTACTGGCTGCACAAATTTTGCAATTGCGACACCAAGCTTCCACATCTTGACGACTATTTACCCAATAAAATCGTTCTCGTACTTTATTCAGGGTCTTATTAACGCCGAAGTGTCCACCGGATGCTCCATTATGCACTTCCTGAAGTACTTTCGGTACTCGACACCTGGGAATCACTAGACGCATAACAACTTCCTTGCCATCCGGGCTTTCCCAAGCTCTCTTTAGCAGCCCGTTCATAACTTTGAGTGAATCCCATTGGGCCCACAAAGCCTTCAATCCAACTGCCTTGTCTGAAACATCCTTCCACGCTGGACGAATTCCTTTCTCCTTTGCTCTCAATATAGCCCCAATTTCTGTGTCATTCAGTTATTCTTGTCTCAGGGTTTCAGTTGTCCAATCATCCGGAACCTATATTTTAATAGTGTTGACGGCCACCGTACCATGCAATTTCTCAACGTGGCGGCAGTGCTTGCAATCTTCCTTGCACGGTCTTCTAGATAAAGCGTCTGCGTTCGTATGAGATCTTCCAGGTCGATGTTCGATTTTGAAATCATACTGTTGCAGCCGTTCTATCCAACGAGCCAGTTGACCTTCAGGGGTTTCCAACAGCAACAGCCATTTTAATGCAGCATGGTCGGTCCGAATCTTGAAATGTCGTCCATAAAGATATTTATGAAAATGGTCCACTGATTTAACGATCGCCAGTAACTCTTTCCGGGTTACACAATAGTTTCTTTCCGGTTTGGACAGCACCTTGCTGAAGTACTCGATCACTCTTTCCTGCCCATTCTGGATTTGGGACAGTACACAACCGACCGAAGAATTGCTGGCATCCGTGTCTAAAATAAAAAGTCCTTCCCGTTGTGGGTATGCTAGCACAGGACCAGTACATAAAGCTGCCTTCAATTTTCTCCATGCCGTTTCACATTCCGGTGTCCACTGGTACTGCACTTTCTCTTCTGTCAGCCGGTGTAGTGGCTTCGCAATTTCTGCAAACCCTTCCACAAAGCGCCTATAATAAGTGCAGAGGCCAAGGAAGCTCCGTACTTCATGAACGTTAGATCGTCTTGGCCAATCTCGTACAGCAGAAATTTTGTCGGGGTCTGTTTGTATTCCGTCCGAAGACACCACGTGACCAAGAAATTTGACTTCTTTCTGGAATAGCAGGCACTTCTTCGGGTTCAACTTCAGATGGGCATTCCTGACTCGCCCAAATACTTCTTGAAGATTTTTCAAATGTTCTGTAAAGTCCTGTCCCATAACAAGCACGTCGTCAAGGTAAACCAGGCACGTCCTCCAGGTTAGCCCTCGCAGTACGAATTCCATCAATCTTTCAAAGGTAGCTGGCGCATTGCAAAGTCCAAAAGGCATCACGGTAAATTGATAAAGACCACTGCCTGCTGAAAACGCTGTCTTCTCCTTATCATCAGGATGAAGCCCCACTTGCCAGTATCCACTCCTAAGGTCTAACGTAGAAAACCATCGTGAGCCTGCCAACGTGCTTAACGTGTCGTCAATTCGTGGTAATGGGTAACGTCTTTCTTCGTGACATCATTTAAATTTCGATAATCAACACAAAATCTTAATGTTCCGTCCTTCCGACCGGTTCATAGGAGCCAATCGGTTTGCCTTCCTTAATTGTCACTAAGTGGGAATTTAAATTAACGACTCTTATTGGGATTTTGTCTTTAGTCCGGGTTAAAGTTCTCGCCACAATAACATTGGGTAGGGACTTAATCGATTCGTCATCTTCAACTAGGCCAACACGGTACCCTCCAGGATTTCCTTCTAAGGCAGCATCGATCATTTGTTCTGAGTGAGCAGGAATCTTGATTGTCTGTGTTGTTAACAACCTCGCTTTATGGAATTGGTCATCTGCAGTTGCCAGAATACATTCCTCATTTCCAATTTTTAAGACTCGCTCCCCTACGTCAACAATAAAATAAATCCCTGCTCTCCCATGATGTCCAGACCCAAAATGAAATCATCCATAATGTCAGCCACAATGACCTTGTAATTGAACCTCAACCGTCCAACCTGCAGTTCCAAATTGACCTCTCCATGGACCGCAGCCCTGCCCCCCTGGGCTGTCCGAATGATTACTCCATTTTGCTTCTTGTCAATCTGCAAACCTGATATAAACCATGGCCGCACTATTGATGACGTAGCACCGGTGTCAATAGTAAACACGTATTTTCTTCCATTCACATATCCTTGCAACAACAGACTACTCGGAATTCTTTGGAGCTGGGAAATCTTTACTTCTCTGGGGGCACCGCATTCCCTAGCCAGCACAGCCCCCTTGGTGCTGGCTATCTTTAGTTTTCCTGCTTCTCTTCTACATTCACAGCATTTACTCGACTCTCCGAGTTCAGCTGTCGACAGTCTCGTTTCATATGGCCCACCTTGCCGCAGTTGTAACATTTAATACCACCACTCGGCTTTCCTTTATTTTGCTGTTTATCCTGCTTTCCTAGACCATCCAATTTATCGAATAGTTTGGCAAACATTTTCTGCATCTCAGTCAACATAGGGTTCTGATTCATTTCTGGTTGCGATTTTTCGAGAGTCACAGCTCGCACTCTCGACCTTGGAGTATCCCTATATGCGGCTTCTACTTCCAGTGCACGCACCAAAGCTTCGCTACTACTTTGGTGTCTCGTCAGCCTCAGAACTCGCCTGACCTCTTCGTCCCTTATACCATCTAAAAAGGCCCCCACGGCTAATTGTTCCTGGAATTCTTTAGGTGCACTTGGATACGCCAGGTGTGCCAGTCTTTCTATCGCAGCTTCAAATTCTTGTAAACTTTCCCCAGCTTTTTGCATCCGGGATTTCAGCTGAGCCTGGTATAATTGGGCAAGGTGTTGATCGCCATACCTCAAGTCTAATGCAGCTTCCAAGACTTTGAAGTCCCTTTGTTTCTCAACTGGGATGGTTTGGAGTAACTCTGAGGCCTGGCCCCTTAACGCCAGAACTAATGCCATGGCCTTTTCCTCATTATCCCAGTTGTTCGCACACGCTGCCGCCTCAAACTGCCTCTTGTACGTCGTCCAGGAACTTTGGCCGTCAAAAGAAGGAGGTTTTAGTCGCTGACCTGATGATGTTACTAACTGGCCTCCTTTTTCTCTCAACTGACGTTTAAGGCGCTCTACCTCTCCTTCGACCTCACTCATTTTTCCTTTAATTTGACTAACTTCTGTCTCGGCCACACCTACTTTGTCTTCGACCTTGTTTATCTCCTCTTTAACTTCTTCCTTGACAGAAATGATTGAGTCCTGTCGTATTTTTATTTGTTCATTTAGAATTTTCCTTAATTCTTCCTGGCGTCTTTCTTGCTCCTGTTGGCGTTTTATTTCCAAATTCTCCATCATTCTTCTCAGTTCAACTTTTTCTTCTTCACGTCTTGTTTCATGCTCTTTTTTTTCTTCTTGACGCCGCTTTTCTTGTTCTTCTTTTTCTTCTTGACGTCTTCTTTCTTCATCCTCTTTTTCTTTCTGACGTCTTGTTTCTCCATCCTCTTTTTCTTTCTGACGTCTTATTTCCTGATCTTCCATAATTTTCTTTAATTCGTCCCTTTCTTCTTGACGCCGTTTTTCTTCCTCCTGGCGTTTTCTTTCTTGCTCTTCTTTATCTTCCTGCCGTTGCTGCGCCATCATTTTTTGGAATTGTTCGAATAAGTCCTGTATTTGTTTATCGGATGCCATACTTCTTGTTGTTACGGGCATACAATGAAATTAAAATAAAATAAATTTAACTGTCACGTCAATATTGGCAACGGAACTTTCCAGACAAATCTCGAAATAGCACGAAAAAGGGCTGAAGTTTGACTTACTGGAAATGCGTTATGTCAAAATGGTTTCCATGGTAACGGTCGTCATAGTTACCACTACCCAATGGTACTACTCCCATGGTGGGCACTCGCTTAGTTGTGAAGTTAGGTACTCCAGATTAGTGGAAATGATCTACAAAGAAGCAGTTGCCGTGGTAATGCTTAGCACGGTTACCAGTACCTTAGGGTACCACTCCCGTGGTGGGCACTCGCTTAGTTACGAAATGATTAGCTATATTAGTAATAAAACCGAACTTTTCTTTATTGATCATAATAAAATTAAAACAAAAATACAAGTTACATTAAATTTTTGAACGGAAATCTCCATATTCTAGCCGTATGACCACGTATTTCGAGACGGCGACCGATCACGCGTTTTCAAACTGAAACTGCTTCTTTGTATTCGCGAAAATATAACAGATGAACTCAATAGTAATTTACTTTCGATACAAAGGAATTCACGTATAAGGAAAAGTTTATATAGTAAAGTAACAGCGGAAATTTGTCATGATATATAAATCGCTGTCACATATTGGTGAATTGTGTGTATCGAAGGATTCGTTTGTTTTATTTTCGCGAATATCATTTCCACTAATCTGGAGTACCTAGCTTCACAACTAAGCGAGTGCCTGCCATGGGAGTAGTACCATTGGGTAGTGGTAACTATGACGACCGTTACCATGGAAACCATTTTGACAAATAACACATTTCCGGTCGACGTTTCGAAATCCGCGCGCGCGGATCAGTTTAATAACGCGCGACCGGTCGCCGTCTCGAAATCCGTGGCCATACGGCTAGAATATGGAGATTTCCGTTCAAAAATTTAATGTAACTTGTATTTTTGTTTTAATTTTATTATAATCAATAAAAAAAGTTCGGTTTTATTACTAATATAGCTAATCATTTCGTAACTAAGCGAGTGCCCACCATGGGAGTGGTACCCTAAGGTACTGGTAACCGTGCTAAGCATTACCACGGCAACTGCTTCTTTGTAGATCATTTCCACTAATCTGGAGTACATAGCTTCGCAACTAAGCGAGTGCCCACCATGGGAGTAGTACCATTGGGTAGTGACGACCACTACCATGGAAACCATTTTGACATATAACACATTTCCGGTAAGTCGAATTTCAAAAAAAAAAATAAAAATAATAACTAATACAGCTAATCATTTCGTAACTAAGCGAGTGCCCACCACGGGAGTGGTACCCTAAGATACTGGTAACCGTGCTAAGCATTACCACGGCAACTGCTTCTTTGTAGATCATTTCCACTAATCTGGAGTACCTAACTTCACAACTAAGCGAGTGCCTGTTGTAGAACTCTCCAAAATCGTCCTAAGTTGAAGACATAATCAAAATTCGACTTAGGCAAAAATTTCATTTAAAGACATTTTCGGGAGTCTGCAGAGGCGCAGATCAGTCCACAAGGACCGTTTTGGGTTCTATAAGGCGTTGGAAATGACCAGGCGAAAATTCGAAGAAACACCGAATTTTCACTTAGGAAAAATGTTTTTGGTTCAGAATATCAGAGTAGAAGTATATAATGACAAAGATTTATGATTTAGATTTATTTACTTTTTCAAAGGTACCATAAATTGGACTTTGAAAAATAATATTTTTGGAAGGGCGTCAAAATTTGGCCCAAGAATAGATTTATCGAAAGTACGCCAAAGTTTCACTTGCAGACTAATTTTTCAAAACTGCGTTGAAATTTGGCTTGAAGATCGATTTTTCAAAAGTACGCCAAAATTTCACCCGCAGATTAACTTTTCAAAAGTACCTTGAAATTTGGCTTGAAAATCAATTTTTCAAAAGTACGCCAAAATTTCACCCGCGGATTAACTTTTCAAAAGTACCTTGAAATTTGGCTTGAAAATCGATTTTTCAAAAGTACGCCAAAATTTCACCCGCAGATTAGTTTTTCAAAAGTACCTTGAAATTTGGCTCGAAAATCGATTTTTCAAAAGTACGCTAAAATTGGTCTTAAACTGGATTTTTCAAAAGTACCACGAAGTCAGTTTAAAAAGTACCACGAAAATATACTTTAAATTATTTTTTATTTTTTATTCCTCAACCAAAGACATTGACCTTTGAGGTACGATCATTGAAAGCCCAATTCTAAAGTATGAGCATAAAATTTTAACGATGCACTGCATCCAAAAGGCAAAATAGAAGATTTTGTCAAAGCCGGCGTAGTGCCGATAAGCAAAAATTGATAAAAATCAATGCACATGTACAAGGCCGGTTTCTCGCATGGAAAGAGTTTGGATTGACCCAGCGGCTCGCAATTTGGTCGAGCGCGTTGAGTAGTCCAGACAAAGCGATGGTAGAAAAGCCAATAACGGGGCTTTTCAAATGACAAAGTTATAGAGGAAAACGCCTTGTGCATAAAAATCCAAAAATTCAATTTTGCCTAATAGTCGCTCGAAGGTGAGACGCTGCCAAATCGATATTATTAATCGACTGTGATAAGGGTTAGTAAGTCGTGGACTGATCGAACGCCACTCAACTTATGCAGTAATAAGTCCTCTGAATGTGTTTGAGTACGTGAATTTCCACGATACAAGAACTTTAAAGCTAGGTAGTCTCTAGCGAAACTAAATTCATTTAGTAAAACTTTTTTAAGTTAATTTCAGTCAGCCTTAATTATTCATTTACCCAGAGTCTGAAATGATTCTAAAAGCTCGCATTTTGATTCTGAGAAGGTACGTATGAATCTTTTCTACCTAATCGATCGTTAGCGCGAGCGCTCTCGCTTGTATGGTCTGAAAGTCACTACCTTGATTGGGGAAGGCACGATTCTTTCTTGAGAATTTTGTATAACCAATTCTGTTAAATAAACGGATTCTTTGAACTAATGTTTCTTAATTGATCTTGAGGCCTGTTGACGGTCTATAATCCCTGGAACTTTCGTATAGAAAACCGGATGTGTCGAGTTAATTCGCATTAACGTTCGACCTTCTGGTTGTTTTACGGAGGTTCGATAGGGATTTTTTTATGCGTTTTTTGAGAAATATATTCCGTTATTAATGGACCAAAACGCGATTTTCGCGTACCAAAACTAATCCCTCCGCAGAGAAATTCTTCGGTTGGGATTTTTTTATGCAAAAATTCAGGAAATTAAGAGGTGCCTAAACCCCTAACGAGGGAATTCGGGTCCAGAGAGAGCGTAGTTTCCGATCTGTGGTAGTGCAGCCTTGGTCCCGCTTTTCGGCTACCGAAGTCATCTTATCTCGAACCCGCCTGGGAGGTAGAAGAACGGGGTAATACGCGACTGGCGCCCCCTGAGAAATAAATTGGTGTCGCGTCATTTTGACGCCCGGTAGTGCGTTCTTCTACATGGCGCCCAACGTGGGGCGTTGTTAGTCAGCAGGGCTTTCTGGAAAGGATATGGATGAATCAACGCCTTTCCAGTTTTACGACGAGCCGACATCTGTGATGGACAACGTCTCTAGAGGGTTAGAGAGGCCGTGCGCGGAGGATGTACTGGGTAGTTCGGGGGTTGGCCCGAGTACCACTGAAGGAGTCATACAGCCCTCCTCAGAACAAGTGTTTGCCCAAATGGCAGCAGGTCTTGCCAAAGCTCTAAGCGAAGCCACACACGAGCATAAGTATCGGTCGAAGCATCCAAATGCGGAATTTCATGGCTTCGAACACGAAGACCCTGAAACCTTCATTCATCATATGGAGGAATTTTTCGTCCGAGTACGAATTACGCAGGATAACGACCGTCTGTATAAAATATCAGAACAGCTCAAAGACGATGCTAGGAAATGGTTCGAACAATACCGAACCCTAATTACCACGTATCCTCTATTCCTCGAGCGGTTCAGAAGCCGTTACGATTCAGGTGAAGTACTCACCGAAGCAGTAGCTAATTTATATGGCAAGAAACAAGATGCCGAGGAAAATACGTCAGTATTTATTTCCAGGAAGGTATGCCTCTTCAACAGGATCGATCCGTTTAAGCCGGAGGCGATGAAGGCGGCTACCATCTTCAATCAGTTGAGACCTGATATGAAAATGCTCCTAAAGAGTGCCGTCATACTAGATACAAATACACTAGTGACGATGACCGAACAAATGGCCAAAATCATGGATGAGAATAAAGAATTCGAGATTCTGCAAAATGCAAAAAAAAGCAAAGACCGAGAAGCGTCCACCTCTACCGCTTCAGCTCAAGGGAATCAGCAATCGAGCAGTAACTGGAGAACGGAACCCTCCGCATTAGCGAAGCCGTCCTCCAGTTCCTTTGGTGCATCTAGGACACCATTCAATGGATCTCAAAGAAGAGATAATCCGCCAGCACCAAGGGTGCATTTTGCAAATAATATTTCCTCGCTGCCCAGAGGGGATATACCGAGAAGGGGTACTGGAGACGTAAGGAACTCCCGAGTCCCGTATCGCCCTTGCAGATATTGCCCAACGGAGCAGTGGCATTTTCATGCAGAATGCCCAAACAATCCCTATCGTAATATGAATACGGGAAACCAAGCGGGGGTCAGAGGCGATGGCCCAGGCCGAACTGTACCAGCCCCGCCTACCAGGCCCCAGCAGGCTCGAAGCGACCCTCGGGGAAGCTCCGAAGCAAGAAGTTTAAATTAAAAAACTTCGATGACCTTCCTGACCTTAATTACCTGTTTAAGGATCAAGAAGTCAACCTATCTCCCCACCGATTCACTCCATTAGAATCTATCAATCAAACCAACGACGCTTTCCCTCTGCCTCGCATTAAGATTATAATTAATAATCGAGCGGTTAACGCTTTATTGGATACAGGTTCGACAAGGAATATTATCCAACCGAAATTTTTGAACGACATTGATCAACTTACAGCTCCCCAAACTTTTGTTATGGCTTGTGGCGATGGTTTAGTAGAATCCCTCGGGACTACGACCATAAACGTTAATGTACTAGATGTACCCTTTCAGACCACGTTTCAGGTCATTCAAAATTTAAATGAAGAGCTCATTCTGGGAGCCCCGTTTTTATATGCTCACAATGTCGTATTCGATTATCAACGTAAATGTGTCTACGTCGGCACCGAAGAGCGAATAACCGTCTTCTGGAATCAAGCGGCACATCAAGCAAGGAAGCAATGCCGGCTTCCCGAAGAACTGATCATCGGAAACGATAATTTAAAACCTCTATTCGAGGAATTCGCTGAATTGTTCACCGCGGTGCCTACCCAAGCTACCACGGTGACAACGAAACATAAAATAAAAGTTAAAGACGACCGCCCGTTCAATATCAAACCCTACCCCATGTCTCCTTCTAAGAAAAAAGTTATGTACGATCAAATTGAAGAGATGCTGAAAGCCGGGGTCATAGAACCGAGTACCGCTCAGTACAGTTCGCCTCCCATTATAATTGAAAGGCCCGGCAAGAAGCCTCGCTTCTGCATTGATTATCGTCACTTAAATGAAGTAACGGAAGACGAAGCATCCGTCTTACCAAAGATATACGAGAGTATAAAGGATCTAGGAAACGCCAACATATTTACGGTGTTGGACCTCAAGAGCGGATATTGGCAAATCCCTCTTGAGGAGTCGTCAAAAAACTATTCTACGTTTACAACATTAGATGGAGCATCTTACCGATTTAACGTGATGCCTTTCGGATTGAAGACCGCTCCATGTACATTCCAAAAATTTATGGCAAGAGACGTATTGACCGGCTACTTGCATCATTTCTGCAAAGTATATCTCGATGATATTATCATCTACAGTGAAAATATAGAACAGCATGTAAACCATCTGAGAGCCGTCTTTGAACGCCTGCGTTTGCATAATTTAAAGGTGTCACCGGAAAAATGTGTGGTAGCCACGTCAAGCATAACCTATCTCGGGCATCAAATAAATGCCAACACCACTCAACCATTAGAAAAACACATATTACAGATACAAAATTATCCGGCCCCTACGACGAGGCGCCAGCTTCAGAGTTTCCTTGGTCTATGTAATTGGGTACGTGAATATATCCCTAATGTTGCAATAATTACAAAGCCCTTGACCCGACTACTCTCGAAAGACTGGCGCTTCAAGTGGAATCCGGAAGCCCAAGAAGCTTTTATTTTACTAAAAGAAGTATTGAATAAACCTCTAGGACTGCACCGGCCAGATTTCAATAAAATGTTCATACTGCAGACGGACGCATCCTTAATAGGATTATCTGCAGTATTATATCAATTGGGGGATAATGACCAGAAGCACATCGTCTCTTATGCTAGTAATACGTTATCTCCGACGGAGAGAAAATACCATATTAATGAATTGGAATGTTTGAGCGTCGTTAATTATATAAGGAAATACAAAATATATTTGGCAGACCGTCCATTTATAGTCAAAACCGACAATCGAGCTTTACTATGGTTAAATAAGCATAAGGACGAGAAAACGAAATTTACACGTTGGTCATTATTACTTCAGGAATACAGCTTCACCATAGAACATTGTCCCGGCAAGGAAAATATATTGGCTGACTATCTTAGCAGGAATCCTCAAGGCCCAAACGTCGAAGCAGACGACGAAGAGGAGAGAATGTACCCACCAAAATTCTCGTACAAGGAACGAATATCAGTGATTACCACATTGGAATTAAACGATCAGGTCAGAGAAGCGCAAACGCACTCCAGAGATATCCAAGACCAAATTGAACGATGGAATACTCTAGTGCGACAAGCAGATAAAACCGAGGCAGAGGTGAAATTCGTCAATACAAGACAAGTGATAGGCGGCACACTTTGGACGAGAGGCGAAAATGTTATAGAAAAATTATACGTACCAAAACGTATGGTCATGAGAGTAATATCTCATTTTCACGACCGACCGGAAGTAGGTCACCCCGGCCGCGATGAAACTGTTAGAATCATCTCGGGCCGCTATTATTTTAATAATTTGTCGAGACTAGTTAACAAATATTTAAATGAGTGCATTATTTGTAATTCCGTAAAAAGCAGACAGTCACAACCGAAGGCTCCTCTCAGAAGCCATGCTCCATCGCATCCGTTCGAAGTTCTAAGCGTCGATGTAATCGGACCGCTTCAGCGAACCAAAGATGCAGATAACCGATATATATTAATGGTAGAGGATGTATTTAGTAAGTGGGTCGAAGCCAAGGCGTTCACCCAAGTCAGTGGAAAAACAATAGCACAATTTATCGAAGAGGAACTAGTGGCGAGATATGGCGTTCCGAGGGTCATCATTTCCGACCAGGGAGGCCACTTCAATTCCGGCTTTTACGATACGTTCTGTACACGTAACAATATTGAAAGATTCTTCACAGCAGCTTACCACCAACAGGCCAATCCAATAGAAAGGAGGGTGCAAGAAGCTAAGAAGATCTTAAAAACCTTATTATATGGTTCACCCAACGACGAGTGGGATCGACATGTTAGTCAGATGGCATATATCTTGAGAACAAGAAAAAACGCCGCTACGGGGCATACGCCCAGTTTCGTAGTACTCGGCTATGAATTACCGCAGATTGGTGATTGGAATATGTTCGCTTATAGACAAGAACGTCGTAATCAAGCGGACGTTTCCCGCCTTGAAAGAGTCAAGGAGATTCGTAAAAATCAAACAAATTACCAATGGCGTTACGCGCCCAAAGTGGCGGTAACGCCGGTCGTATATAAAGTGGGAGATATGGTAATGACTAAAAGGATCAGGAAGGATCATACCTTCACACCGTCGTGGAGTGGGCCACACAAGGTTTTAAAGAGATTGTCCAATGAAGTTTACCTCATTCACAAGGGAGTAACTTCGACGAGATTACATGTCGATGCCATCAGGCCGGCACCTAAGGGAGACCCCGATGTTGAATTGGAATTGTCTGAAGAATCAGAAGATAGTCCGGATGAAACTCATCTTAGTGACGACGCTTCCTCATCAGACAATGAGATCGCGCCCAGGTCAGAGCGACGTAGCGATACCACACTAGTTCAAATCAATGTTCCCGCAAGAGCTCAAGATGAGCAGGATGTAATAAGTCGAGATCCCGATGATGCTCGAGATGAGCCAGACATAGAAGAGTCACCTCTAGATATTTCTGAGGTCGACCACGGCTAATAGCCGTTTTCGCTTTTTTTTATATTTTTTCTCAAAATTCTAAGTGGCGATTTTGACCTGTATGCGGTCGAATCGAAAATTTAAAGTCTACCCCATGAGCAGACATGGAAAGACGGCGAACCCGACGCAAGAGCGCGATCCGGTAAGCCTAGCTTCTCAAGAGCGAGAGCCGCCAAGTTCGAGTAATGGACGTAGGCATAAGTACGAATCAGTACGAGTTTCGGAAGCTGTTTTTCTTATGCAAGAAGACAACTTCAATTTTAATCATTTTAAGTCAACAAAATTAACGTATACCCCAAATGGAAACTACGAGTTTCAGAAGCCGTTCTTCGCTCAAGAAGACGCTTCAATTTTTTTTTTTTTTTTATACTTTTTTCACAAGTCGTGATGACCGCACGAGTATCGTAAGCCGATTTAATCTACCTTACGAAGTAGAAACTACGAGACGAGTTTCAGAAGCCGTTCTTCGCTCAAGAAGACGCTTCAATTTTTTTTTTATACTTTTTTTTTTTACAAGTCGTGATGACCGCACGAGTATCGTAAGCCGATTTAATCTACCTTACGAAGTAGAAACTACGAGACGAGTTTCAGAAACCGTCCTTCGCTCAAGAAGACGCTTCAATTTTTTTTTTATACTTTTTTCACAAGTCGTGATGACCGCACGAGTATCGTAAGCCGATTTAATCTACCTTACGAAGGAGAAACTACGAGACGAGTTTCAGAAGCCGTTCTTCGCTCAAGAAGACGCTTCAATTTTTTTATACTTTTTTCACAAAGTAGTGATGACCGCACGAGTATCGTAAGCCGATTCAATCTACCTTACGAAGAACCAATTTCTAACCATTATAAGTTAACAAAATTCATGTTAGAAAAATATTTCATTAAAAACAACACATTGTGTTTGTTAGTCGACGCGTTCCAGTCGACGACTTGCTAAAAAGTCAATCTAGTTGCAGAACTGCATTTTCCATGTGCAAAAATGGAAAGATGACCCAGCCTGTCGCAAGGGCGCGGCATGGTGAAGTCTGGAACTCAAAGGCGAGGACCGTCCAAGCTGCGGCATGGAGATATAGACAGCCTCTTCTAGAAAGGACCGAAGTTAAGCAAGAGCGAGACCAGGGCAAAAAAGCGAGTGCAACGAGTTAGTGAGAGTGGACGCTAATCAAAATTGTGCTACGCTTCGCTTCGCTTCGCACCTCGACGCGGGTGTAATTAAGTTGATAAAAATGTTGTATCAACTTGTCGTATTGTTTAAAAAATGTATTTATTTTAAGTTAGATAGGCGAATCAGCCGTCTGCCCCAATTAAGGCCGTTATTTTTAAAACATCTGTACCATAGGTCAGACCGTCAAATGAAGGCATACAGACATACAAGTGAATATGGAAATTAAAGGCAATCGATGAGTAGAAAAGATTCAACCAAAGGAGGGGAGTGTTGTAGAACTCTCCAAAATCGTCCTAAGTTGAAGACATAATCAAAATTCGACTTAGGCAAAAATTTCATTTAAAGACATTTTCGGGAGTCTGCAGAGGCGCAGATCAGTCCACAAGGACCGTTTTGGGTTCTATAAGGCGTTGGAAATGACCAGGCGAAAATTCGAAGAAACACCGAATTTTCACTTAGGAAAAATGTTTTTGGTTCAGAATATCAGAGTAGAAGTATATAATGACAAAGATTTATGAATAATATACTTTTTCAAAGGTACCATAAATTGGACTTTGAAAAATAATATTTTTGGAAGGGCGTCAAAATTTGGCCCAAGAATCGATTTATCGAAAGTACGCCAAAGTTTCACTTGCAGACTAATTTTTCAAAACTGCGTTGAAATTTGGCTTGAAGATCGATTTTTCAAAAGTACGCCAAAATTTCATCCGCAGATTAACTTTTCAAAAGTACCTTGAAATTTGGCTTGAAAATCAATTTTTCAAAAGTACGCCAAAATTTCACCCGCGGATTAACTTTTCAAAAGTACCTTGAAATTTGGCTTGAAAATCGATTTTTCAAAAGTACGCCAAAATTTCACCCGCAGATTAGTTTTTCAAAAGTACCTTGAAATTTGGCTCGAAAATCGATTTTTCAAAAGTACGCTAAAATTGGTCTTAAACTGGATTTTTCAAAAGTACCACGAAGTCAGTTTAAAAAGTACCACGAAAATATACTTTAAATTATTTTTTATTTTTTATTCCTCAACCAAAGACATTGACCTTTGAGGTACGATCATTGAAAGCCCAATTCTAAAGTACGAGCATAAAATTTTAACGATGCACTGCATCCAAAAGGCAAAATAGAAGATTTTGTCAAAGCCGGCGTAGTGCCGATAAGCAAAAATTGATAAAAATCAATGCACATGTACAAGGCCGGTTTCTCGCATGGAAAGAGTTTGGATTGACCCAGCGGCTCGCAATTTGGTCGAGCGCGTTGAGTAGTCCAGACAAAGCGATGGTAGAAAAGCCAATAACGGGGCTTTTCAAATGACAAAGTTATAGAGGAAAACGCCTTGTGCATAAAAATCCAAAAATTCAATTTTGCCTAATAGTCGCTCGAAGGTGAGACGCTGCCAAATCGATATTATTAATCGACTGTGATAAGGGTTAGTAAGTCGTGGACTGATCGAACGCCACTCAACTTATGCAGTAATAAGTCCTCTGAATGTGTTTGAGTACGTGAATTTCCACGATACAAGAACTTTAAAGCTAGGTAGTCTCTAGCGAAACTAAATTCATTTAGTAAAACTTTTTTAAGTTAATTTCAGTCAGCCTTAATTATTCATTTACCCAGAGTCTGAAATGATTCTAAAAGCTCGCATTTTGATTCTGAGAAGGTACGTATGAATCTTTTCTACCTAATCGATCGTTAGCGCGAGCGCTCTCGCTTGTATGGTCTGAAAGTCACTACCTTGATTGGGGAAGGCACGATTCTTTCTTGAGAATTTTGTATAACCAATTCTGTTAAATAAACGGATTCTTTGAACTAATGTTTCTTAATTGATCTTGAGGCCTGTTGACGGTCTATAATCCCTGGAACTTTCGTATAGAAAACCGGATGTGTCGAGTTAATTCGCATTAACGTTCGACCTTCTGGTTGTTTTACGGAGGTTCGATAGGGATTTTTTTATGCGTTTTTTGAGAAATATATTCCGTTATTAATGGACCAAAACGCGATTTTCGCGTACCAAAACTAATCCCTCCGCAGAGAAATTCTTCGGTTGGGATTTTTTTATGCAAAAATTCAGGAAATTAAGAGGTGCCTAAACCCCTAACGAGGGAATTCGGGTCCAGAGAGAGCGTAGTTTCCGATCTGTGGTAGTGCAGCCTTGGTCCCGCTTTTCGGCTACCGAAGTCATCTTATCTCGAACCCGCCTGGGAGGTAGAAGAACGGGGTAATACGCGACTGGCGCCCCCTGAGAAATAAATTGGTGTCGCGTCATTTTGACGCCCGGTAGTGCGTTCTTCTACATGCCCACCATGGGAGTAGTACCATTGGGTAGTGGTAACTATGACGACCGTTACCATGGAAACCATTTTGACATAACGCATTTCCAGTAAGTCAAACTTCAGCCCGAAAAAGTCTTATCTAGAGTCTTTTGTCACTATCCAGTTCAGAGAATTTACTAATCTCCACTAATGTCCAAATAGAAAAGTTCTAGCAATTTTCGTGCACAACACAAATCAGTTTTTTTCAGTGTCTCTATCACTTCTCAGTTTATCACACTAATGTCCTAATAATAATGTTCTACAATGTCTCAAAAATGCACTTATCACTATTTTCCTGTTCGAAAATAACCCTCAAACAATGTCCAGTAAATTAGTCCTCCGGCAAGCTCGAACACTCCAGCACAACTTCAGAGCTCCTCTTGTCATAAAATTCCGCTTCTGACACCAATTGTAACGTGTTTCCACCCTTAGGAAACTACCCCTTGCAAATTCCGTGGGTTCCAAAAATTATAACAAGAGATTGTCCACTAACACACTTTATTAAATATTTACTGGATACTTCACAATACTATTATTAATTTAAATACACTTTACTGACTAAAAATCACAATGTTTATCACTTTGTTTTTCCTTGAAGTCTTAACCTCACTTTATATACTTTCTGAACTACTCGCCGAGAATGCGGTCGGTCTTTTATACCTAAAAATGACAGATCTCGATTTTTCTGTGATGACGCCACCATTCTCTAGATAATTCCAGATTGTCACTTTGGAATTTCTGGTAGGTTCTTTCTCGAGTAGGTGCAAATACATCATTCTAGGGGTTGTAACACATCACATTATGGATTATAATTGAATATAAATCTTGCGAAATGTTATTTTACATTTGTTTATACATTTTACCAATATACATTTCATAATAGTCGGGAATCTCAGCTCCAATTTAAGGCTTATTTTTTGATGCCTGAGTACATATCAGACATATGGCTGAAAAGTATCGTACTCGATGTAAAATTATCTGCTGAATCCGAATTCGGAGGGCGCATAAAAATCGGGGATTGCCTGCAACCCTTAATCCGCGAATTTACTCATTTCGGAAATTGTGAAAAATTGAATTTTCTCCCACAAAAAATGACCTAAAAATCTATTTTTTTTTTTCAAATTGTAGCATACGGTGCATTTAATGTAACAGTGTAGTCAAAACACATCTAATACTTATAGAAATTTTAGAAAAAAAAAAGTAATGAACTTCTACGCAGCCGGCGCCACAGTGGGCCAGAATCCGAAAAAGCTGGCCAAAAGTCCAAAATTCGAAAGAGAGAGTTTAATTGTATTCAAAGTAATATTTTTGTAGTCAGAAATGTTCAGTTCATTACGTACCGCAAATTCCAACCGTATTGTTGCCCATTTTTACCTGATACACCCTAAGAAACACAACGTTCTGTTAGCGTACAGCTGTGAATAGTTGCTTGCCACATTCGAACGTACTATTCGATATTCCTGTAATTTGTGTAATTTCAACAAAAACATAGTAAAATTTTAGGACGATAATCTATAAAGTAAGTATTTTACTTTGCATACATTTATTGTTTGTGAAATGTGATACATTCGGTCATAATATTGTGTTAAACGGTGTTCTACAAAGATAAAGAAATAAAAATTAACGGGTACCTTTTGTTTGAGCTACAAAAAAAGTGCACCATGTTCCAAGCATGATTCTTTTACTGGTCGATTTCTTATAGTTTTTTCAAATTATAGTACAAAATTTAGAACCCGGTTTATCCCGGTTTGGAAGTAATAAGTAATAATTTGGTCAAGTACGAGGTCTTAAATTGAAAATAAACGTACGACACGACGACGGGCCCTCGCTCGGTAACTGCTTCGAATTACTATTTTAATTTTAAAATGTAAAAAAATGTAAAAATTGGCTGCCTCTAGGAGCCACTATTGTTTATGTGATCGTTTTTCTGACACGGTGCAAAATACAGCGACGCGTTAACTTTGGTTTATAGTGTTGTTTTAGCATAAAAATTCCATTTAAACGTAACAATTTATAATATTTATGTGTTATAAACAATTTTTGAAAAAATTAAACCATTTTGTTATGTCAAAAATAATTATTGAAAAATTATTTATTTTTTGGTTGGAATTTATAAAATGCCTAAAAGTATGTAAAATTGAATTTAAATTAATTAGCTAATTTAATTTTTTAAATTTGAATTGAAATTCGTAATCAGCGACCTCGAAAACCTCCGAATACCAATTTTCAATTAAAATGATTGACTTTTCTCAAATGTTTGTCGCCATATTGGAGCCGCCATTTTGCTTTTGAAAAAACTATCACCAAATTCATATTCAGCGGCCTCGAAAACCCCCGAATACCAATTTCCAATTAAAATGCCTCACTTTTCTCAAACGTTTGTCGCCATATTGGAGCCGCCATTTTGTTCTTGGAGAAACCAGTGGCGCAGCCAGAAAATTCATCTGGGGGGGGGGGGCAATAGAACCGGCCTCCCCAGAGGATGAGGAAAATTTTTCAGAAAATGGTTGAAAACGGATGTGTATGTAGATTCCTCTTTTAGATAATATTGGCATTAATTACAAAATATTTATTTCAAGAGATAATTTAGATACTGCTTTATACTGCTTCTTTATTTTTTGGCTCATGGAAGACGGCTTGGGGGGGGCCGGGCCCCATGGCTCCCCCCCTGGCTGCGCCCATGGGAGAAACTATTATCAAATTGGTGATCAGCGACCTCGAAAACCTCCGAATACCACTTTCCAATTGAAATGACTAACTTTTCTTAAACGTTTGTCACCATATTGGAGCCGCCATTTTGTTCTTGAAAAAACTATTACCAAATTCGTAATCAGCGACCTCAAGAACCCCCAAGTAAAAATTTTCAAAACCATTACTCCATTTTTCGACTTTTGTCCAGCTTTTTCGGATTCTGGCCCACTGTGCGGCGCATTGAAAAATGTAGCCTGCGAGGTTTTTTTTTATTTTGGGAAATTGACAAAAACTAGATCATACGAAATTACAAGAAAAGACCAAAATTATTTTTAGTGATTGATTCATACTGATATTTTGAGTGAAACGGAAGATACGATTTTTTTTAATTTGGCTGTCCTGCGAACGAGCGCGCTACGAGTTGAAACCGACGTGTGCGGGCACCCTTTTGCATTAGATTTAGTTATTTGATACTGTATTAATAGGAACAATATTCCCGTGTTTGATTTTATCGGCTTAATTTGGTTTAAAAGATATAGTTGTTTAGAATTCCTTAGGTTTAATTACTTCTACATCATGGAAGTAGAGTAACAATAAAAAAAATGGGATTTATTTTGTTCAAATAGGATTAAGGGTGTCATCAAACGTTAAGATTTTAAGTTGGAACAAAATTTAAAAAACCAGTCAATCCGTCTTGTCTGTAACTTTCTTTGGGCGCACGATTACTCTGGAATAGTTCATGATATTGACTTGAAATTTGGTACACCTACAGTACATCTACACGTTATATAATTCGATTATTATATATTGATATTATTCCGTTGAAGGGTTGGGGGGTAAATGTAGGTAAATGGGCGAAAACGAGTAAAGCAAACAAGAGTTTATAAAATTGGGATTTAGTGTTTGTTCAAGAAGCCAAGATCTCAAACATTTTTTGGCATCAGCTACCCCACTACCACCCTCATTACCACCGCCACAACATTATTAAATAGGGTAAAAAATGTGATTTAGATTGTGTACAAAACAGTCAATCAATTTTTTTTTAACTTCAGCCAACCCCACTACGATGGGGATGGGGTGGTAATGGGAGACCTGGAAGAGTCTTGGATAGAAAATCTGGATGTGAAATTAGTGATTCCTTAGGCAGTAGTTTGTATTTATATCAGCTTAGCGAAATACATTTACAATTAATAATTACAAATGATTATAATTATAAGTTTTCATCAGTACATTTAGCTAACACAATAATAATGCAACACCAGTTCTCCAGTTTTTTTGCAAAAACACCTCTTGTTGCAAATATTATTCTTACACTTGCAAACGACTACTTAGAATTGACTGGCTTCGATTTTCTCTTGCACATGGTAGGTATCAGTACACAGGGGCGGACTGACAACAGTTTAGCGGCGCTGGATCTTAGAACTCGCAGACCGCTTATTACTCTATTAGCCGGTCATCTTGCCAACAGCCGGCGCCAGCGGCACACTACTGGAGCGGGCAACTGGGATTCGTCTCGGTATCCCGGTGGGCCAGTCCGCCCCTGTCAGTACTCCTTTTGTCAATGTCTAATCATACTTAAGAACATGGAAGTTTTTTAGACATGTTACCTGTTTTGTAGACATGTTACCTGTTTTCTTCCAAATAAGAAGTGTATAGGCACATGTCTTCAGTAGGTGGTAAAACTCTATAACGCTCTTGCAGTTTAAAAATAAATGTGCCCTTAGTTCTTTATAGACCAGGCAAATCTCAGTGTAAAATGGGTTTGGCGTGAACTATTTGGGGACAGTTATTTGTTTATTGCAATGGATAGCTCTATTAATGTAGGATAAGTACATAAAGCCGCAAAAAATCCCGACGTGAGCTAAAGCCTCCATTTAGAAAAAATGACCGCCAGAGACATTTTCTTTAAAATCATATATCTTAGTAACCGTTGCTCCGATTTTAGATTTCTTTTTTTTTTGTTCCATTCCTCACTTCACATTTTACACAAAGTTTAATTACATATTTTACGATAAATTAAACGATAAACTTAGGAAATTTAAAAATAATTTAAATATTACGGAAATTTAAACTTTTGTAAACTCGAGACGTTTGTACTGAAATTTCTAGTCACTTTTTGAAAAAATAATTTTAATAAAAGTTCTAGAGCACACAATTAGGTTTCATTTGTTTTTTGGCCGATGATACTAACTCAAATATTAACGGAGTAATAGTTATTTATATATAAAATTGTAATCATTTTTAATAATGTACATTAAGGTATAAATTGTGTCCAGTCGGTGTTCTCTCGGAAGATTGTGCAAAACGGCTAACTTTATAAAAAAACTTTCTTAACAAAACTTTCAATGATTCGTCTCCACTACAACTTAAAATTATGTTCAATTATACAAGGTGTCACAAAAACGAGTCACACAAGAAAGTATAATTTTTTTAAATAGAACAGCCTGCATTTCCTTAACGCCAGTTAAGCCCCCAAAGGCCCTGTATTACACCCTAAAATATTTTGCCAAGTTATTTTTTTCTGTTTTTTTGGGCAGTTTACAAACATTTTTGACTGGCATATCTCCGCAATTTATTAATCGTTATTTCTAAAAATGTGGGATGTTGTTTGATAATGATGTATTTACTAAAAATCATTTTTGAAATAAATCTTTAGTATATCGGGTGTCCAAAATATTTTCATACATTTCTTGATATTTAATTATTATTTTTCCCATTTTTTTTTTTAAATGGAATGCCTAGGTATACTTTTTTTACATGAATGAATAAAACATACAATTCCTCACATTTTAATATCTCTTTATTTTTATTTCAGACGTTTTTTGAGATATGATTATATCAGATAATTTTTGCGTAAATTAAGGTGCTCTTTATTTTAGCATTAAAATCTATATTTTATTTTACATTTTTTTCAATTTTTTTAAATGGAATGCCTATATATTTTTTAAATGGATGAGTAACGCTTACAATTTCTCACATTTTGATATCGTACACTTTCTTTTATGAACGGTTCTTGAGCAATATTTTTTTTTTCACAATATTGAAACTAAGCTAACAACTGCTCAAAAGGTTCACCATTTTGATTCAGGTAACACTGATAAATGAGGGCCTTACACAGTGTAACATATCAACATTTATACGATTGAAACATCGACGAATCCTTTCCATCATATCTTCTCGAGTCGTTGGTTCTACTTTATAAACGTCTGACTTCACAAATCCCCCCAAAGAAAAAACCCACTGAAGTCAGGTCGGGTGACTTAGATGGCCATGCAATGAGACCTAACATAATTTAATAAAATAATAAATTAGATATTATTTAACAGTTTATTAAAATATTGGACCTCCTCTTCCTATCCACCTTTCAGGAAACTGATTACCAATGGCCTGACGAACATTTCTACTAAAATGTGGTGGTGCACCTTCAAGTTGTAATCACATATTATTTGTAATTAATCAGGAATATGCTCTATTATTTGTGGAAACGTATTTTGCGTAAAATCTAAGAAGGATGAATAACATAATCATGTACAATTCCTTCCCTTACATTTAAACTCTGATTCTGATTTTTCGGTGCAACATGAGGGTTTTCTCTGGCATAATAATGGAAATTGTGCCTATTCACAAATCCGTTGCGAAGAAACGTTGATTCATCCGTGAACAATACAAATTTGAAAAATTCTTCATTTCCTCCAATTTGGTTTTGAGCCCACTGGCAAAAATTTAATCTACGATTTAAATCCGCATCCCAAAGCTCTTGACGCATCTGAGCTCGATAGGGGTGAAACATATTTTTACGAAGATATAGGGAAACACTAGATTCACAGACCTCTAAATCCCTATTTAAGTCCCGAACACGTGCCGTAGGATTTTCGATTACCGCTAAAGTTATAGCCAGCTCATTTTCTTCATTACAATACATTTCGTCGTCTCGCCTTCTTTTCATATGCAAAATTTCCAGTACGTTCAAAACGTTCTTTCAAATTTTCTAGAGACCTCACATCAGGACATCTCCTATAGGGATATTTTTGACCATACATTCTTGGTGCCAATAAACAGTTTCCATCATATTCACCAATAACATAACATTTACCATAGATATTAAATCTTATTGACAATAATTATCATTCGTATTTTTAAATATTAACAATATTAATTCAACTTAATCACGATAATCTTAAACACATTAGAGAAATGTCATAGAGTAGAGTGAAAAACAAGCGCAAAACAAAAGACCAAAGCCATACTAGATTTTAATGCTAAAATAAAAAGCAGCTCAATTTACGCAAAACTTATTTGAAATAATCATATCTCAAAAACGGTTCGAAATAAAAAAAAATTAAGTGTATAATATTAGAATGTGGGAAATTTTATGCTTTATTCATCCATGTAAAAAAATATAGGCATTCCATTTAAAAAATTTGAGAAAAATAATAATAAAATAACAAGAAATATAAACAAATATTTTGGACACCCGGTATAATAATAATTTATTTCAAAAATGTTTTTCAGTAAATGCATCATTATCGAATAACACCCTATATTTTTAGAAAAAACAGTTAATAAATCACGGAGATATGGTAGTCAAAAAAATGTTTGTAATTTGCCAATAAAACAGGAAAAAAAATATAACTTGGCAACGCTGCATCCGATTGGCAAAAAATTTCAGGGTGTAATTCAGGACCCTTAGACGCTTAACTGGCGTCAAAAAATTAGAGAGTATTACATTGAAAAAATTATACATTCTTGTGTAACTCCTTTTTGTGACACCTTGTATAATTGAAAATAATTTCACGTTGTAGTAGAAATGAAATATTGAAAATTTTGTTAAAAAAGTTTTTTTATAAAGTTACCCGTTTCTGCACAATCTTCCGAGGAAGCACTAACTTGACACCTTGTATATTTTCAAGAACTTGTCTTATTTTCTTCAGTTATCTTCTATTTTATGCCCAAAGATGTAATAACACTTTCGATTGTACATAAAAAGGGGAAGAGAACAAAAAAAAGAAATCTAAAATCGGAGTAATGGTTACTGAGATATGTCCTTCTAAAAAAAAAGGTTCTGGCGGCCATTTTTTCTAAATGGTGGCTTTAGCTCACATCGTGATTTTTCGGGACTTTAATATCCTCATTATACATGAATAGAGCTATCCATTTCGATAAAGAAATAGCTGTCCCCAGATAGTTCATACTCAAAACTGGATTTGCCTGCACTATTAAGGCTTACGTGGAAATAGAGTGACCATACAGGCATTTGAAGAATATGGAGCCAGTGTTTATAAATTCCATGACGTTGCAATCCTCCATGTCATTTATATATTTTGTCAGAGGATTAAGTGTTTCCCAATTTTCAGTTGCCGTCTTAAATTCTGTCTTTTTTCCCTCTCTAAATGTCTAGCTTGTGTTATCCCACCCACTAAGTGCATAGGTAGACATAAAAAGGGTCGCTATAAGGAGGAGAGGTATGAGTGCCTGTTGCTGCGTCTTCAATTATTTTATTGCAGAAAAAATAGGAATCGAACTTTTGAAGCCACAAATTTACTTTCATTTTGCTGTACAAAAACAATGACAACAAAAAATATCTGTTACGTGCCACTATTGCTGCTCTTCCAAAACACAAAATTTTAGTATGGAGAATATAACTATATCGGCTTCCTCATGGTTATGAATCTTGGCATTTTTCAAGATACCGTGCGTGTAGCGGAGCGCTAGGCATAGGGAGTAAAATTACAACATCGCGCGTGCCAGCTGACTGAAATGAAATAACAGAGCTAGGATGCTCCGCCCGACGGAGGAATTTACGGCAGCTGTGTTGTCATATCTCTTGCGCTACGTGAATGTACATGCCTATTGGGAAATTACATGCACGGTATAAGCTTATTCTAATCATAGTAATTTCTAAGTATTAATTGTAATGTATTTTACTAAGCTGATATAAATACATTCATATCTATAATATTTAGAGACAATTTCATTTATACAGGTTAGATGAATACATAATAATTTACGTGTTTCTAAAGTTATGATGAAAATTAAACCTAAGGCATTTTAAACAACTATATTAATAACTACATATATTAAACAAATAATCCGGTAAAACCTAACACAGGAATATTGTACCTACTAATACAGTACCAAAACCAAATAACTCAATATACCGCAAATGAGTGCCCGTATCCATCAGTTTCGATTTGTAGCGCGCTCGATCACAGGACGGCCAAATTAAAAAAAATCATATCTTCCGTTTTACTCAAGATATTAGTATGAATTAATCACTAAAAATAATTTTGGTCTTTTCTTGTAATTTCATACGATCTAGTTTTTGTTAATTTCCTAAAATAAAAAAAAATCTCCCAGGCTACATTTTTCAATGCGCCAACTGTGTAAAGGTTCACGTGATATTTTTTTCTAAAATTTTTATAAATATTAGGTGTATTTTGACTACACTGTTACATTAAGTGCACTGTAGGCTACAATTAAAAAAAATGAATAGATTTTTAGCTTATGTTTTCTGGCAGAAAATGCAAGTTATATTTTAAAAATTCAATTTTTCACAATTTCCGAAATGGTAAATTCG
Organism: Rutpela maculata; assembly: GCA_936432065.2. Classification (NCBI taxonomy): domain Eukaryota; kingdom Metazoa; phylum Arthropoda; class Insecta; order Coleoptera; family Cerambycidae; genus Rutpela; species Rutpela maculata. The sequence goes on from OW386285.2 coordinate 205,968,447, forward strand.
CGAATTAAGGCAATCCTCGATTTTTATGCGCCCTCCGGATTCGGATTCAGCAGGCAATTTTACATCGAGTACGACACTTTTCAGCCGTATGACTCACAGGTACTTGGGACTGAAAGATAGACGTCTCCAGAATCCTGACTATAGTAAAGTAGTATTACTATGAGAAGATGCCAGCAAAAAATATGCGCAGAAACGAATTTGTGCGGTCCATCATTCTAAACCAATGAGAAAGAATTACGTGACATTTAATGTCAACACCAGTGGCGGCGGTGACCTGCAGTAGAGCGGCGGCGACGGTAATAATAATAATAATAAAACAACTTTATTAGGCAAAGTTTAGTAGAACTTACTATTCTTACACTTCTCCTGAACAAAGGTTACTCGTAACAGTTGGCAAGTTTTAATCTACTCCATTTTCACAGTTCCTTGACCGCGAAACTTTTATTGCAATTACACATTCCTATACCCCAGATAAAGCTATGCCACTGGTAAAAATATTCGCGCATTTTGACTCCGCCCTGGCATCTTCTCATAGTAATACTAGTCTAGTATAATATCTAATCGATGAAATATGATTTTCATAAGAACGAATGGTGGTGTAGCTTCTAAAGTTTCAATCCAAGGAACGTGGGTTCGAAACACAGACAGGTTGGATGTAGTTTTTTTTTTGTATTAATAAGTGTTTCACCAATTAAGTTGGTATCACAAAATTTATAATGTCCAAAAACTAACATTATTTGCAAAAAAACTGTGTACAGTATTTTATAGAATGTACAAAAATTATATAAAAACTTCAACAAACCGGCGGAGAGTATAATGTTTACTCTAGTTAATATTATTATACGCACATAATTGAGTTAATGAGTTATAAATGAACAAACATTTTTAATAGTAATCGGGGAAAAAATTTGTACAGAAATCCGTTTCATAACTCGCTGAACTCAAATATCAAATAAAAATATCTGTGTGCAGACAATCTCTTGTAAGCACAACTTCTGCTGTTAGAACTTAAAGTAGGTATATTTGGCACATATGTAAAACAGCAAGGCAGAATACTATCTATTGATATTGGGCTATATATCATACAGTGTGATCACCAGAGGCGTGTATACTGGCATGTTTTTTATACATTTTATCACAATTTCAGATCAAAATGTCACTCCGTTTTTTATTAAATATACAAAGTACCAAAATGTATAAGATATCGAAACTGTAATATTCAGTTCAGGTTCAAACGAATTTTACGTATATTAGGTGACAGATTAATTTTACTTTAAAATGCTCTTAAGGCATTTTTAAGACTATTACGAAACGAGTGAAAGTTGCAGTTGGCTGATTGCGAATACTTATTTGAACAATGACAATAAAAAGGATATTGGCTGTATACTTAATTGAAGTGGCACAACGTGAAAATACATTGTGTCGTACTCGAGTAAAATGTTAATCAAATAGACATTCGTAGTCGGCCACGTCTGACCACAACTTCAACTCGTTAGTATATTTACTTCGCCTATATTCAAAAACATTAAAATACATCCACACATTGAAAAATCTTCATAACCAAGGTTTAATAAAATACAATTAAAAATAAATTTCTTCAATTTAATGGGTGTAAAACCTTTATTGAATGGACTGTACTGCATCCAATTCCTCTTTTAAAATAACGAGAAGGGGCTGCTTTTTACAGGTTTCTATCTAATAAGATCTTTAATTTTGAACAAAAAGTATGGCTTCCTATTGAATGAGCTGACCACGTCCGGTTGAATAAAGCTAATAGGTTTCGCAAGATAACTAATCATTGTCGGCCACATTTATTTCGTTACATTATACAAGCAAGTATATAGTTACAAGACGTTCTTTGCGTCTGGGAAAAAATTGGTGATTTTTTCATGAATAAATTCACACGTGCCTTTAATGTAATGGTTATTATACTCTTCGCAAATACGAAAACGAAGAGTATATTGCATTTGATCGGCACATTTCTAAAACCGAAAATATCGCTCCTAGACAAAAAATTTCATGTCACTGTGTTGGCGAACGAATTAATAATAATAATAATAATAATAATATTATAATAATAATAATGGACGCAGAACTCAGTGAAGCTATAAAACCATAGGATAAAGTGAATTCTTTTCCTGACGTGAAAGCAACCAACTGAAAAAGTTGTGATTTCAATAATGGAGATAATAATAATAATAATGGACGCAGAACTCAGTGAAGCTATTCCGGAAGAGGCTGATACCTGGCACATTAATTGTGTCGTTTACGATGCCGCTATGCGGCTCTCTCCGATGGTGAGGCGGGATAATACTACTTCCCCGCAGGAGAGAGCTGACCGGCGTATTAGAAAGATGGAAGCCAAGATCCGGTCGACGAGACAATACATATGCTTCCCGTATTCAGTGTGTGATGGATTACATGGCGGAGAACAGGCCTTTCACGCCAAAAGTGCCTGAGCGTATTGTCGAAAATCTGCCGACTGTAGATCAGGTGGAAGACTTCTGGAATACGCTTTACGAACAAAAACGTCCACTAAACCGAGATACTCCGACCCTGGCACACTTTGAAGCTTTTTGCCAAGGACTCCAGCAGCCTCAAGCAGTGTGCCAACCGATAACGACGGAAGAGGTTCGAAGAGTCCTTGAAGGTTCCAAGAACTTTGCTGCTCCTGGACCCGATGGGATTAACAACTTTTGGTGGAAGAAATTTCCGAGCACCCACCGCTATTTAACAAGTCTCTTCACCTCGTGGCTAAATGGAGAGCAGCAAATCCCTTTCTAAGAGCGAAGATTTGGCAGATCCAGCGGACTACATACTATCTTGTAACATACAAGCAGGGCCGTTCCTACCGGGGGGGATTGTGTGTTCAACACGCAGGAGCCACATTTAGAGGGGCGCCAAAATGTGAAATAAAAAAAAAATTTTCATTTAATTAGAAAAATAAATAAATGTAAACGCATCTTAAGCCAAAAGTGTAAGCGAGGCTTAAGCAATATGTGGTCATTGTCATCCTCGTTGGTCATTCTGTACCAAGATTTGTACACTATAGGCGCTTTCCTTTTACAGGAAATCTCAGTTTATTCTCACATTTGACGTCATTACTCAGTTGTCAGTCCATTACATTTAATTTCCGCAAGTAAGTCAAAAGTGAGATTTTCTATTCCCACTCTAGCCCAACTGCTCTGGCTCGGAATTAAAATCACTTTTTACTCAGTTGAAGATTCAGGTTATTGTTAGTTTGTTTATCCACGATACTCAACTATTTTTCAACTGTTTTTACATGTCAGTGATTATTTTTAATTTCATGCACAGTTCATAAAAATCACAAATCTTATGATGGAATGGAAATAATCACGAATATATTAGGTTAGGTTTATAGGCGCAGATACGTTTTATTGATCAAGGTCGTTTCCGAGGTCGTTTCTTTTGTACAACTGAGCAGTAACGTATTCACTGAGATGAGTATACTCACTTCACATTTGACTCACTCTCAGTTTTGTGCAAAAGAGAAGCGCCTTTATACAACAAATCTTGATCATATACGACCGGAAGGCTGGTGTATCATCTTAATCAGCGGCGGTGATAGATGGAACACAATTATGCGACGAATTGAACGCCTTAAAAGTTCAGTGTGATTTAAAACTGGATTCATGTGCTCTAATGAAGTATATAATATGAAAAATAATATGCAAACGTCATTCCCAAATGTGGCAACTACACTAAGAATTTTATTGATGATACCAGTAAGTGTCGCCTTGGGTGAGCGGTCTTTTTCTAGATTAAAATTCATTAAAAATTATTTAAGAAGCACATGGGGTAAGCCCGATTGTCAGATTTGGCAATAATATCAATTGAAAGAGAAGTAAGTGATTATATTGACTATGCCGATGTGATAGCTACATTGGCTAGAAATAAGGCTCGTCTTGTACACTTTTCATTTTTTTAAGTAACATGTGTAACAACATATGTATATAATAAATACTTTGTTGAACACTTGACAAAGACCTAGGGGGCGCTCATTTTGGTCCCACACACAGGCGACAAAGCTTCTAGGAACGGCCCCGCATCTAAGTCAATTATTAACAAAACACGTTATGTTATTTGAATAGTGTATTCTTACCCATGACTCATCTACCGAGATTCTGAGCTACTGATGACGAAATTTGTTCCCTCTAAATTAAACAAAAAGTTCATTCTTTAATCTCAAAAAAAAAATTTAATAATTTATTAAACAGCGAGGGTAGCATGTTCCGGAATTTAAATTATTAATAATATTTCCTACATGACAATAGCAGATGATTTACTGATGTTAATTTTAAATAGATGGTCAGTAAAAACTGACACCAAACTCTTTATATCGTTGTTAATTAAATTCTTATATTCCTGTAGATCTTCAACGTGCAGTGAACAATAAATCTGTGTATCATCAGCAATGGTAATTGCAGTATTGCAAGGATTTGTGAAAATTTGATGTAAAAATTGTAAACAATAACGGTCCAAGTATACTTCCTTGCGGGACAGCTGAAACTATCGTTAGTGGTTGTGAAATATTGTTATTAAGTACCGTTTGTTGAATTCTATCCGACAAGAATGACAAAATTATATTGGAGGAATTTCGTTCAAAGCCACAAAAGTGTAGAACTGAAAAAGTAATTGGTGATTTATCGTATGTAATATCACTAGTGCTTAAAATTTTATCGAAAATTTTTTCGAAAGCGTGTTGCCTGGTAATATAAAGAGTGCAAATTGATAGTTTATTATCTGATTAAATCCCGACCGCTTTAGCGGGAGGGATTTAATCTTTGATAATAAACTGCCAATTTGCACGAGTTATATTAACTAGGGGCAACTTAGCTTGAGAACAAATTTTTAGATAAAATTTAAAGCACGAGTGGTATTTGTGGAGAATATTTCACGAATAAATAATTCATTAAGTATATCTTCAATATTATGTTCAGTAATTAATTGCCTTCAAACGTTTCCTTATTGCTTTTTAGAGATTACTCACCTTTATCTTCAATTTCATCATTTACGTCACATAAAAATGCATTTCCAAAGCGACTCATCTAATAAAAAACAAAGTAGGTTTAAATTATGACAATCAAGAAAAACAATATACCTACGTTAAACCATAGGTACTGTAACTTATAAGACTAGTCATCACAACAATGCACGCTTCGACCAATCACATTACCGGTGAAATCACACAAATTGCATATTACCAATCTATCCCCATTACGTTCTAAGGCTGCCGGCTCAGATGGTATAGTACCGCCATCTAGTAACGCTAGCTTAACTTAGTTACTAGCCTAAACAGGGAATTGAATTATAATATTAAAGTGTTTATTAATATATATTTATGTATTTAATCTTTGTTTCTAATTTGAGAAGTTTGACAGTTAAGTTAAGGTTTACTTGTTTAAGTAGAGAGACTTTAAGTACAACGAATTATAATGTATATAGTGATACTGCAGTTTTGATTTTTCAAATAAGTGTTAGCTGCTTTGTAATGATTGATAACTATAACTTGTCCCGAACCTATATAAGTTCCACACAGCATTGGCTTTTTAGGTTATTAATACAATACTACAATTTACAATGTACGTTAACAATTAGTAATAAGCTAGAGAAGATATTTATAGATAACATTTAAAAGCACGATTTGTCCTATTTGCCGAAAATATGTCACGACACAAAACGTCAAAAAATTTTCGCAATATTTGCCGCTGCAGCGACCTAAAAAATTAGAGCGATAAATTTTGCATGTTGGTCCTGTCAAAAGCAGATCTAGCTTGAATTACCACTAATAATGACGTTTGATTGGTGCAATGTTGTGAAAAAACGGGCTCTCATTGGCTATAGCGTTCATGAGTGAAATAATCATATCAAAAGTTTTCGTATAATCTAATAATACTAATACACTGATTTTATTATTATCGGTAGCTCGAATGATGTCATCAGTTACGTCAGCAAGGGCCGTAGCATAACAGAAACCAGATCTAAATCCCGACTTATCTTAAGAGCGCTCCGGAGTCGATAGCGTCATCACTAGTTTTGTATCTATCTCAATTGTAAATATCTTCACATTAACCAAGGGGCTACGTTGTAGATATTTCATATAATGTGTTCCAATTAAATGAGTTTTACGACCTTCCTTTATGGATTTTTTCGCCGAGAGTTTTAACAACTGTTTTCAATAAGTCATAGGCGTGTTATACCTTGTAAAATATGTATTAATATGTCCCAGTCAAATTATCAGCATTATTAATAATTAACACAAAAATAAATTATATAAAGCAATTAAATATTTAGTAAAATCGGTTTTTTATTGTTATCGCAAAACGGGGTTTAAAAAATTTTTTCTTTAAAAATTGCGCTGTTGTGTAAAAAATAAATGGAAACTAAAGGTAGAATTAGGTTATATAATTATATACATATAATAATAAATAATACAGAATAATTAATAATATAGGTATACTATTAAAAAAATATTTAATAAAAGAATTAAGTATTATTTTTTTCTTGAACTGGATTTTTTATTTCCTTTAAATAACATGGGTCTATCTACTCCGGTAGGAGGCATTTTTTGGGAAATGTTAATTTGGACCGCATTATTTTCTAAAGTAAATGTGTTAATAACAAATATAATCGTTGGAACAACTAAAAGTGCACACCGTAAGTTGTTTTATTCAATAAGCGCTATGCGTATAGTTCACTGGTCAAATTATTATTATACTTTTCGCAAATACAAAATCGAAAAGTGTATTACATTTGGTCGGCACATATCTAAAACTGAATATATATCGCTCAGAAAGCAGATTTTCATATCAGTGTGACAGAGAAAAAATACTGTACAACTTTTAAAATGTCCGTCTGTTCAAGTGTCTGGCTGTCCATGCGTTCGTCTGTCCATTCGATCCGTTTTTTGTAAGCATGATAAGCACGTAAGTATGATTTTATTTAAATTTTGATAGTAAGTTAGTGTTAGATAGAGGAGGAGTCTTATTGTTTTTGATCAAAGTGGATTAGTAAATGAAAAAGGTATTAATATTTTAAATATACTATACTTCCACGTCCAGTGGAAGTATAGTAACGACAAAAAAATGTTTAAAAATTTTTATTGTCCAAATAGGCTTAAAATGTCAGGAAACGCTAAGATTTTAAGTTTGAGCGAAAAAAAAATGTTCTGTCTGTCTGTCGGTTTGTCTGTCTGTAACTTTTTTTGTGCGCACGTTTACTCTGGAACCGTTTAAGATATTGACTTGAAATTTGGTACACTTATGTACTTTAACGAGATCTAGAACTAGATTATATTTTCATCTTGTTCCGTCGAAGGGTTGAGGGGTAAATTGGGGTAAATGGGTAAATCAAGCAGGTAAGAGTCCATGAAATTGGTATTTAGCATATACAAGAGAAGCTAAGGTCTCAAAAAAAATTTTGGCATTAGCCACCCCCATTACCACCCCACCTCCTTATTAAAGGGGATGAAAAAAAATGTGATTTAGTGTATGTACAGGAACCAGAAACCTCAAAATATTTTTTTACTTCATCCACCCCCCCTATCACCACTCCCACCCCACTCCCGATGTGGGGTATCGGTTTATGGGTTTTAGGGGTAGAGGATTTCAAATATTATATTATTAAAGTTCCATAAACAATTATTTTCATATACAAAGTTTTTTCGTTGTGAGTGACCTGGATAGAGAATCTGGATGTGGAAGTAGTGATTCCTTGGGCAGCGGTTTTTTTATTTTTTATAATTGAATGAAAATGTTGTGGAACGTTATTTCCTGTCATTCCTTTTATATATTTTACAAATTTACATTTCATAATATTCAACCGTCGACACGATTTTCATCTAGATAGATTATATGTTGAAGTTTACAATTAATAATAATCTAAGCAACAGTGGATACTCCTGCCAACATAGACATTTGAAAAAATATATATGGAATATTTTTACCTCCCTCACTTACCGAGGGGAAGTATTGTAATCGTGAAAAAATCACCTTCCGGGATTTTTCAAGATTCTCACGTTTCAAACTAGATTACGAAAATTATTTTTTTTTATTCCGGCTGTCATTCTGTCTGTCTCTCTGTTGGCGCAAAACCATTTGACGAAGGAGACAAATATTTCGTAGGTAGTTGACGCTACTGTTGGTTAAGGAAAAAAGTGTAATATTTCGCATGCAGTTAACACAACTACTGTCAAATAAGAAAATTAAAAAAAAACCGCTGCTCAAGGAATCACTACTTCCACAACCAGATTTTCTATCCAAGTCACTCACAACGAAAAAATTTTGTATGTGGAAATAATTATTTATGGAACTTTAATAACATAATATTTGAAATCCTCTACCCCAAAAACCCATAAAACCATACCTCACATCGGTAGTGGGGCGGGGGTGGCGATAGGGGGTGGTAGTGCTGGTGGATGAAGTAAAAAAATATTTTGAGGTTTCTGGTTCTTGTACACTCACTAAATCACAATTTTTTTTCATCCCCTTTAATTATAGGGTGGGGGTGGTAATGGGGTTGGCTAGTGTTAACATTTTTTTTGAGACCTTAGCTTCTCTTATATATACTAAATACCAATTTTATGGACTCTTACCTGCTTGATTTACCTATTTACCCCAAATTTACCCCAATTTCTCCCCAACCCGGAACCAGATGAAAATATAATCTAGTTCTAGATCTCGTTAAAGTACATATGTGTACCAAATTTCAAGTCAATATGTCAAACGATTCCTGAGTAAACGTGCGCACAAAAAAAAGTTACAGACAGACACAGAAATTTTTTTTTCGCTCAAACTTTAAATCTCGACGTTTCATGACATTCTAAGCCTATTTGAACAATTAAAGATTTTTAAAATTTTTTTTGTCGTTACTATACTTCCACTGGATGTGGAAGTAATAATAAAAAACATGTAATGGTGGGAAATAATATTTCGCATGTAGTTAACACAACTGTCAAGGAAGGAATTTATAAAACATATACAGGGTGATCACTTTGATGGAAATAATATTTGGACTGCAGTTGACACAATTATCGAGGAGGAAACCTGACATTATTTTAATGAAAAACAGAGTGGTCACTTTAAAAAATAAGAAACGACCACTACTGCCAGCACAAAAACCAATCTGGTCTGATAATTTTAGTAAAAGAAATTTACAGGGTGGTCATCCAACTGAAAATGTTATAAAGTATGCCAAACAGAGAAGGAAGTTTTTGTGCAAATACCTTTACAAATTTTTGTGTATTGTAGGGGGAAGGCCTTCAATAATAATTCGAGTTTTAAATCTCGTACGTCAAGGACATTTCGATAACTGTCTGAATAATTAAAACATGGGCATCTTCAGCAGCTTGACGTGTACTGTGAAGTTGGATTCCTTGAATATATTTCTTAGCATTATGATGGATTTATAGATGTAATTGGCGAATAATAATATATTATTCAGCGAGAGTGAAATTATGGCTATTATTCCATCATACGGCAGCAGAAATGTACCTCCCTCAATTTTTTGTTGTCTGTTTGTCAGTAGGTGCAGGAGGAGGGGGTGAAATGGTTAGATCTCTGCGCGGTCGGAGCGGTCATGTGACTTGTAAAATTCAAATTGAAATTTGACATAGTACTTTTAATGAAATTTTTTTCTGGCCATTTAATACATGTTTTAGGATGCCCTAAAAAATCCAGAAATACCCTTGACAACATTTTTCGTGGTCAGGTCTTGCATCCAGACCCAACTTTTGAAAAAACGGCTCCAAGTGCCATGAACGGGGCGATTTTTTTTTAATCGAGATATTGCGTAAACGTAGTTTTTATAAAGCTAAGATACTATTGACAGCATATTTTTGTGTCATAGAGAGAGAGAAAAAATAGGTTTGGCCAGGTCGTCCTGGAAGGAAGTTGTTGTTTGCAGAGAATGTAATATCAGGACCAATGGTATAAAGGTGTTTTTACTCTAGGAATATTTGTATGGCTGTTAACTAAAATTTTTTACTCTTGACAGCATTTTTCTTTGTAGTGGTATGTTGTATTTAAGCAAATTGCTGTCATGAAATTGGCTATTTAGAAAACATTTGTTTTAAAATACGTCGTGAATATAAGGGTGAATGGGGTAAAACCACTCATATAAGAATGCTGTCAAGTGTAGAAATTTTTAGTTACAAACATTTTTAGACCATTGGTTCTTATATTACATCCTCTGCAAACAACAGCTTCCTTTGGACGACCTATAACTTTTTTGTATATTAACCCGTTCTATGACACAAAAAAAAATGTGTCAGTAGTATCTTAGCTTCATAAAAACCACGTTTAAACAATATTTTGATTTTTGAAAAAAAATCACCACATTCCATCATGGCACTCGGAGCCGTTTTTTCGGAGTTTCTGGAAGTTAAGAAACCAAATTAAACATTATCGTTTAAGCTAAAAGCCCTTTTCTAAATTTTTTTATCCTCCTTAAAAAACAAAGTAAGTCGATACAATGTGCGTCTTCGCATTTTTCCCGAAAAATCTCGCAATTTGTCACAATTATTATTTTCGGCACATTTACCTTAAAGCGCAACTTCCTGTTAAGTAGTTGTAGAAAAGGTATAGTATTCTACTCGCGTGTATTAGCTATTACTCACTCTGTGAGTAATAGCCATCATTCGTTGAATAATATACTATTTTCAACGATTATTGAATGATTCGTTTTTATAGACACATTTTGAATAAGTAATAAGCTCATTACTCACGGCCTTAATAATTCATTACTCATTGTGCTAGAACCAATTCCAAAAGTTCATATTCATTACTCAACACTAGCAATCACAAAAGACGCTTTAAAGTTCAAAAACATCGTGTATGCCGATTCGATTCAATCTGTCGTGCACACGTTGATTTCTTGATTTTAAAATTGCTATCATGTTTTTTTAATAATTTGCACTTTGATGTGAAAATATGATTTCAAGCGAAGAGAGATAGATAAAATATAGTATTCTATTCGCGTATAACAGCTATTACTCGCTCGTTGAGTAATATACTATTGTCACCCACGGTAAGCAATGAGCCGCATTAAAACGTATCTATTCATTCAATAGTAGTAGAGAAATAATTATTATTAAATTTTCGCGACGTTATAACTTTTAATTTATTAATTGCTCCAAAAAAATTACAGTTTTCGATAACTTTATCATCCTCCAAATTCATAATAATAAATACTTTTTCCGTACAATCAACAGAAGAGTTATTCCGAACAAACGTATGTTAACCCCCCCCCCCCCCTTATGACAAGAAGGTAGCCCACCTGAGGATGAAAATTTGGATTGTTAATGAAGAATCCCCCTACAATACGAAGGAAAAAGAAGCTCCTATATTAATGTTTTTTCACGCCCTACAAATGTACAGATTGACTGGAGTAAATTTTGACTTTAAATCGAAGCAAAATACAAATAAGTTGTAGCTAGTCATTTATTGTATACAGGCGAGTGTTTCATCAACTAAATTTGCATAATAAAATAAAACAAGCTAGAAACGTACTCTTCGCCCATTTACTGAGCTTTTTATATAATTGTTACACATTCTATAGGATACTCTTCGCAGTTTTCTTGTAAATAATGTTACTTTTTAGACATCCTAAATTTTGTGATATCAACTTTGTTGTGAAAACAAATATATGAAAAAAAATTGAAAAAAAAACCTATTTCAGGGATTCACACACAATCTTTGGATTGCAAGGCAAAACTTTGGACCATCACACATTACTACAAAAATTGAATGTCTGTAATATATCTTTCGAAAGTCATATTTCAACGCATTGGATATATTATTATAAAATATATATTAGTAAAATGTATAAACAAAAATCGGCAGCTACTGGAAGCGGCTGGAACCTCCCCACCCGGTGAATCTTTGAAGCCGAAAAGAGCACTAAACAATATGAACGATCTCATTTAATTATATTTATTAAGTTGAAATATTTTTTTCGTATTAAATCAGAAGAAAAGTTTTTTACAATTAATTATTTTTTATTTATTTGCTTTTATCATGTTTAGAGAATATTATTTAGGTATTACGCAAATCACAACTTACACACTTTTTTATTTATTATGAAAATACCTACTTTCTGTATATTGTTGCCCTAATCTGGGCACGCTAATATACTAGTTAGGTAAATACTTTAAAACACTCATTATTGGAGAACCAATCAAAACAACTACTCTTCTAGCTAATACTGAAGAATCCTATCATGTAATTCAATACTTCGTCAGTATTAGCTAGAAGAGTAGTTGTTTTGATTGGTTCTCCAATAATGAGTGTTTTAAAGTATTTACCTAACTAGTATATTAGCGTGCCCAGATTAGGGCAACAATATACAGAAAGTAGGTATTTTCATAATAAATAAAAAAGTGTGTAAGTTGTGATTTGCGTAATACCTAAATAATATTCTCAGAAGAAAAGTCTTGCGTTCGGTGGGATTTGGACCTAAGAACTTGAGTGTTAAATGTATAGTCTGCACATCATTAATATTTTATTCAATGTTTTTAATACAAATATATGCTTCATCGGATCCTAGCCCGGGGCCAGCCAGATAACCACGGTGAACACCGCCGTGGCGAGTATGAGGCTGGACGGGGTAGGCCCGATTTGGCTTGGAGAAAAATAGAAAAGTAGCTCCTGTCTTCTGTAGGCAGGCTTAAAGACTAGGTTAAAATTATAATGTGTCCACATGGACCTAAAATTAATATAAAAATAAACACAATTCTATAAAAACGTTCGTAGGCAAGAGCACTTAATAATTTTGATTATTGATACGGAAAACAACTAAACGAAAAAACCTGTTCGTTGGTAATGGGATGGATGGCAGGGATGGCCATCTTTGGAAAAAACCATATAACTCTTGGTGGACAGCTTCCCTGCCAGATGTAGCCAGGGTAGTGTTCATGGTGGATCGTTTAAGTTTGAGTTGGTATATTTTGATTTATCTTTTGGCCTCGACCAATTTTTCACTAAATCGGTCGGGGAAGTGATAGCTGTCAAATTTTTGGTTCCAATGTTCCTCTGGGAAATTTGGTTTTTGAAAAATGTTTAGGTTGGTACCAATGTCTTAAATTGTTTTTAGGTTATGTTGCCGGGAGAATTTCCGGCGGGATGCCGGAAGTAGCGGAAATAGTTTTTAAAATATAATGTCACTGTCACTTTTAAAGTTTTATTGGAAAAAACTCACCGAAAGCGTTCCGGTGGGGTTGCTTACACTTGTAGGGCTTGTAAGTGGTTCAGGATGGCCTTTCACACCATCCGTGGGCTTTATAAACGTCGAAAAAACTTGTAAACTCTCGATGCACCTGACACGTTAAAAATACTCAGCATACAGTCTGCACGCTTTAACACACTAGCAGAGAACTTATACCACAAATGGACCCGTAGTATTTTTTTGGGAATTTTCCTTTGAGTCCATTTAATAAAATTTGACATTTTTCTGAAAAGTGATATTTTTCCGAAAATTTTGACATTTTTTGAAGTGACATTTCTCCGAAACTTTGACGTTTTTTCGAAAATTTGACATTTTCCTGAATTTTTGACATTTTTCTGAAAAGTGACATTTCTCTGAAAATTTGACATTTTTTCGAAAATTTGACATTTTTCTGAAGTGACATTACTCCGAAAATTTGACAATTTTCAAACATTTGGCATTTTTATGAAAGGTGACATTTCTTCGAAAATTTGACGTTTTTTCGAAAATTTGGCATTTTTCTGAAAAGTGAAATTTCTCTGAAAATTTGATATTTTTTCGAAAATTTGACATTTTTCTGAAGACATATTACTCCGAAAATTTGACAATTTTCAAACATTTGGCATTTTTCTGAAAGGTGACATTTCTTCGAAAATTTGACATTTTTCTGAAAAGTGACATTTTTCTGAAAATTTGACATATTTTTGAAGTGACATTTCCCTGAAAATTTAACATTTTTTCGAAAATTTGACATTTTTCTGAAAAGTGACATTTCTCCGAAAATTTGACGTTTTCCTGAAAATTTGACATTTTTTAAAAAACTGACATTTTTCTGAAAAGTGACATTTCTCCGAAAACTTGATATTTCTTGGAAATTAAAAAAAAAATTTCGTGACTCGTCTTGTAGAAATTTTTTTTTGATATCATCATCAGTTCGCCTGTTATAAGAATTTTATGCTTTTACGACGTAATCAGAACGTAGGTGTATTTTAATTCACTCGTATTCCATCTATCTACAATATTTCCATCTACGTTTCAAAATTTAATTGGATGTTTCCAATAGTTAAGTCGATATCTGCACCAATTTCTAAGAATTTTTCTTATTTGTGACGTCATGTGACGTAGGTGTATTATTAATTAACTCGTAATCCGTCCGTCTACAATATTTATACCTACGTTTCAAATTTCAGTTCGATATCTTCAACCGTTCCCGAGTTATCAGCCGAAATCACTGAACACCTCTGTCATTATTAGAATATCACCCTGTACATTGCACTGCTTTGAGGACAAAACAAGTGAAATTTTTGTTTTTTAATTTTTTTCACGGAAACCAAATCGAAAAAGTGCAAGTGTGGTATATCGTTGAAATCGGAATTTTTACTGCTTTTCAATGGTTCAATTACAAATTGTAAGTAATCATAAAATAAACAACTTGTTGTGCCAAAACGGCACTAAACGTAATCCGATCTCAACCAAAACCTTTTCAGATCTTCTGGAGCACTAAAGAAACCCTCATGCAAAGTTTCATCCAAATCCGTTTAGTATCTTCGCCGCTATCGTGCTAACATACATACACACACACACACACACAGACATTTTTCAAAAACAACTTTTTTGGGTTCCTGGGACCTCAAAACGTAAAGATTTGATGTTATCTCAATTTTCGATTTTGGACTAATTGTAGTAACCTCCCACAATTTTATTGTGGGGAGGTTAAAATATATATATAGATAACATTTTGCAAGATTTCTATTTAAGAGGCAATTTGCTCTACACTCGTAGGGTATGGTCCTCCGCGGGGTTAAGAGACGAAGAACATTCCACAAATTCCGGTAAAGACCGCCTTCGGCCAGGTGCCTGCTGTTTTCTACAATATTGCAATACGCTCAAAGGGAAGTTCAGGTCCGTACTACATAAATTGTACAATGCTGATACACGCACTTCTGCTCTTTCCACTTCCTTGTCTTTTTTTACTATTGTGTATTATTGTCTCCATTAATATATTTCCCATTTTCTTTAACAGGCCAATCTAAACATATTATTGCTGCTCATCGCTCAATTTTACTTCCATATCCAGTGGTAGTAACGACAAAAATTTTTAAAAATTTTTATTGTTCAGATAGGCTTAGAATGTCATGAAACGTCGAGATTTTAAGTTTGAGCAAAGAAAAATTGTCTGTAACTTTTTTGTGCGCACGATTACTCTGGAACCGTTTAAGATATTGACTTGAAATTTGGTACACGTATGTACTTTAACGAGATCTGGGACTAGATATTTTCATCTTATTCCATTGAAAAGTTGGAGGGTAAATTAGGGTAAATGGGGGTAAATAGGTAAATCTAATAAGTAAGAGTCCATAAAATTGGTATTCAGTTATATATAAAAGAAGTTAAGTCTACATTTTTTGGCATTAGCCACCCCCATTAATAATAGGGTGGGGTACCACCTCCTTATTAAAGAAGGTGAAAAAATAAAATTGTAATGTAGCATGTAGGTATACAAGAACATGAGGCCTCAAAAAATTGTTTTACTTCACCCACCATTCAAGATGGCGGTTTCAAGATGTCAGACGTTTTGCCATGCATGGTCCGATTTGACTCAAAATCGGTAACTCGAGGTTTTCGAGGTCACAGATTAAGAATTTTTTGTCAAAACAAAAATTCAAAATTGCCGATTAATTACCTATGGTCTGAATCGACTCAAAATCGGTATCAAAGGAGTTTTCGAAATTTTTTGTCAAAACTTGAAAAAATCTAAGATGGCGGTGCTACTATACACCTACTATATGACTAAAAAGAAAATAATAAATTTATTAAAAAAAACATTTTAAAAACAGCTTTTATTCAAATGTACTAAACAGGAATAAATGAAATAAATAATTTCGTTAGACGTAATATGATCGATCAATGTTAATTTTTTCGAAAAATATAAAAGCTGGGTCGTCCATTTAATGTGTTTTAATAAAATAAAAATTCAAATATTAAATTGATTACAAAACTTTGAAAGAGTAAAAATAATGAAATAAAATATTTTAAAAAACTTTTTAAATATTTTATTAAAAAAGCTCTAAAAAGTAAAAAATAAAGCCTTTAGCTATTATAACATTTATCTCGATATAGGCACTAAAAAGTTCCATCCAAGACATCTGACTTCATGAATGCCCCACGCTTTTATTTTAGTCACATACATATAAGTTTCAAGATACTGTGATAGCTAAAAACATGATTTTATACTTTTGTATCTGAATTCTATATCCAGTGATTTTTTTATCCATATAAACACATCAAAAAACAAATGATAGATGAAACCACTATAACAACGAAACAATATTATATTATAAAATATTACAAACTTTTCTAAAATTAATATTGATATTAGAAAAATGAAACAAACAAAGGTAAATTGAAAAAGAAACTAAGAAATAATGTAATCAGTTCAATGTTTTTTTTGTATGTTTAGATTTAGCATTTTGAGCATATATAATGTAATCTGGTATCTGGTTCTCTGATTTTCATATTTCTGGTATGTCTGAGATCAATGATTTCAGGCAATAAACAATTGTAATAAAATTTATTCAATTTCGGAACCATTTTTGTCTCAAAGAACGTGAATATTCAACAAAACAGTAACAAGAAACAAAAGAAATAAATATTTTTAAAAACAAACTTATTTAAAATGTACTAAATAGGAAATTGCAAAATTTCTATTTTTTTAAATTTTTTTACTTTAATAACATAAATTGAAGCTATTTAATACCTTTATAAGAAAACATTAACACGGTTCATGTACGGAGGATGTAAAAAAATATTCAAAGAAATTAAATTTCCTTTCTTTACAATTTTTTAAAAACATTTTTTTTTCAATTACTCTGTATGCATGTTTAAAGGCTTTAAAAATGTCTACAATTTGATGTACCCAACATTGTCATCGCTTCAAATATAAAAAAGTTGCAAGTCTGGGGAGTTTTAAGTGGCGCACCCTATATATGTATTAATATGGTTTAATTTATGAGGTCTACAAATGACTGAGAAATTAATATTTTACTGACTACTTCTTATGCGACCAATAGCGCACATCTTCTTATTAAGAAATTGAGAGACATTTATCATCCAGGCATACTACTTAGTACAGAAAATATTAATAAAATTATGGGTAAGTACGTAATAATTCACATAGGTGAACATATTGAAAGAACTGAATCTGAAAGAACAAAATTGTTGTGATGGTTAGCCCATGTAAATAACACAGTTCCACAAAAAAAAAGTGCTCTGTCCGGCGGACCAGACCAGTATATCCGTATGCATTTGGACCCGCTGAAACCGAATCCGAAGTCAGAATTGTCAGATTGGCTCGTTTTTCACCCCCAACCCCAAAAAACCTCTCTCCAAAAAAATGGTCTGTCCGGCGGACCAGACCAGTATATTCTTATTTAGTTAGACCTGCTGAAACCGAATCCGAAGTCAGAATTGTCAGATTGGCTCGTTTTTCACCCCCAACCCCAAAAAACACCCCCAAAACAAAAACAAAGTGGTCTGTCCGGCGGAGTATACCAGTGTATCCATATGTATTTGACCCGCTGAATCCGGATTCAAAGTTAGAATTGACAGATTGGCTCGTTTTTCAGCCCTAACCCCGAAGAACACCCTCCCAAAAAATGATCTGTCCGACGGACCAGACCAGTGTGTTCTTATGTATTTGGACCTGTTGAAACCGAATCCGATGTCAGAATTGTCAGATTGGCTCGTTTTTAACCCCCAACCCCAAAAAACACCCCCAAAGCAAAAACAAAGTGGTCTGTGCGGCGGACTATACCAGTATATCCTTCATAAATACTCCAGGATACACTGATATGGTCCGCCGGGGAGACCATTTTGTGTGGGGGGGGTGTTTTTTGGGGGTTGGGGATGAACACGAGCCAATCTGCCAATTCTAACTTCGGATTCGGTTTCAGCGGTCCAAATATATAAGAACATACTGGTATGGTCCGCCGGACAGACCACTTTGTTTTTGTTTTGGGGGTTGTGGGTGAAAAACGAGCCAGTCTGGCAATTCTGACTTCGGATTCAGTTTCAGCAGATCCAAATACATAAGTATATACTGGTCTGGTTCGCCGGACAGACCATTTTTTGGGGGGGGTGTTTTTTGGGGTTGGGGGTGTTTTTTGGGGTTGGGGGTGAAAAACGAGCCAATCTGATAATTCTGACTTCGGATTCGGTTTCAGCGGGTTCAAATACATACGTATACATTGGTCTGGTCGGCCGGACAGACCACTTCTTTTTTGTGGGGCTGTGTAATCCACTTGGGGGAGCAGTAGAAAATAAGAATCCACTTACAAAGTTGTATCTCAGCAAATTTTTATCATACAGAAACAAAAAAATAATGAATTTCTATTTCCAAATATTACAACAGCATATATTAAATGAACGACCCAGCTTTTGTTTTTTATCAAAAAAATTAACGTTGGCCTATCTAACGAAATCTTTATTTATTTTATTAATTCCTTCTTAGTACATTTTATTATATTTGAATAAAACATTGTTTTTAAAACAAAGCTAGCAAGGGAATTTCTAAATAAATACACTGCTGTCGGTCGTTACAAAATAGATATTATTTATTACCTACCTGTTGAATTAAGGATGTCTGACGGTTTTTTCCTTTTAGCGGACAACCGTAGTTTACATTTTTTTGTCGCATTGATAGATTGGGTGAAATGTTCGTATGAGAACAAGAAATCGTAAATGCGAAAAATGGGTATAAGCCGCTCCTGCATTCGATCGCAATACCTAAGTACTAACAAATATGAGTAAATGTTAAGTTCCTGAATATTTCAACGATGGCGCCACTCGACAATGATAGAATATCTCATATCTTTTAGCAACAAGGCTATACAATTATATATAGATTTACAAAATATAATTTTTTTTGGCCAAAATATATTTTTTTTTAATTACACAAGGCATCGATTTATATGGGTATTGTGGCAGAATTAATTTATTTTGTCATTAAATATATGTTTTGAAGCTTACAAAAACAGCCATAATCCCTCTTTTCCCTAACTTTCAGCGTATAAAATAACCAACAACTGCATAATATTAAAAATATCACAAGGGAGATGTGAAGGGATCTTTTCTCTTTCGAATACATTTTTGTTTGAAATTTCTATCTCATTTATTTTCTTAGAAGTTTACTATATACTGATACATGTCCATACATCGTGTGAACAGGGCAAATGTCCTCTTAAGTACAACCGACAAAAATTAAAAAAATTAAATGATTAATAACTTTCTTATTTACTGATTGATTTTCTTCAAAAACAATAGGGTTCTTCCTCTAGCTAACACTACCTTACTTTCCAAATTTCAATACAATCGGACTTATATGACATTTTTTTCTCTACGAGCGATATTTCCGGTTTTAGAAATGTGCCGATCAAATGCATTATACTCTTCGTTTTTGCAAAGAGTATAATAAAGATGCCTAAAATTACCAATCTTTACAAAAAAGCTCCTATAAAACATACAAAAATTGTATGAAAAGCTCAGTAAATCGACCAGAGTATAATTGTTTACTCTGGTTATTTCTCAAAATTTTTGGTTAATTTTTGTTATAAACAACTTACCAACAGTGAAGGAGTGGCATTATTCAATTAATTAAAACTATGTCCGAATTTGTTTATAATTTTAAAATTTCTCGCCTCTCACATTTGCTTTGCGTTTTTTGTATATTATGAATTTTACAAGTTTTTAATAAATTTTTATAAATTTTTTAGACAACTTCTCTAATTATAGTCTACGATTTTTTCTTTTGCTGATAATGTTAAAATAGATATTTGAGATCCTTCGACGTCTTAATAATTCCTCCCACTTTAAAAAACGAAATAATTTATATAATGATACACCACACAAATCTAGAAAGTAAATGTACTACGTATCTATTCGCACGTAAAATATAAATATGTTTCTTATATCAAAGTTAAAAATAAAGTGCGTTATCTCTAAGGGTACGGACATGTCGAAGATGCTTAGTAGTTCAGTGTGTAGTTCACTACGATAGCCGCCATCAATTTGTAGAATAAATCTGTACATTTAAATGGGTCCGCACATGCCGAGGATGCTTACAGCAGTTCATTGTAGCAGTTTACATGGAAGTCACCGCGGTAGCTGGCTATTCATAAATTTATATATTTGGTGTGAGATGCGGAGATCCTTGCAGCTAGAAGTTCAGCCCACAAATTCAGTCTATGCATCGAAGTCATCAATTTGTAAAACAAACCTGTACATTTAAATGTGGCCGCACATACCGAAGATGCTACCAGAGTAGTTTACTTCCGAAGTCTACCAGCATGTTCACCTCGAAACAAAATAGTTTGTTTTTACATGGTAGTAGAGAGGTAGGCTTCGCGGGTCGCGAATATTTACCAGATTTTGAATAAATATTTCTATGGATTATTTTTTAAGTTATAGCTAACAACCTCAATTATTGCTTTATAATTAAAATAATAATTATTATTATCTTAAAATCATTTTTATATGTTTATTTTATGTTACATGATTTTAGTAAATATTTCTATGAATAATTCTTTTACCTATGACTATTATAATACCTACACCAGAAGTAGGGACAGTGGGGTATTTAATAACTATAATTATTGGTTTATAATTAAAATAGCTATTAAATTGAAAAAGTAGCAATGGCCTTTCCGACATTGAATACGTTCGTGCCGTGTGCCGTATTTTAATTTCAACGACAGTTCCCACCAGTGACGGTACACATGCGGATTAATTTTGAAGAATTGTGAGGGGTTGAGGTTTAGCCAGTACACACTACGTTTGTCTAGATTCGCCGTGCAGTAGATAACCATCATGTAGGAATGTGTGTACGATATATTGGGTATCTTTTTATTTTTATTTTGTGGAAAAGTGAAAATGAATAAGAAGGACGAATTAATAGATTTAGTTAGTATTCAATGCACCAGCGTTGTGGTATAAACGCCATAAACAGCACCACAACCGGCATGTTTTGAGTAGGGAGTGGAAAAACTGCTGCCCAAGGAATCATTACTTCCACATCCAGATTTTTCCATCCAAGTCTCTCACAACGAAAACATTTTGTATGTGGAAATAATTACTTATGGAACTTTAATATGTAATATTTGAAATCGTCTACCCCAAAAACTCATAAAACGATATCCCACAACGGCAGTGGGTGATAGGGGGTGGGGGTGGTAGTGGGGGTGGATGAAATAAAAAAATATTTCGAGGTTTTTGGTTCTTGTACACACACACTAAATTACATTTTTTTTCACCCCCTTTAATAACGGTGTGGGGGTAGTAATTGGGGTGGCTAATGCCAAAAAAATGTTTGAGAACTTTTGCAGATTCTCTTGTATAAATACTAATACTAAATATCACTACTAATACCAATACCAATTTTATGAACTCATATCTGCTTGCTTTATCTATTTACCCCCATTCAGTCCATGCTCCATACTCCCCAACCCTTCAACGGAATAAGATGAAAATATAATCTAATTCCAGATCACGTTAAAATAAATATGTGTACCAAATTTCAAGTCGATATCTTAAATGGTTCCAGAGTAATCGTGCGCACAAAAAAAGTTACAGACAGACCGACAGACTTTTTTTTTCGCTGAAACTTAAAATTTTGACGTTTCATGACATACTAAGCCTATTTGAACAATAAAAATTTTCAAAATGTTTTTGGAAGAAAATTTGAATCAACAGATAAAGTATAGTACCGACGTAGATATAACGACGGCGGAAGCATTTTTGTAAAATATTCCTTGTCACAGTGTACACCACGCCTATGGCTAGCCCCTATTGGTTAATTGAAAATATATCTACGTACAGAGTTTTTAATAAAACGTAGGTATACGAGGATCTATTGCCTATAGTGGATTGTGTGAGTTGGAAAATAACACGAAAAACCCGACTATTGTCTGATTTAATGAGATTAGTTTTCTCCCCCATTTTAGGGGATGCTAAACACCGTGGTGGTGGCAGAATTTCTCATTGGGGTGACCCAACCCCACAAACGGCCAAAAACCACCACCAAACGGGGTCGAGGGCGTGTTACAATGGTTTGAGGGACTGCTACTTGGTGATCCCCCGTTTTCGAGGATTCTGAACATCGTAGTGGTGGCAGAATTTCTCATTTGGGTGACCCGCAAACGGCCAAATACCACCCCCAAACGGGGTCAAATGCCTATTATAATTGTTTGAGGCACTCTTACTTGGACATCTCCCGTTATTGAGGATGCTGAACACCGTGGTGGTGGCAGAATTTCTCCATGGGGTAACCCACCCCGCAAGCGGCCAAAAACCACCCCCAAACGGGGTAAACGCGTATGATAATGTTTCACGGAATCTAACTTATTGATCAACCGTTTGCGAGCTTGTCAATCATGGAGAGGAATCTGGAGCGCATGCCTGACACCCGCCCACCCGATCAACCATCCTCCAAAAGCGTTCTCATCATACCACTGGACAAGAAGTTTTCCCTCCCATTTTCGAGCATGAAGAACATGGAGAGGACCACGAATCGAGTGCTTGACACCCGTTCACCCCCTCAACGGCAAAGAAATACTTCATCTTCGCACTTTCATAATGTTTTTTTCCTGTGTAGCATCCTCAAAAGGGGGGGGGGGACGGAGAATGCACTCTCACTCCTTTGGAGGACTGTTATGGACATCTACGGGGGTGGGTCACCCCGTGAAGCAATTCCACCATCACCAACGGTGTTCACCATTCGCGAAAACGGGTGATCACCAAGTTGAGTCCCTCAATTATAATACGCGTTTGACCATTTGGAGGTGGTTTTTGGCCGTTTGCGGGACAGCACTGTGGCCGCGTATAATTTACTTTAACACGGTTGTGGGCGTGGTCTGCACTGCGACAAAATATCTTTTACGAAAACGTTACCCGGAATGATTACGGCAATAAAAACTTCAGATATTAATCGGTTGCGAAACAAGTGCTCTAGGTAATTTTGAACGAAAAAAATCACGGTTCGTGTCACTATGCGGCGGTACAAAAACTTATGATATGTTTTTCTTTCCTTAAACAAACAACAATTTTTGTGCTTATTATCCCAACTCGATTTTAAGGCTGTTTTTTTCGCCAGTCCTTAATACGATCCAACTTGGTGAAGCCAACCTTGTCGGTACGCTTTAAAGATTGCTGGAATTCCAGCAGACCATCTCACTTTTACGAATGAGTTCAAAGCATACCGACAATGTTAGCTCCAGCAAGTTGGATCGTTTGTAGACCCATTTAACGGAGTAAATGATAAAATAGATAAGCGATTATACAGTGTGTTCCATGTTGCTTTGAACCATCCACATAAAAAGTTTATTTTAGGTTCGATTTAGATCGTTTTTTTTTAACATCTCTGAAAAGTGCATTCTTGTGATATATCACATTTTATAAAACATAGAAAGAAGGTCGACCTACTGTTTTTGTTTTTGTGGTTGGAAAATGATGAAATCTTATTAACGATTTTTTTATTTCAAATCTGAGTACTCCGCTGGATTCGGCAACCTCTCAAACGGGTTTGTTCCAAATTTCGAGAAAAAATACCTATTATTGGATTTTTCCCGAAGGAAATAATAATGCTGAAATTACCAATGAAAATCCTTTTTAATTGACAATTTGTGTTAAGTTTTAATTATTTTAATTTCTGATTGCAATAATAATAATTATTGCCATGCAACTTTCATTACATTTCATAATTTTCCGCCCACAATAACAAACGTAGCAGGTCGACCTTTTGCGTTTTATAAAATTTAATGTATCACAAGAATGCACTTTTCAGATATCTACGTTAAAAAAGTCCTAAATCAGACCTAAAATACATGTTTTATGGTGGTGATTCCAAACAAACGGCAACACACTGCAGAAATAGAAATTATTTACATGAGATACAATAAAAGCAGGTCAATCCCCGAGAGACTGAACGAAACACTGAACTGATTGATAAACTACTTCGGCATGTGCACCCGGCAATTAATTCGCTGAACTGTGAGCTGAACTTCTAGCGGCGTAACATCTTCGGCATGTCCGTACCCTAAAGGTGCGTATAGATATGACGAGCCTGCCACGAGCGGAGCCTGCTGCGAGCGTGCCGCGAACAATGTTCGTCATATTTATACGTCTCCACGAGCCTCCTACGAGCAGCTCGAGAGGTGCTCGCAAGAAGCTCGTCGCAATCAGATGCGTATATATAGGACGACCTGCCACAAGCAAAGCCTGCTGCGAGCGTGCCGCGAACAATGTTCGTGATATTTATACGTCGCCACGAGCCTCCTACAAGCAGCTCGCCAGGCGCTCGCAAGAAGCTCGTCGCGATCCATCCTCCTGTCGGTTTTTACCACGAACACAAAGGATTCACAATTTGATAATTGGACGAGTAAAAAAAAACAATTTATTCACAAAAAAATAGAAAATTATTTGCTAAAACGCCAACTATGCATCATGCCCATATATCTAGTGATGAGAATAATTAGTCGATTATTTAAATATTTCGAGATAGGATTCGATTATGAGTACGACTTATAAAAATTAGTGGTAAAAAATTGTTTACAAATACGATGCACGGTATGAATGCGACGGGAGAAGACGCGTCGTGAGGGGAGTGAAGGACAATAGAAACTCAGTTAGTAAGTACACGAGTCTCTATACCTGCGTACGTCATGGATTCTTGGAGTGAGGAATTAGTTTTGCAATGAATAGAAGTGTATCGAATGCATTCGATTTTGTGGGATCCCAGTGACAAATTATTTTAAGAAATTAGAAATATTTTCTCCTATTTTATTTAGTAAATTCTCAGTCTGTGGGAGTCATCCTGGTAAAGTGTTTATACTGTCCACTAATATGCTTTACAATCTAAAAAATCAAATCTTTTAGTAAATATAATTCAGTACGCCACCATCCTCGGCGCTTTCGTTCTTTTTAAGTAGATTGGCTATAAGTAGAGCACCACTACACAATATTAAAGCTGCGATTTCATCGTTATCAGACCTGGTTGTCATTAGAACTATAATGATGTACCCACAAAAATGATATAATTGTAAAGTTTTTAAAACTGAATAAGGGACCGACGGAGTTTTATATCCGTCGGCACACGATTATTAAATGAAAGAAAGTGAAAAGATCGTCGCCTGCTCGTGGTAAGCTCGTCGGAAGCTCGCGGTACGCTTATTTGCACCATTTAATCGCCGCGAGCCTCGAGCAATCTCTGCTCGAGCTAGGCTCGTCATATCTATACGCACCTTAAGGGTTCGCTCAGTCCGCCTATGACTAGTAAATTGTAAACACATTACTTTTATAGCTACTCGCGATCATCTTATACGTTCTGCGGCCAAAGGATTCTCTTCGAGGGAGAACGATAATTGAAACGGACAATCTTGATTGCAATTCAACAGCAAAAATTCCTTGATATATTAGGTTGCAAATTAAAAATATATAATTTATTTTTTTTTTAATTCTGTCACAGGGATAATTCCTAAATAAATTATACCTTTTATGGAAACCTAAAATTTTCAAAAAAAAAAACAAAAATGAAGGAAATAAATGCATATATATATTTTTTGGATTATCTTCCTCATTTTCCACAATTCTAACATCTCAAAAGAAATAATAGTGAAAACCAAATTTTAAAATAACGGTTTATATGACAGTAATTACGATTCGCAAATTTACCACACTCCGGAGCGCTCCTAATGGAAGAATATTATTTAGATTCACAAATCCTCTAATTTGCAATTTTTTCAAAAATTTTTGATAGGACAGGTAACACACTAATGGATCTCAGGTAACTCAATTGGCTAGGTGGATTGATTTTAGGTAGAGGAAATATTAAAGCTATTTTCCAAGCTTTAGGAAAGTGGTGTGTATTTATACATTTGTTAAAAATGAAACTATATAAAGACAGCATAAATGTAGTAAAGTTATATTTAATTTATCATATCCATAAGCTTTAGATTTTATGTTTTGAATTATTTCAATTACGTCTAAATCATATACTACTTCAAAAGAAAATAAATCGTCTATGTCTTCTTTAACATTGGTATTATAAAAATTAATTAACTCATCTTTAGGTACATCATTATTATTAGGGAATTGACAAAAAAATCATCAATAGTGTTCACATTACTTAACTGTTCAGGTATATTATATATCTTTCGGTTTTTAGCAAATATTTAATTTTTTCAACTCATCCCATTTTTCTTTAATATTACAATTACTAAAGGACCACGCTCTGACCTTATGTAAAAGTGGTTTCCGTTAAATTGGCTATATTTTTGATATGTTATATATTTCCTGAACAAATGTGTCCATGGGCACGAAGTCTCAAACTCTAAGGATTTCGAGATACGATATGTTAAAGTTAGATATTATATATATATATCATGTATAGTCCCCTGAGATAAAGTTTTTACCCCAAAAGTTCTGCGACCGGACCGCAAGACATTAACCCCCCCGTTTTCGAGGGCGGGGATGGTGACAATATTTTCCGACCCCCCAACCACCCTTTTTCCGATTTCTCGACGGTAGGCTTGCAAGGGCTTGTCGGATCGGGTTATTCTTGGTAAATTTGAATAAAATAAGTAAAAATTGACCACAGGTGACATAAATCACCCCCAGGGGTAGAAACTACCCCCACCTCCAATACCAAAATGCCACGAAAATAACGAAAATCAGCTGAAAACCGGTATACCGTTTTCAAGGTCGATGGTGATAATATTTTCCAACCTACTCTTCACCCCCTAAACCTGAAAACTACCCCCTTTTCCGATATTCCAGTGCTAGGCTTGCGAGGGCTTGACGTATCGGATTCTTTTTTTGGTCAATTCGAATAAAATAGGTAAATATTGACCACAGGTGACCTAACGCACCCCCAGGGGTTGAAACTACCTCCACCCCCAATAACAAAGTGCCACGGAAACAACGAAAATCAGCTGAAAAGCAGTATACCGTTTTCGAGGGCGAGGAATACGATGGTGATAATATTTCCCTAAACCTGTGAACCAACCTCTTTTCCGATTTCCTGGTGCTAGATCTTGTCGGGCCTGTATTTTTTTTGCTCAATTTGAATAAAATAGGTAAAGATTGACCACAGTTGACCTAACCCACCCCGGGGGTTGAAACTACCCCCACCCCCAAGAACGAAATGCCACGAAAACAACGGAAATCAGCTGTAAAGTGGTATACTCCCGTTTGCGAGAGCGGAGAATACGATGGTGACAATATTTCCCGACATATCCTTCACTCACTACTCCTAAATCTGAATCCGATTTTCCGGTGCTAGGCTTTCAAGGGGTTGCCGGATTGCTTTTTTATCAATTCGAATAAAATAAGTAAAGATTGACCACAGGTGACCTAATCCATCCCATAATTTTCACAGTTATTGCCAAGACGTCAGAGTCAAAATGGAACTATCGTATCTTGGGGAGCATGCGCGGATCAATTGACGAAAGATCGATCGACGTTCGCTCCTCGTAAAAAGTCAGTCGGTTCCGGGGTTCAGAGTGCACTAGAGGTAAGAGCGATATCTAAACTTTCTTGTTAGTTGAGACATTTTCAACATTTGTGGTGTGAGATGACGAGTTAATATTACTAGTATCGATAGAATTGCCCGATAATTATTTAACAAGTATTATTGATTTTTGTTACGCGATTATTTCGATTGATTTAAAATTCCCGAGCGGTGCCTGTCGTTTACTGGTATTAATTTTTCATTTCACACGTTGCCTTTTGCTGTACAGGTTTACCTTTGAGATTAATCGCACTTATCGTACTTTATCTTTTATCTTACAACCTCTAGTGTACCAAAAATCGGAATTGACTCTTGTTATGCACGCCACGTGCTCGATAACAGATTAGGGTCTCAATTTTTTTATTCTTATATTACCTATGCCTAGTTGACAAAGCAAGTTGTCAAACGAGAAATTCTCATATTTTGGCCATAGTGTGGTTACGGCACGAGAGCATACCTAATATTTATCTATCTATATCTTGTCCTGCCTAAATAAAAAAAATATAAGAAAACCTTATTACCTAATTTTTCATTGACTTGGGAAGTTTTCAGTGAAGTAAATATATCGGGGGATAATAATTGTTTCTTTCTGTGGGTGAAAGATTTTTCTTTCAAAATTGAAATACTTAATTAATTAATTTTGTTTGGGGAAATTTATTAATCCTAGTAATAAGAAATTATTTTCCTTTTTTATATCTTTCTATATCTCTGGCAGAATTACTGTTGCTTAATTTAAAATTCAGCATATAAAGTAGGCATACGAGTCTTTATTTTCTTTATTATTTTTATTCTCGATTTAATGTAAATCATAAATTTACCGTAATAATTTGTTCATAGTTTTCTTAAGTTAATAAACTCGAACCATGTCAAAGATTGCTTAATTGAAACATAACTTTTGCCTTCTGCGTATTATCTCATTAAAATTGAATGTGATTACCTCTCCGTAATAAATTTTTGAATGTCATTACCTATATTACTTTTCGTAATAATTATTTAAAAAAATATTAAATAAATCTTGTGGGATTTTCCTTTTTGTTCGTAAGATTTATGACACTCAGTCATTGCATTTTAAGTAATAATTCCTTATTAACTTACATATGTTAACTTGTATTTGATAATTGTTTTTTAAACAGTAATCATAATAATTTCTAGAGTATATATTTTTTGCTCAGATCATTTTCTCTTAGTAGAGTTTTTTCTTTTATTGAACTGTCATTGTTAAATTTATTGTTTTCCCGGCTAGTAAGCTAAGCCTTACATAACAATTTTCATTATTGTATTTTCTAAAACACTGGTATATTTCTTTTATGAACGAGACCAAGAAGAGAGTCCTTGCTGAGTTAACCAGAGAACGTTACGTAACGGACAACGAAGCTGTGTCGTAAGTTCCAGTCTACTGTAACCTAACCCGAAGGGTATCAAGGACCACGAGAATTTACTGATTATTGTCCAGAGGCAGAAACCTCAGCCTTCATCTAGATAGTCCAGGGATGGTATTTACAGACGCTTTAAGGAACTGAGGTAATTGTACTAGCTCTGATTTTATTAATTCAACCAGCTACTCACCAGGTCTTATCGTACTACGTCACCGAATACCAGTTTTCCTTTGCAGTTGTATGTAAATGTTAGGTTTTATTTACTGGTTATTTTCGGGAAGATAAATATCTGTACTCGTGAAAATCACCTTAAGTGAATTTTGCTACATTTCTTTTTATTGCCCTTCTGGCTCACCTAACCTCAATTTTTTTTTAATCATTTTACTAGATTTTACTTAGCATAATTCTTCCGCCCTTCAGGCACTTTAATTCTAATGTTTTAAAAATCTGTGATATCAGGTAAAATTTATTTAATTAAATATTGTTTATAATTTAGGCTGACCATACGTCCGGAATTTCGCTGGACAGTCCAGCATTTTGGAGTACTATCTGTGATCAAAAATTTTTTTTGAAAAATGTTGGGATCAAGAAATGATTTTTCGGATTTCTGCTCCCCTCGCTCATCATTTTTTTTCCCAGCAGAAGTGTCCAGCACAAAAATCTGGTCACCCTATTATAATTCATATTTTCTTGTTAATTATTTTTTGTAATATATTCTTGTTTGGTATTTGTTGTTTTTATTTCTCAGCTCAGACATTTCCAAAGCCAAAAAGCCAAGGTTTCTAAAAATTATAATTTTCTGCGTATCTTTATCTTATCAATTGATGCATATAAATGTGTTGTTAATGAGGTATTGAGGGCCTTTGTTAATTTCGGTTAATGAGTCCTTAATATACATATTATCAGCTGGCGCTCTAATTAATTGTGGTTATCTATAAATAAATTATTTTATTGCTTAAAGTATCTTTTACCTACAGTCATCTCGCTAGACAGCTAATCAACTAAGTTATTTATATAATTGAAAAATTAAATTTTGTTAATAACAAATCATTTGTGCAATATTTATCAATTTAATTTTACATCACGACTTACCCACTAAGTAGTTATACAGTACCAATACTAGCGCAATTCAAGGTCAAGCTGGAGCTGCGGCTGTAGCTGTGACGTCACGCCCGAAGCCCCGCGGGGGGCGCGCAGGTGATAGATGATAGATCCTATGATCTAGGTTCTAGTATGAGGTGAG
Organism: Rutpela maculata; assembly: GCA_936432065.2. Lineage (NCBI taxonomy): Eukaryota > Metazoa > Arthropoda > Insecta > Coleoptera > Cerambycidae > Rutpela > Rutpela maculata. The sequence continues at coordinate 205,998,844 of OW386285.2, forward strand.
ATCATGCTAGATGATAGATCCTATTATCTAGGTTCTAGTGTGAGAGACATATCAGCTTCCAACTGAGAGACGTCCAAATTATCCCCAAGAAACACGTGAAGTACCTAGGAATAATAATCGACGAAAAGGGGACTTTCGGCGAACACATCAAGCAGACGATCAAGAAAGTAGAAGCGAACATAGCATCACTTTCGAGAATTATGCCCAATATAAAAGGACCTGGAAGCAAGAAGCGGGAGGTCTTATACAACGTGACACAGTCGATACTGACGTATGGAGCCCCGATATGGCACGCGGCTATAGAGAGAAGACGGCATAGACAAATGCTAATAAGCACCCAAAGGAAAGCGCTATTAAGGGTCATAAGTGGGTATAGGACGATATCTGCGAGCGCAACTCAAGTAGTGGCAGGGATACTCCCCATAGACCTTTTGATAGATGAAAGGAGAAGACTCTATGAAAGAGAAGACGGGGGTACGCTACAAGCCAAGAAAACGGAGAGAGAGACCAGCCTGGAGAGATGGCAGGCGCGGTGGACGGACACGCTTGATGTAGCTCAGTGGACCAAAGTTCTCATACCCGACGTGAGGACATGGGTCAAGTGCCGACATAGACATACGGACTATTTTACAACTCAGATGCTGACTGGACACGGATCCTTCAAAGTCTATACGCACAGGATAGGCAAGGCAGAAGAGGAGATATGTGCATACTGCGAACACAGGGACACAGTAGCACATACAATGTTCGAATGCATTAGATGGGAAGCCGAAAGACAGAGGGTAAATCTGGAATTAGGAGTCATATTAAACGAGAACAACATCATTGAAGAAATGATGGAGAACTGCGAAAAATGGAGCTCGATAGAGAAATACATCAGAAAAGTGATGAAATCAAAAGAACAGGAAGAGAGGGACATGCAAAGGAGACATGAGAATTAAGGCAGAATCTCCCACATTCAGATGCATGCTGCAAAGCGATTCCAGGGTGTGAGAGTGAAGAGGTGGGGGTTTTTAGTGGGTGGAAATCCCACACTACCACGGGCCGTGGTGTCTTTGAAAGATTTTCCCCCACCGAAAAAAAAAAAAAAAAAAAAAAAAAAAAAGGTTCTAGTGTGAGGTGGGATCTTCTTAGATGATAGGTGATGGGACCTAATGGGAGGGGGGAGATGGGAGATCCAATCCCCGAGCTTAGATAAGAGATTATATCTAAAAGGACGTGGCTAAGAGTATACAGGGTGTGTCTAAAATAAGATGGCTGCCGTTTATTGACTAATAGTATTGTATGTTTACGTTAGTGAGCGTTAAGAAAATGGCTACTGACGTCCATCATTGAGATTAAATAGACAAGTCTCGACGAGTGTTTATATCTTACATAGGATAAAAAATATATTCATCTACTTCAATACGTAAGTTTTATATTTGAATGTTAAAACTGTGACCAAATGCAGAGACGTTATCGGATTCCAGGAAATTGTTAATGTAAATAAATGCGACTGTCTACGGCTATATGTATATTTAAAACGTGATTAATTGTCTTTAGATAACAGCATCCGGCGGTTATAATACAATGACTAATAAGTCACGTGATCCATTATAAGGAGCGTCTCAGGGTTTGGAGAGAAATAATGTAAACAATGAAATCATCATATTTTTTCCCATATTTTTCTGCTTACTCGATACGAAAAGTGGGGGTGGAATACAGCATAAAAGTAACGACCTGAGATCACCGCATTAATTCACAATCTTAAAGTCGATATACAAGCAGCAGCAGCAATGTCTTTCGCAAAAATTAATGTTGAAACTCATGTCACACCGTTCACGAAAATCTATGAGCTGGAAGTCGATAGAAAATATAAAGTGCTAGATATATATAAAGCACTTTCATCATATGGTATCCAGGTCCAAGTAATCCTTGAAAATTGTAAAGTGAGTCTACCAGCCAGATACTCACGCATTATTTCTGATGATGATATGGTAACGCTACAACAAACCATTATACTAAAAGAAGTGTATTTAGTATATAGAGGGCTAGCAGGCACGACCACTAACATTGAATTCATCGAGTCCTAAAGATGGATCCCGAAACATATAAGAGGTTACAGCAATTTATAAACAATTTAAAATTACTCAGAGAAGACGTTAAGTACGTTGAAGTTTTACGTACATTTCAACATGTCAGTATCCAGTCGAAGATGTCCAAGAACAGTTCAGTTCAGCGAGGACGTTAAAATTCATCACATTTACCATTGGAGCTATGCCCATAGAACTGCTAGATGTGGTAACTGGATGCAAGACGCCCGCGATCGAGATCGTTTTCAAATTAAAATATTACGATACGCTCAAATAATTAATCCAGTACTTGAACATAAATATTCTATTTTTATATCACAAAACATGTAACCTCGTTCTTATATGTATTAATAAATATTCTGCTATTATATCACAAAACATGTAACCTCTTTCTTATATGTATTAATAAATTAATTTAAAAAAATGGTTGACTATTATTACCCATTTCCTAATTAAATGAAGAATTCAGATTTTTTTTCAAGTTTATTGTAACGAAAATGTTCATGCTACATTTTATGTCTTTTTTAATGCTTAATTCAAATATGCAATCAAAAAAATTAAATCTTAAAAAATAAAGCCACCCCAGGCAAAAAATGAAAAAATTCATATTTTTCAAGTTTATTGTAACGAAAATGTTCATGCTACATTTTATGTGTTTTTTAATGCTGAATTCAAATATGCAATCAAAAAAATTAAATCTTAAAAAATAAAGCCACCCGAGACGAAAAATAAAAAAATAATTTAATTTTTATAATATATTTTATTTATCTGAACGCATAATACAGTAATAAAGCTTATATATGTACATGGAATACACAACCTATAAAAATAATAGCAATAATAATAATAATAATAATAATAATAATTAATATAAGTGCATAAAAAATTAAACAATGCTACTTTTTTCAATCCAACTGTTATGGGAACTGTCAAATCCAAGCCATTTAACGAAAACCTTATTTCCTTTCTTCCTTAAAACTTTCTCAACGAGATACATGTCTAAATGTTTAACCTTCTGCAGTTCTTCAGTATAGAAGCATCCTTCTATTGGCTGTTTCTGTGCATCAGTCAGTAAGTATGTTATGGGGCTGGTATAATTAATTTTTGAAATAGTAAATATTTCATTAGACCAATTAGGAGTATAACCTTTATCGAACACGCCTCTGTACTTGCTTATTCTCACATGATCGTTAATTTTAAATTTAGGTAATTGCGAGTATGTAATTGTAGGATAATTGTAAACGGATTTCAAGAGTATTTTTTCATTCTTTTTATTTACATCTACAGGTTTCATGCCGATGGTACGATGCCTAGTATTATTATATTTCTTAATAATATCAGCAAGTAAATTATACCACCGAAAAGAACCATTTATACTAAATTCCTTATACATCATACATTTTATAGTCCTATTTACGCGTTCGACTACTGAACATTTTTTAGTGCTATACGAAGAATAATGATTAATTTTATATTTTTTCATTAATTTTTGAAAATTAATATTATAAAATTCGGTTCCATTATCAGTTTGTAAATTGACGAGGATTCGTTTATCTGTGACTAATATTTTTTCCATAGCTCGAGTAACATTTACGCCAGATTTAGATTTAAAATTCTAGCCGGCTTATGTATTTCATTAACAATATCTCTTTTTATAGCAGACATGTTTACAGTTCAACAATAATTTACGTACTGTTAAATTAATCCAGCGGTTCGATTATTTTACTTTCTAATAGTTCCTCTAAAATTCTATTTATTTCATTCGTATGACTTGAATTGCCTGCCTCCTGTGAAGCTATCAAAAGCCTAAGACGATCGACGAGTTCATTAGGATCGTCCCAATAGACGTAATCAATAGCATTATCGGTGACCTGCATCATTAATTCACCGCCTTTTACTTTACCAGGAGCACGTTGCCGAGGTTCGCGAGCGTAAAGCATCGGTTTAATAATATGCAGGTACTTCCAGCTCTTACTACCGGACTTTTGCTTTTCAGAATCATAATTTCTCTTATCTGCGCTAGTCCTTTTTACAATATCAATGTACTGTTTCTTATCATCATAGTTATAGTGATGCGAACGTTTTTTAAATAGTAATTCATAAAGACCGCGAGTGCCCTGATACTCCTTATTATTTATTATTAAATTGTCACCGTCAAACTGAATGGCAGAATTTTCAATATAATATTTATCTTCTTCGGGATTATATCGTACACCATATCGAAAATCATGTGTATTTTCAGTATCATGCATCATCTCAGATATATACGTTTTAGGCAGATCGCTAAATTTCTCAAGATACTTCTCATCTGACTGGTCGTCTTCTTCAGAGTCGACAATCGACGGTGTAATATTAATATTTTTTTCATCCTCTGAGGGTTCAGACTTTTTCTTAATGTTTAAATTCTCGTCCGTCTCAAGCTTGATATGTTTAGCTATTGAATGTAAAGGTGCGGTGATTGGGGCAAAAGACTTTTCGATTTGCAGATCGTGCATTTTGAGTGCCTCTAATTTGTGCTTTACGGCTTTCCGAGCTTCGATAATTTTATTAGTAATGTCCATGTCGACAGGTGCGTCAGATAACATGTGTAATTATCAACTGATTGAGATAGTAAAATCACAGGTATATATACTCGTCAAACCCCTTTCTGTATCGGCCATGTTTGATATCGCTATCTTTATCCATCACTAGGAATCCGTATTTATCTTTCCAACATAACGAGCACATATGTTTGAAATCCTCAAAGCTCATATCGGTATTAACGTGATCGGAATATACATGTCTAAGATTCATGTCATCCTGCTTGAATAATATCAGTAAATTTGCATTGTCTCTTATCAGATGTTTTGGAATGCGGGTATAGGTCTGACAGAGATAGAAGCTGTCTATCTGTTTATGCCGCCCCATGCTAAAGTAGTCACGCATCACACTTTGATTGTTGCAAGCTACGTCATCAAATATAAAAATGGAATTAATTTTAGCTTGCGCAGGTGCCATTATTACATTGCTATCCTTGAATTCATGATATCCCACGATCGAGCCGAGTACTTTTCTAAGATATTCATATTTAGGCTGGTAGAGAGATTTCGAGCAGACGTAAACATTCTTGAAACGCAAGCCGTGTGGATGAGTCAGCAGGCTTATCACGATGTTTGTTTTCCCACAATTTGAAGGTCCGCATATGATACACCTGATGCTGTCGGGTAACAGAGAACCATGTCTACTATCTTTTTTCACATCACTATCGAAATCGAGATTATCGATTTTCAGACTGTTACCTGTCTTGATGAAACGCATGATTGACACTGAGGTATTTCCACCTGGAGTTTAAGTATAAATAGCTTTCGATCACCTATAATACCTCAGTCTACTATTACATGCGATAGAGGTAACATGGCTGTAAACACTCTCATAAATAAATTACCTTTCGAAGCCCATATCCCTGGCTATCGTTTCTGCGGCCCAGGTACTAAATTAGAAAAAAGACTGGCGCGAGGAGATCGCGGAATTAATGGTCTAGATGAGGCGTGTCGTGACCAAGACATACAATATTCTAAAGTCAATGATGTGAAAGGACGGCATATTGCCGATAAATAATTGGCAAAACGTGCTCTGAAGCGTGTATTTGCTAGGGATTCATCCATTGGAGAAAGAGCGGCAGCAGCCGGTGTAGCAGGCATCATGAGTGCTAAAGTTAAATTAGGCTTGGGATGTAAAAAAAGAAAATCTGGCGGTACGATGACGTTTAAAAAAATATCCAATAAAATTCGTAAACTAGTACGTGGAGCTCCCTCTGTCGGAGATGCTATTAAAAAGGCCCCTCGTGCAGTACAGCGTATTAAAAAAGATAAAAAAATATCACCGATGGCTGCTCGCGTTATTCCTATACCGAAGACGGGTGGCGTTCTACCGCTAATACCAATATTTGCTGGACTTAGTGCTCTGGGAGCGCTAGCCAGTGGATCTGCAGGTATAGCGAAAGCTGTAAGAGATTCTCAGGCGGCAGCCTCCCAGCTTAAAGAATCTAAACGTCACAATCAGGCTATGGAGAGTATCGCCCTCGGTAAGGGACTCTATCTTCGTCCCTATCGAACAGGACTTGGACTATACATAAATAAAAACACCAACAGCAAGTGACTAGTAAAATTACTAAATCGAGCGCTCACCGACGTGGATCTGAAAAAATATGTTAAGATGTTAAATATACCTAATTTTCGAGGAATATTTATGCGAGATCGACTACCTAAACGCGTACATAAAATTGAGACGGGCATTGTGAACTTGGATAGTGATAGCGGTAATGGTACTCATTGGACTGCATACTGGAAGAACGGTTCGAAAGCCGTTTATTATGATAGTTTTGGTAATTTACAGCCTCCTCTCGAATTAATAAAATATTTAAATTGTTCTATTGAATACAATCACAAGCAGTATCAGTCTTATGACACAGTAAATTGTGGACATCTGTGTTTACAATTTCTATATAATGCGTCATGCTTTTAAGTCACGTTCATTCTCAGAACTAACCTTGAAGCCGCAACATGTCTTGTACGTTTACATTATCCGGCAAATCATCTAATTTAACTGCGCACTTTTCCCCACCCATAGACCTTGAAGACGGTGTTGAATATTCGCTTGCTTTAATAAATTTCGAGGCGTATAACTCCATACCGAACATAGACGCTACAAATAATCATATATATTATGATACAGACGATAAGTTTATAAAAATTCCGGAGGGCTCGTATGAAATAGAAGATATAAATAATTACGTAAGAAAGCATTTTATTCGGAATCACGGTAACGATGGTCATATTTCTATAGTATCCAATAAAAATACGTTAAAAGTGGAAATAAAATCCAATAAGATGATAAATTTTGAAAAGGCCGGCGGTATTGGCAGTTTGTTAGGATTTACATCTCGTCGTCTAAAACCGCTCGAGAAACATATATCTGATTTCCCAGCAAAAATTCAAAAAGTAAACGCTATATGCGTGGAGTGTAATCTCATCACGGGCAGTTACATGAATGATGGATCTGTACACATTATTCATGAATTTTTTCCTAGCGTGCCTCTCGGCTATAAAATAATTGAGTGTCCCGCTAATGCAATTTACCTGCCGATTAATAAGAGACATATAGATAGCATATCAATTAAGATAGTCGATCAAGACGGTGATCTTGTTAATTTCCGTGGCGAGGTCATCACGGTAAGACTGCACTTGAAGAAGAATAGGTCTTAGTTTCCGAAATAGTTTAAAAGGAACACCTGCTCGCGCTCGAAACAGTTCACCTGTAACCTTCAAGGTGTTAACATCTAAAAATAGACGTTTTCTTTACTCTCTCGGTTACAAAGTGCTAATATGAATCCGAATATTTTAAACGTGTTTGAGAAGCCTACGTTTGAAACCGCGATAACTAATTTTGAAAATCATAGTCATGGACCATATTCAATCAGAAATTTAAATAATAACGACGAAATTCGTATACCCATTCAGCAGCAAGATGTGTATACTGCGCCGTATGCTAGTTCGCTGTATATGCGGGGCCGGTTACTTAAAGAGGATGGTACGGTTTCGAACACAGCGGTCTTTGATAAAATGGGGTTATTGTATCTGTTTGACGAGATACGATACGAAGTGAGCGGTAAAATTGTGGACAGCAGTAGAAATCCAGGCCTCGCGACTGTTATGAAGGGATATGCATCATTCACTCCGAATGACGCGAATCACTTAGAAAATGCTGGGTGGACGGATGTGGATGATAATTTTGCAGACGAGAACGGTTACTTTGACGCATGTATACCTTTAAAAATATGTCTGGGGTTCGCAGAGACCTTTGAAAGAATTATTTTAAATGTCCGTCAAGAGCTGGTACTCGTTCGCAGTAGTACTGATACAAACGCAATCATAAATCTTGTAGCCGATGAAAATATTAAAGTAGAATTGGAAATCGTTCAATGGCGTGTACCACACGTGACTGTATCTGACGTTGAGCGATTAAAATTAATGAAATATCTAGAGAGGAATATCGATTTGCCTGTACCGTTTAGAAGCTGGGAATTATATGAATACCCCATGCTGATGGAATCGCAGACGCATACCTGGAATATTAAAACTTCGTCTCAGTTAGAGACACCGCGATATATTATTTTCGGACTTCAAACGGGTCGTAAAAATGTAGTCGCTAAACGTATGAGTGAATTTGATCACTGCGAGTTGACTAATTTTAAACTTTTTTTAAATTCGGAATCATATCCCTATGATAACTTGAATATTAATTTTGAGAAGAATTTCTGTGCTACTCTGTATGAAATGTTCTGTCAATTTCAGAAATCTTATTATGAAAAAGAAAATGAACCTCTGCTTACTAAATATAAATTTAAAACTAAAGCTCCTCTGGTAGTTATCGACTGTTCGTGTCAGAATGAGGTTGTAAAGTCGAGTGCAGTGGGCATTAGGCTGGAATTTAGCACTAATAAAAATATTCCGAAAGACACTGCTGCATATTGTGTTATAATTCATGATAGATTGATTTATTACAGTCCTTTAACCAGTATAGTTCGTCCATACTAATATGTATATAATAGACGTGCAGGGCTTCCAGCATAAAAAGGAGTTAGCTTTTACATGTAAAGAAATTTCAATTTTTAATATTACCGATGTCTCGTGTGTACATCGGATAATTAAACCGTCCGTTAGTTACGGGCTTCTTACACACAATATTCAGAAGCAAATTAATTGGATAACTGATCATGTGCATGGTCTCCAATGGTCCACGCCTTATGATAATCTCCGGTACGGTGACCTGCAGGACTTCATCGACAGCCACGTACTTGAGAGAGAGGCAAAAGTTTTTGTCAAGGGACTGGAAAAGAAGCGATGGCTTCAGCATTATCTGTCTAATAATAATAATAATATTATAGACTTATATAATTGTAATAATATGAATAGTTTAATGTTAAATAATTTAGAATATCATTGTCATAAATATATTAATAATCATTTACGCTGCTCTAGGCAGAATGTCTACTCGATATATCAGTGGTATATTGTAAATAAAGATAAGGTTTTTGAATAAACAAATATATTCTAACCATACTGGCTTTTATTTCTGTATGCATGTGTGCGTGTATGAATGATGAGTGGGGTGGGGCAGAGAGAGAGAGAAGTGGAGGGAGAGCTCTCGCCTTGAGTCAGAGCGCGGTGATCAGTCAGACGCTGCAAAGATGCATCATCAAACGGGTCTTAGAGAGCTGATAGCAGGCAATATTTGCCAATGTTCAATGTGTCAAGTCCCACCGGAGGGCTGGCGGAACCTGGGGCTGCCTCAGCCCCAGGGCCCCGTAACGCAACCACCACCACCACAGGAGATGCCCCGGCTGATACTCTTCGCTGATATCATGAAAGGTATTTAAAATATTTTTTCCGTTTCGTATAACTCAATACTTATAGATATTTTTTTAAATTGTTACAGACTCCATTGAACTCAGAATTTCTTCAGAGATTTGGAGAAGTCGATATGTCAGCCAGCGAGACCAATGAATTTCTTTTTTTAATTAACATACGATCTGCCCTCCTGCCAGATAGCCAGACCAGTGATTTTATTATTTTAATTATACACAATTTTAATTATAATTTTTTTATATTAATAAAAAATGTTATTAATAATCTTTTTTTATTTCAATGAGTTGATAGCATCTCATACTTAAAAAAAATCTATTAAGTGTCTGAACAACTCGAACAGCTCCAACAGCTCCAACAGGTGTAACAAGTACCGTACCTGTTACACCTGTTGGAGCTGTTCGAGCTGTTGGAGCTGTTCAAGCTGTTGGAGCTGATCATATATAATACACGTATATGTATATGTATATGGGCGGCTCCAACAGCTCGAACAGCTTCAACAGGTGTAACAGGTACCGTACCTGTTACACCTATTGGAGCTGTTCGAGCTGTTCGAGCTGGTCATATATAATACACGTATATGTATATGTATATGGGCGGCTTGAACAGCTCGAACAGCTCCAACAGGTGTAACAGGTACCGTACCTGTTACACCTGTTGGAGCTGTTGGAGCTGTTCGAGCTGTTCAAACAGCCCATATATAATACACGTATATGTATATGTATATGGCCGGCTTGAACAGCTCTAACAGCTCGAACAGCTCCAACAGGTGTAACAGGTACGGTACCTGTTACACCTGTTGGAGCTGTTCGAGCTGTTGGAGCTGTTCAAGCTGTCTCACCTGCCTCTCTCATGATCATCATGTCAGGATAGGTATTAGGAAATAAAAACACACATTTTATAAATAATTTAATTTATTAAATGTAAAATATTTATATTACAATACTTTTATACTAATTACAAAAAATGTAGACGAACTATGTCAAGCGTCTTAACATAATCTTCTAAAGTAGTTGATGGTCAGTGCCCGCTGTCTGGACCAGAGCTCCAACCAATCGGCTGCCCAGAGCGACCTTTGGATATATTATCCTCCAGCCATTTTATTAGCTGCTCTTCATTGAAATTAATATCTAATTTGAAATGTATATTATTCCTACCAATTACTCGAAACAAAATTTCAAGAAATTCGTATTGTGTAAAGTAAGCTGCCTCGCAAAATGCTTTATTAATCGACCAATCAATACTTTTATAATTATCAGAAATATTTTTAACCGGGTACGATTTCGAATAAAAATCAATTGACATATAATCATCATTACACGTTAATAATTCTTCTAAAAAAATTCTAAAATAACTATTATTCGCGGCGGGATAATGTCTGTTAATTACTTCTCGTAATCGATATACAGTAAGGTGAGTAATACACATTCTCTTTGGAAAATATATTCCAACTGTTGAATAAAAATATCATTTTGAAGTTTTTTCGTAAATATTTTTTTCATTAAATCGAAATTAGAACTATCTCTTAAAGCCATCCAGTATAAAGCTTTGTCCGGTATAACAATCTTTTCTAAAATTTTATGAACTAATTGATAATTACCCCGATTCAATGCATTTTGAATGTACCTCTCATATACGTCGCGAGTGATAAGTACAAGCTTGTACTGCAATTCTTTTTCTAACCCGTCCATCGCGATCAAAGTCTCTAAAGTAAATGAATCCGAACGGCTACTGCCAAGCGCTTCACTGCGTCGATGACGTCATCTGACGAGCTGAGACTTGTTGGAAATTATATCCCCAAGGTTTCGTATCGGTATTTATATAATTTATAATTCTTTTATCATCATACGGACTGAGTGCCACCTTATTCTGTTTGATAGTATATATTTCATGTTTCTTTGATCGAATTAATCGCTGCTCTTTGGTCAATATTTCTTTATTAAATAGACAATTCGTAAAGTCTTCAAATGTAATTTTTCTGATTACCGAACGCGAGAGACCCTTGATCTTTTTATTTACCGACACACCCTCCACTTTATAACTATACATTTTTGCACGGAGTCCTACGAATTCTGTCATTACGCGCCCTTGACATTCGTCTTTCATTACGCCTAGTACCTTCTTATTAGCATGAGGTATTCCGTAGACATTGTCTACAGGATAATCCGATGTGTCGAACTGATGGATGTCTTTTTTAATGTACTTGTATATATCAACGTCGCTAAATTCGTAAATTAAACTGTCTGTGTCCGTGTAAAGTAGTTTGGCTTGCTCACCGAATTCTTTTTTAATATAATCGTAATGAAAATCGTAAAGAATAATTTTTGAAAGATCTAAAATGGCGAACCCCACATATATTGGCTTATCGAATTTAATTTTTAGTCGATTCATTTCAATAATAATCATATCCTCGCCGAAGACAGTCGAACTGTGAAAGTTCGGTTTCGCGAGCAGAGACTTGGCACCATATCTCCCCTCCCATTTAGTTACCAATTTAACATCTTTGTGCTTGCGGACATTCTCCATTGTCTTCCCGAACACTGCATTGTTCATTAGCTTATAGAAATTTTTCTGAAACTCGTTACTTGCCTGTTTTCGTAAATCTGTATTTAAATCAATGTATTTCTTTAGCCATCGTGACTGATTAAATTTTAAAATTCTATGTACCGTCTTGAGTTTTAATCCGCGTTCTAAACATTTTTTAAAGTCCTATAATGCATTACATATCGCGTTTTATCTAACAGAGTGGTCATTAATTTTGAATGTTTGGAACCGGGCGGCACCATATGTTCTGGACACATCGGAAGATCCTTATGTAGCTCGTGTAAATCAAGGGGATACTCGATATCTACTTCCAAAATATAACCGATGTCTGACTCATCCGATAAATTTGGAATATCTAAGGCATAAAATTGTTCGACGGGTACCCACTCGAAAGCACCTGTAGGTAACGGAACAGACATCCCGGCTCCATACATGTTATTGATGTCAAAGTACATGATGTGAGTCTCTCTTTCGTCGGGGTTAAACGCGCCCCCATGTACTTGTTGTTAGCTTTCGAATATCTGTTAGATACCTGCTCTACACCGCCTCTCACGCCTTTTTCAATCATCAGTATCATATCAATGTCTGTGAGAAGCTCTAAATTTTCTTTAGTTATTTTTAACATCGCGTCGAATGCCAGTCCCGGAGCAGTATAATAATTTAAAGCGTCAAGTCCGTATGTCTGTATGCATGTCTCACGGAAATTTTCAAATATATCAGCTAGCAGTAATACATCTGTTTTTAAATATATATCGGAATATTCCCCTAATGTCTTAATATCGAATTTATTCCAGATATTTATAGCGTGGTTATAATCGTCCTCTGTTATGTTTTCGTCAGTCAGTTTACTGTAAAATTCTTCTTTAGCCGGTAGTGATGTCTCGTCTAATTTTTCCCAAGAATTTAAATAATCATAAGGAAAAACACCTTTCCGCGTTAATAATTGAAATTGTTCATCATTATTACAGTACGATTTAGTGATTCGTTTCTGGTCATCGTCGAGATAGGAAGCTAGTTTTTCGATTTTGTCTGCCATAAACCTAAACGAATCAATAAATCTTAGTTTAATTTTCGTATCTCTAACCCGTTTAGTGAAAGAAATGTATTTTTTTTTATTAATCGGTAATAATGAAATTTGTCCGTCAAATGCCGTTGCTAGCTGTTTGATTATCAGGTGGCCGTCGTAACCTGATAAACAATGAAATATAACCGGAATCACGTGACTATCTTGATAATTAATGTTATATCTCATACGCGCCGGTCCCCTATAATACCCAGTTAAATGATTGTGATCGGCTACTTTGATGTCCGTCTCTTTGAAGGGCTCCTCACAGATATGACAGACCTGCGCGAGCTCGAATTCATTTTTTTGTGTCTCGTTTAACGACTCCATAGGTTTTATGTCAGACATGATTACATTAACTCGGTCTGAAATTTTTTCAAGTTCTTTAACAAACCAGTACTGACAGTCGGCGCCTCGGTACATTTTAAATTGCGATAGACTGTCATCATAGGAACATTTTAAGTAATACGCGACGCTAAAAGCTGTATGTTTCTGGTAATTTTGAGTATTTTGATTCGTGTTAGCATCACAGTCCTCTAAGATACATTCGAAATCAGCATAAATAGCGAACGGTACCCTTTCTTTATATCGGTAATTTTTAAATTTTAAAAACTTTTCATCCTCGTCGGGTAATTCAATTTTGTAAGTATTAGTTTTCGAATTGCAATCATTTGAATGCCGGTCTAGAAGTTCTTGAGTAGTAAAATGATTAAGACATCGGTTGCAGATAAATACTCGATGTCCGTCTGAAGATAGTTGTTTATTTAATAATCGGGACATATTCTTTATCCAAGCAAAATGATATTGCGTAGCGTCAGTAAAATTATCTGCAGAATTCGTAGGAATCATTAATAAATTTGCGACGCGTTCAAAACTGTATTTACTTAAACATACCGGTAAAACTTCCCTTTTAATTACGGTGTATACGTTTATCGAAATATCATTTAAGCGTTCGAATTTTTTAATATTTCTTAATTCCATCGGAAACTCGATGTCGTCATATTTCAAAACGTCCTCAAAATGAAGATATGAAGTCACTCTCTGCCCATCCTTTTTAGCTGGGTATAATGCCGAAACTACTGACCATAAGAAGCAATATTCATCATTATTTTTAACGTTAATAACGCACTTTTTTTCCTTTATAAAGTTTGGCATTTCAGCATATGTTGATAATCCCACTGTTATAGGACAATATTTATTAACATTTACTCTTAGCCCGATAATTTCCGATAAGGCCCAGCCTGAATCTTTTCCTTGAAAGTCTTCAAGATGTTTTAATAACCGTTCGGATACATTTTCTTTATACCATTCCTTTAAATCCGTATTTAAGTCTATCACGGTGTTCCTTGTAGCAAATGTTTTTAATTCCACTATGCCATTAGTAGGCTGTACGAAGTTACATTCAAAAATAACATTTACTTTAATTAGTCCATCTTTCAAACATTTTTTAATTTGAATAGAGAAGCTCCTAAACGCTTTTTTAAAAAATAATACCGGTTCTTTAATTTGTACGTTAGTTATTATACCGAACTTAACACGATTTTTAAAACAAGATTCTACCTCTTGATATACTAAATATTTTCGTGCTGTCGGCTTTAAGGAACCGCCTAATATTTTATTTTTTAATTTTAATTTTTTCAATTGCTCTCGGTAGTATTTTAAGAGCGCTAAATTATTTTCCAATTTAAATATATTTTCACCTTTATTATCGATATGAATTTTGATTTTAATTGCCTTGGCTACTAGTTTAATATTGCTATTAATTATCGAAATATGTTGGTCGATTTCATCATCGGTCTTTAAGAGCAGCAATGATTTTTTAGTTAAATTAATTATATCGGTACTGATTTTAGATACAGTCTCGGTAGACGACATACTGTTTCAATTAGACAACCGTTCACCGCGAGAGATAAACAGCTAATGATCGAGGTGGGGAGATGACGCTGCTTTTATACTCGACGGTCGAGGGTCACGTGACTTTCCAATGGACGATTTCTAAAAGGCCCCCAAATTTTCATAATCTGTTCGTCTTTTACATATAAAACAATGTTAAATTGCTATATCGCTGCGGGGTGGCTACATATTCCCATAAGAAACCATGTATTGTAAGACACAAAATTCTGCATCTTTACCATATACCCATCTTATGTTAGTAGGCTATCAGAAATGATTTCATTTGTTTACATTAACAATTTCCTGGAATCCGATAACGGCTCTGCATTATATTCTTATTACATTGAAATCTAAACGTAGAGAACCGAACGAATATTTATCTTATATAAAACTCAGGCTAACAAGTCTAGACTTGTCCGAAAAGCTTTTATATTGGGTCTCGATATTTTCTTTGATCTAGCCGCTGTAGTTATCTAAAGGTAATTAATCACGTTCTAAATATACACATAGCTGTAGGCGGTTGACATTTATTTACATTAACAATTTCCTGGAATCTGATAACGCCTCTGCATTATGTTCTTAGTACATTGAAATCTAAACGTAGAGAAGCGAACGAATATTTATCTCATAAATATAAGACTTGTCTATTTAATCTCAATGATGGACGTCAGTAGCCATTTTCTTAACGCTCACTAACGTAAACATACAATACTATTAGTCAATAAACGGCAGCCATCTTATTTTAGACACACCCTGTATACTCTTAGCCACGTCCTTTTAGATATAATCTCTTATCTAAGCTCGGGGATTGGATCTCCCATCTCCCCCCTCCCATTAGGTCCTATCACCTATCATCTAAGAAGATCTCACCTCACACTACAACCTAGATAATAGGATCTATCATCTAGCATGATCTCACCTCACACTAGAACCTAGATCATAGGATCTATCATCTATCACCTGCGCGCCCCTCGCGGGGCTTCGGGCGTGACGTCACAGCTACAGCCGCAGCTCCAGCTTGACCTTGAATTGCGCTAGTATTGGTACTGTATAACTACTCCACTACCCACCGAAAGCACTGAACAGCCGACAGGCAAAAATAAAAAAAATAATTCTTGGAGACTAAAGAGGCCTAATTAAGGTAAATATAAAACTCCCCTCGTGGAGATCACTTTTGCGTCATACATAAATTGGCGTCCTAACGTGGTGGGCTGCGTCTTACATAAATTAGCATCCTAACGTGGTATTACATAATAGGTGGAGTGTGTCTAGTAATTGACAATTGGCTATTTTGGAGATTTCTTTTCTGAGAAATAAAACTTGAAACATAAGCTAATAAGACCTGATTCGTAAATTGTAAATTTTACTATCTCAAATAATAATTACGTATGCCTATACATTATATGCTTATCGATTTGTCGTTTTCACTTTAAATTACTATTTTGTGGTAAACAAAGAATATTTTTACGCTGAAGGTAAATTTTATTTGTATTTCTATTTCAGTGTGCAATCGAACATTCTGAAAATTAAAATATAGTGTTTTATCATATCATATTTGAGTTTAAATAATATTTTTATTTTAAAAACTTAATAAAACCCACGGTTACCTATTTACGTTTTAAAATTTGATTTTTATCTTGATTGTGAAATATTAAAACATATTAGGACATTACATATTTTGTCGCAGCGGTAAACAACTTTTTTGGTAGGAAGGAAAAACTCTGAACTTTATCGCCTTACTACCTCTTAAACAGAAACTATCATTTTATATTCTTTTAACAAACCAAGTTTAAAACCACGTATTTATGCCTTCTAAAAGTTGTTGACACGAAACATTATTTCTGAAAATTTATTTTAACGATTTAACTTATTTACTACATATAGTCGACTTCACAAAAGTTCAATCTGAGCTGAAATTTTTATCTTAAGGAGTTTATCTATTTTATCTATTTTTTAGAAACATTACCTTAGTTACAAATCGTCAAAAATTATCTACAATTTATATTTACTATTGTACAGGATGAAATTAACTTTGTATAAATTTTCTTGGGAAATTTCGGAATTAAATAACGACTTCATTTATTGATACTGGTCTAAATTGGTTGAGCTTATATATCCTACCTGTGCATTTTTATTATATTTTTTTTATTACACATTAACTGTTATATCTTATTTGAAGTTAATATTATCTTTCCTTAAAAAATTAAAATACTGAATCGGTTCTGTGCTGTTGAATTCCTAAGTGTTCAACATTTTCGGTAAGCTGTCTCGATATTATTATACTTCATCAGGTGGTAATTTTCGGTTACTGTTATATCTCTTTGTTGAACCTACCTAGTGTCTGGTATTAATAATAAAACAATTTTAGTTATTTTTTTTCTACCTGAATCAACTTTAATTTTTTTTCCGTTTACTTAACTTTAACGTCTTTGTTGGCATTTAGGCAACATTTTTTTCTTTTAATTCAATACTTTTAAAATTAACTTCCCGTTGAAACTAAAAGTTAAATTTTCTTTATAGTATATACTTGGAGGTCTCTTATCTTTACTAATTTTCTTAAATCGCCATGGAGCCTAACCACTTAAAAACTAATGAACTTACCTACGAACTAAGAATTCGGCAAGTAGATCATACCAGAGATGTGGAGAAGAAACGCAAAATTTTACGTGGTGTTTTGAGTCAAGAGGACTCAAATCGTAGTTTTATTCAGGGAAGTCCGAACGCGTGGGATGATGACGTGGCCGAAATTTCCGAAACTTGTGACGTATACTTTCCGGTGAGGCCGGAAAGTGGTCACTTTTGGCACCTTAGCAACGGTTCGGTTACTCGGGCGCCACCTTTACAATTTTTTACGTGGGGCAAAGGTCCCACACTAGCCTCTTAACACAGCCTGTTACAGTAGGGCTGGGATAGCTACAGTGGAGAAAACAGTAACTTCCAGTGGGTCAATTTGGGAAAATTGGACTGTTACACAAACAGCAGTAAAACACAGAATTCGGTAAAACAAAATATCTATTTATTTCCTATAAGTTACAGTGATAACGAAACTATTTACAGCTTAACTAGTTTAATATATACAGTACATTTATAACGCACAAAAGAGCAAACCCAGGCTGTGACGTGCTGATGATTACGGTAAGTGCTACCATGCGATACGGTGACGTTACTAAGGTAAGCAGGAGTGAAGCAGCGATATGGCGGTAAAAATGGCGGTGACGTACAGTTTGACAGACAATGACAGGTTAAAGGAGTGAATTGCCGAGTTAATCAGGTTACGGGTTGTCATTAAATACCAGGAAGAAACAAGCAGTTACCAAACAAAGCAGCAAAATTAATTAATTTAAGGGTCAAACTTGGCTAATACCAGAAATCTCAAAGCTGAAAGAGAGGAATGATTAGTCAAGCGGCATTCTGCAACTCCTGGCCTGTAACAAGGTATGATTAGAGTGGTATGCACACCAACGGTCTCTGGCAAGAGGGGCTAGACCCCAGAGTGGTTAGTGTGCTAATCCTATGCCCACGACGTACCTTCAGGGAAGCGGCTAGACCCTCGGGTACCCCGAGAACACAGAATTCTACCTAACTAAAAGAATCCTGGAAGCGGCAACCCAGCAGATGCTCTCGTCCTCCTGGCCTGAAATAAATGTATGATTAGGGCGGTACACACACCAACGGTCTCTGAAAAGAACGACTAGACCCCAGAGTCGTTAGTGTGTGGGTTCCATGCCCACGACGTACCTTCAGGGAAACGGCTAGACCCTCGGGCACCCCGAGAACACAGAACTTTACCAGTAACAGTGTTATAGGCAACAAAGAATTATTGAAGCGGCAAACGCACCAACAGCCTCTGAAAAGAACGACTAGACCCCAGAGTCGTTGGTGCGCCCAACCTATGCCCACGACGTACCTTCAGGGAAACGGCTAGACCTTCTGGTACCCCGAGAACACAGATCTTACCAAAACAAAGAACAGAAAGATATGAATTCCTAATATCAGCCAAGTCGTTACCTGTACCTATTATTTATGAACCTACTCACTTTTCGTCCTGGCCCACGTCCGGTCTGGTAACGGTCTCGAGTCGCACTCCTCGTTCCGGTCTTCTCAGCGGTGACTATAACAGAAGGTTCACGGTTAGAGTGGGGAACTCTATATTTGCTGCGTGCAGTAATGACGTAGTCGTGGTAGGAGCAATCTTTAAGGATCGGTACTTGCACAGTTGGCGGGGCTCCTGCTTACTGCTGGACGCGTCTAGAGTCGTGGAGCGGCCGACCACGACTGTTTGATATCACGAGTTTTAATAAATACTTTCCTCTTTCAACAAGCCGGTAGAGGGGAGAAATGTGCAGACACGGTGCGTAGCGGTAAATGAATATTTGTATTATTTTCAGGTGAAACGGTTAAATGAAAAATATTTTACAAGTCAGAAATCGCGGACTTTACCATAATTTTCTGTCTCCCGGTCTTAGAAAAATTTCACTTACTCTTATTTCCGGAGCTGGCTGCAGTGGGCACGTCTGGTCGCTGTTGGAGCTCGTGAGGAACTAACTGTCTGCTCTCAGCGCATCGGGTATCTCGTCCACTATCCCCTCTATTCGCGGTAATGAACGGGGGAGCAGTGCGCGTGGATATTGATTGACGTAGGCGCAACTTAGTACAGTGTCGCGGAAATATAATTCAAATATTGTAACTTACGTCTGCTGGCGGGTTCCCTGGAGAAGGCACTTCTGCTCGCTGTTGTTCACTGGTAGCAACTGAAGCTTTCTGCGGAGATCACGGTTTAGTATGCATTTTCAGTTTCGGTTGGGCCTGGTGGGGCCTATTAGTTTATGCGGTGATATAATTATTTTTCACAGCCTGGTAACTTTTATTAAATAATTCAACAGAAACATATCTATTTTTGGTAAATATAAATGGTTTATTGGGGTTTAAAATATGCTTCATTACAAACTATTAAAGACTTACAAAAGGTTGTTGATGCTTTTCAAGGTATCAAAGACGACCCTACCTAAATACGAATTTCGTCGAGATTAACTCACCTATCGGGTCGTGTGGTTAAAAGCTGATGATGATGATCAAGTAGTAAAGAGAAAATATTTACAGACCCAAATACTAGTGTTGGAAGGGGACTTTGCTTTTAAAGTAGTACCTAATGCTTCTACACCTACCAGGAATGTTGCTGTTCCTTCCGTGTCGTCCAATACTAGCAAATCTATCGCGCCATATAAATGGAATGTTAGCTTTTCGGGCTCAGGGAAACAAGAGTCGGTGATTTCGTTTTTAGAAAAAGTCGAGTTATTGCGACAAGCACGAAATGTCACTAAAGAAGAACTTTTCCTATCGTCTTGTGACTTGTTCACTGGCCAAGCCTGGACTTGGTATTCTAATAATCGTTCAAAAGTTAATAACTGGGATGAGTTGGTGGTGAAATTAAAACAAGACTTTCTACCCTATTATTACGAAGACGATTTATTACGCGAAATCGATAACCGGACTCAAGATCCTCAAGAAGGCATTGCTATCTATATTTCCTCTACGGAGGGTTTATTTAATCGGCTTCCTTCTAAACCTGATGAGCAAACCCAAGTTAAAAAAATAAGACGAAACTTATTACCTTACTACATCTCTCGTTTAGCTCTTCATACTCCAAAAACTGTTTCCGAACTTACCGAATTGTGTAAAAAATTAGAAGAATCACGTACATGGTCGGAAAGGTATAAACCACCTCCGAACCTGAACATTGGACTCTTAGAGCCCGATTTGAGCTGTCTATTACCGCAATCTAATAATTCAAGTTCATTTTCGAATTTACGTTCTCGTTATCAACCCAAAGGTACTGTTGCTGCCATTGGTAAGATAATTTGCTGAAAATGCGATCGCCTAGGTCACTCCTATTCCGAATGTCGGAAACCACGCATCCTATTTTGCTATGGGTGTGGGAATAAAAATACCTATAAAAATCAATGTTCAACCTGTTGTCCAAAAAACGTGAACGGCAGTACCGTACCGCTGGACGTCGTTACTGCTGCAGTTCAAGATCAAAGTCCAGATCAAAGTATTGCGGGTCCTTCAAAGACAAACCAGAACCTTACAAAACCCAATAAAAAGCTCACCAAATCGCGTCAAAAGAAGCACTAAAGACTTCTTCTCTCGAGTGGAAGAAAAGGTTATCGGAAGTAAAACATTTCTACCAATCTTTTATCTCTATTTGTCCTTTTTTTGAAAGAAAACCTAATGACCTAATTTAACTGTTCAAATATCAGATTTTATAGTTGTAGCTTTAGTGGACAGTGGTAGTACTGCTTCTATCATAGGTTCATAGGATTTTATCTCTTACAGAAATTAAATATACCTATACAATACGAAAATTTTGTAAATGTTACTACAGCTGATGGCATACCTCAAAACGTGTTAGGCTGTATTTCCGTTCCTATTACCTTAAACAATGTAACTAAAACAATGAAAATGTTAATAATTCCGTCGTTAAATCATTCGGTTATTTTGGGAGTAGATTTTTTAAAATGTTTTAAAATTAAAGTAAATTTTCAAGACCTCTCTTATCGTTTAGCTTTACCTACACTCTACGGTTAATACAATTCAAACTGTACAGGATTTAACTTTGAATGAGAAAAATAATTTAGATCTAGTAATTAATATGTTTTCCGAAATCGCACCTTCTGATAGGATCGGCCTTACTCATTTAATATCTCACTGTATAGAGACAAAGACAATATCCATTGTCACCTGCTATGCAACAGCATCTCAATGCCGAAATTGATGAAATGTTTAAATTAGGAGTAATTCAACCATCTAGATCACCTTGGTCTAGTCCGTTATGGTTAGTTGAGAAACGCTCTGGTGAATATCGTGTTTGTTTTGATGGCAGAAAACTAAATTCAGTAACTGTAGATGATTCTTATCATATGCCTCTAATCGATAGTATCTTAAATTACGTGATGCTAAATTTATTACCTCAATAGACTTAAAAAGTGCATTTTTTCAAATTCTCTTAGAACCAAATTCTCGACCAAAACGGCCTTCGCTGTCTATGGTAAAGGATTGTATGAATTTCGCGTCATGCCTTTCGGCCTCAGAAATGCTCCAAAAACGATGGCAAGATTAATGGACCAAGTTATTGGACCTTCTCTCGAACCTTTTTGGTTTTCGTGTCTTGATGACATTATTATAGCTACTCCAGATTTTTCTATTCACTTAGACATCTTAAAACAAGTATTCTCTAGATTAAAAGAAGCTAATCTCACTGTTAACCTTAAAAAATGCCAGTTTTGTCGTCCATCATTAACTTTCTTAGGTTTTGTTGTCGTTCAACAAGGACTAAGAACCGATCCTGAAAAGGTTTCGGCTATTATGAATTATTCTGTTCCAAAGAACACCACAGAGATAAAGCGACTCATCGGACTTGTTAGTTGGTATCGTCGTTTTATTAAAGACTTTCAACGATATGTTCTCTTATCTTAGATCTTTTACATGGACGAAAGAAAGGTCAGTTTATAACGTGGACACCCGAAGCTGATGAGGCATTTAAGGAAATTAAACTTCGGTTAATTTCTTCACCGGTTTTAGCTAGTCCGGATTTTACTAAACCTTTTATTATCCAATGTGACGCATCGGATACTGCCGTAGGCTCAGTGCTCTATCAAGCTATCGACGGAATTGAACATCCCGTAGCTTACGCGAGTAGGACATTGACGAAATGTGAACGTAAATACTCCGTTACTGAAAAGGAATTATGTAGTTTACTGTAGAGAAATTTCGTAGTTTTGTTGAAGGTACACGATTTACCGTAGAAACTGATCATGCTTCGTTATTGTGGCTAACAAATAACTCAAATCCAACTGGTCGATTAGCTCGATGGGCGATCCATCCGATTGTCCCAATTTAACTTTGATATCGTCCACCGTAAAGGTACTCAAAATGTAGCAGCAGACGCTCTCTCGATCAATTACCGAAACAGCTGTTTTAGATTTGACTAAATTAATCCCTGATAAATGGTATATCACTATGTTGCTAAGAGTTAAAGAAAATCTCGAAAAATATCCTTCTTACCATATAGAGAAAAATATCTTGTACAAACATATCTTTCATAACCATGCTATAGTCAGTAATGTAACAGACTGGAAAATATTAGTCCCTCTTAAAAATCGCGCTGATATCTTTACTATGTTCCATGATGAACCTACCGCTGGACATTTTGGTGTTTTCAAAACTCTTTCTTGAATTTTAGAATTATATTATTGGCCGAATATACGTAGAGATGTTCACAAATATGTTCGTAAATGTACGATTTCTGCCGCCAATAAGAGTACTAATTTACCACGTGCAGATTTAATGGGTGCGTACCGAAATATCAATTTTCCATTTCAACTCGTTTCAGCGGACTTATTGGGCCAAGGTCTAAAAACGGGAATATATATGTCTTTGTAGTAGTTAATTGGTTTACTAAATATGTACTAGTACGTCCCTTACCTAGAGCTACCTCCCCTGCAATTACAAAATTCCTATAAAATGATGTTTTACGGCGTCCCACAAATATTCGTGTGCGATAACGATTCTCAGTTTACCAGTCGAGAATTTACGAGACTTATGGACAAATATAAAGTACAAAAGGTATGGTATAATGCGAATTACTATCTCCAAGCAAATTTTACCGAGCGCGTAAACCGAGTAATTCTGACTTCAATTCGCTCTTACATTAATGAAAATCATCATCATTTATCAAGTAGCTCAGGCTATCAGGACAGCAAAGCACGAGGTTACCGGTTATACTCCTGCTTTCCTGAATTTCGCACGAAATATTCCTTTGTCAGGAGAATATTATGGAAAAATTTCTGAAAACGCAGATAATATTTTAACTATTGGAGAGAAAAATCAGTTGATAACTGATTTACAAGAGTTACCTAAATTATATGTCGACGTTCGCAAGAAGTTGCTTTTAGCATATCAAAGGAATGCCAGACAATATAATTTACGGAAACGAGCTTTAAGATTTTTCCCAGATGATCATGTTTGGAAAAGAAATTATACCTTATCAGATTCCGCGAATAACTATTCCGCTAAGCTAGCTCCTCGATACATACCTTGTATTGTAAAGAAGGTGATATCTAAATTAGTATATAACCTTACGGATCTTGATGGTAACGATCTCGGGAATGGGCATATTAAGGATCTCAAATCTGATTATACCGAACTAGTCTCCGACGATGATTCCGATCCGGAGGACGGAATTGACGAAGTCGACTAATATCTAAATACCTTTCTTACCTATATTTTGTAAAATAGAGATAAAAATCATCCCTAAAACCTTATCTTGTCTTACCTAAAATATCTAATACCGCTTATCTTATCTTATCTTATCTTATCGTATCTTTTCCTTGTCTTATCGTTTTTGCCCTATGGTAAGGGGTGACGAATACTACCATCGTGGGATTCCGCCTGCGTGAGGTAAGAGACCTCTAAATGGCCACCCTTTCGTGCAGAAAGGCCTGATTGCGATGGGAGTACCTTTGTTCCTTCTGGCTACCTTCAATGGTAATACTGGCAGGATGCGAGTGCGAATCGGACAGTTGGTCTGGTGAGCCTTGTCAACACTAATGATGATTCTCACTGCTCTGTAGCCTGTGGTCCTGTTTAGTAGCTGGTTGGAGGGTTAGTTACTGTCGCCTTTCTTTTTCCTTGGTGTAAAAAAAACCATTTCAGTACTGGTAACGGCTACACAGCTGCTGAGGTGGCAAATCACGTCTCGGGTGATAGATTTAGTATCTTCATCTAAATTCTTTTTCGATTTTTTCCTCTATTCTTCTCATTTTCTTTCGCGATTCTTTTGAAAGTGGATCATTTCTTCTGAGTATACACTTGTTACTTGTAATGAATCGTATGGCAAGGCCCATGCACGAGGCATTTGCGCAACATGGTGACCTAGGTTAGCTTCGTTTACTAACTTCATCTCAGGGACTTGAATCTTCACAGAGGCAATGGTACCCCTTACAAAACGAATACAATATCTATATGCAAATATATATCTATATTTTGTTTTATATATATATATATATATGTATGAAAAATACTAGGTTCACGGGTTGAACCTCGTCTGAGATTATTGGAGTCTCGACGTTTCGGCTCCCACTTTGGAGCCATTTTCAAGAGAAAAAGAAAGAAGAATCGATAATATAGTGGTATATAGGAAGTCTAGGAAGGGTAAGGAATGGTTCGAGTCCGGGGCCTCAATCTGCCTACTCCCCAGGTCGAACCTTGGTTCGTCTCAAAGATCTCAATCTCAGTTCTTAGAGAGAACTGACGAGTTGTGGGATGAGGTGAGGTATTTATAGTAGGATTGGTGGGTGTGGTGAGCACTGGTGCGGAACGGTTGCGCGTGGTAGGAGGGTCGCTGTGTGGTGTTAGTGAGGGTTGTGGTGTTAGTGGAGATATTAGTGATTTCCAAGCAGTTGGAAGTCGAAGACTGTCGTCCCTTTTGTTTAAACAATTAGGACGCTTCTCGATTTCAATTGCTTCGCGGATCGTTCGTGTTTTTCGGGAATATACAGGTGCTATTGTTTTTGTGTTGTCAAAGTCTATGTTATGTCCAGTCTGGAGACGGTGTTGTGCTAGGGATGAGGTAAGGTCAGTATTTCTGACTGCTAGGCGATGTTCGTATACCCTGTTGTTAATGCGTCTGTTTATTTGTCCAATGTAAGTTTGGGGACAGTCGGAGCAAGGTATTTCGTAAACGCCATGGGAGTCATTAGGGACTTGGTCTTTTGGGGACTTGATAAGGTTGGAAATAGTCTGTTGTGTTGTGAATATTGTTTTTATGTTGTTTGTTTTTAGGACTTTGGAGATTCGGTCTGTAACACCTTTGATGTAAGGTAGGAAGGCTTTGTGTTGTTTGGGTGGGGATGTATCAAGATGTTGTGTTTGGGGTGGGTACTGTGCTTTATTTATGGTCCGTCTTATATGGTTTCTGTCATAACCGTTTTGTACGAGTGCGTGTTCTAATGTGTGCAATTCCGTTTGTCTGTTGTGACTGTCAGTTAGTCTGAGGGATCTTGTTATAAGAGTGTTGACGACCGAATTTATTTGTGAGGGATGGTGATGGGAGTTTGCATTTAGGTAACGGTTTGTGTGGGTTGGTTTTCGGTAAACAGAGTAAGAGAATTGGTTTGTGTTATTTTTAGTGATAAGGACATCTAGAAAAGGTAGGGACGAATTATTCTCCACTTCCATGGTGAACTGTATTTTGGGATGGATGTTGTTTAAGTGGGACAAGAAAGTATTTAGGGAATCCCTACCGTGCGGCCAGATAACGAAGGTGTCATCAACGTATCTTAACCAACACGTGGGTTTCAGGTCGGAAGTTTTGAGGGCTTCAGTTTCGAAGTTGTTCATGAAGATATTGGCTATAATGGGGGATAGAGGTGATCCCATAGGGGCTCCACTTATTTGTTTATAGAATTTATTTTGGAAGAGAAAATAGGTGTTTGACAAACAATGTTTTAGGAGGGATATGATACTGGGAGAAATGTTGTGTTTGGTTTTGAGGATATTTAGGACTTCAGAGAGTGGGATATTCGTAAATAATGATACAATGTCGAAACTGACTAATATATCATTCTGCGAAATAGGATATTGTTGCAGGAGGTCGATAAAATGAGCGGAGTTTTTGACATAGGATGACGCCTTTTCGGCGATAGGTTGAAGGGTGCTGGCTAAGTGCCCAGCCAGTTTGTGGGTTGGGGACCGAAAGGCACTAACAATAGGTCTTAAAGGAATGTTGGGTTTATGAATTTTAGGAAGTCCGTAGATTCTAGGAATTCGAGAAGACTTTTCTCGGGGAATTAGGGGTTTGCCGATATCTGTATATGTATATATATATATATATATATATATATATATATATATATATATATATATATATATATATATATATATATATATATATATATATATATATATATATATATATTCCTTTTGGTTTCTTATTTCTGAATTTTGGGTTTGGACCAAAACAGACAAATTTGAACCTCCTAGAGCTTTCAAATTTTTCTACCCGAGAAAGAGGGTGTGTAACAATAATTTTCACAGTTATTGCCACGACGTTAGAGTCAAAACGGAACTATCGTATCTTGGGACCATGCGCGGATCAATTGACGAAAGTATCGATCGACGTTCGCTCCTCGTAAAAAGTCAGTCGGTTCCGGGGTTCAGAGTGCACTAGAGGTAAGAGCGATATCTAAACTTTCTTGTTAGTTGAGACATTTTCAACATTTGTGGTGTGAGATGACGAGTTAATATTACTAGTATCGATAGAATTGCCCGATAATTATTTAACAAGTATTATTGATTTTTGTTACGCGATTATTTCGATAGATTTAAAATTCCCGAGCGGTGCCTGTCGTTTACTGGTATTAATTTTTCATTTCACACGTTGCCTTTTGCTGTACAGGTTTACCTTTGAGATTAATCGCACTTATCGTACTTTATCTTTTATCTTACAACCTCTAGTGTACCAAAAATCGGAATTGACTCTTGTTATGCACGTCACGTGCTCGATAACAGATTAGGGTCTCAATTTTTTTATTCATATATTACCTATGCCTAGTTGACAAAGCAAGTTGTCAAACGAGAAATTCTCATATTTTGGCCATAGTGTGGTTACGGCACGAGAGCATACCTAATATTTATCTATCTCTATCTTGTCCTGCCTAAATTAAAAAAATATAAGAAAACCTTATTACCTAATTTTTCATTGACTTGGGAAGTTTTCAGTGAAGTAAATATATCGGGGGATAAGAATTGTTTCTTTCTGTGGGTGAAAGATTGTTCTTTCAAAATTGAAATACTTAATTAATTAATTTTGTTTGGGGAAATTTATTAATCCTAGTAATAAGAAATTATTTTCCTTTTTTATATCTTTCTATATCTCCGGCAGAATTACTGTTGCTTAATTTAAAATTCAGCATATAAAGTAGGCATACGAGTCTTTATTTTCTTTATTATTTTTATTCTCGATTTAATGTAAATCATAAATTTACCGTAATAATTTGTTCATAGTTTTCTTAAGTTAATAAACTCGAACCATGTCAAAGATTGCTTAATTGAAACATAACTTTTGCCTTCTGCGTATTATCTCATTAAAATTGAATGTGATTACCTATATTACTCTCCGTAATAAATTTTTGAATGTCATTACCTATATTACCCAGATAGCATTTTTACATTCAGAGCATGTGCTCGGAACGTACTTTATGTACCATGGAACTAAGAATGAATATTCATTTTTTATGTCATGTAGATAATCTGAATGTCAGAGAGACGTACAGATGACTGCCTCTCGATATACGAGTAAGATTACTACAACATACCCATAGACCAAAACGGAACTTGATATGAACCAGAAACGTATATTGATATGCTGATAGATACATGAGGTATATAGGAGGAAGGTCCATCCTACATTCACAATGTACACTGCATGTTCACGGTATATGAGTATTACCTTCATAGGAATTAAACCGTAGGTGCCTGGTATGTTACACATGGATCATAAATCTACGATGCATGCATATTGTAGGAATGGACATTATGTATCAGTGGCAGCTGTAAGTAATTAACTCATACCATGTATTTTCTTCAGAGTTTAATTATTATAATAATTTATTACTTACTGTAATCATTGATGAGTCGCTGCTTCATTCTGAATATGTTCAGTATGACGCAGCGACTCATCTATGATTACAGCAAATAATAAATTATTATAATAATTAAACTCAAGAGAATACATGATATGAGCGAACTACTTGCATATAATAAATCCAATATCTAATTTTAAAGTTTAATTGTTACAGTCAATTATTATTCTAATTTTCCACATTTCACATTCCTTGTGAAGAACATTATGTAAGTAAATGTGGAATATATACACAGAAAATTTGTTTTTACCATTAGTATTCAACTGAAGTCAAATGTTTTATTCATCAAATTTTATTGAATGGGGCACACAAATGCTAAATAAACTTAAATAAAACTGTATTTGCTATAACAATACTTTACAAAGGTCCAAGAATATATGTAAAAAAAATAGTTTTACGTTAATAAGATTCTGTTAAAAACTATTTTAAAATGGATCAAACATTTATCACTCTAAAACTTCAGCTTAAAAATCATATTTAACGTATTATTTATGAAAAATCTGATGATCATATTAAAGTTTTATCTATTTCAAATCATGTTTTAAATTGCCAAGAACAAAACACGATTTTATTTTATTAATTACTTTACATTGTTGTAACAATTAAGTATGCATCTTAAATTATAAAATAGGAAGAGGTATAAATAAAACAGTTGTGTTACTTTAAATATACTTTTATTTTTTGTTACAAAAATGAATTGCAATATTAAAAAACAATTGTGACAAAAATTTCAATTGAGATTTTTTTTAACAAAAAAATTTTCTTTGCAACTTATGAACTGTCATATTTTACTATAACGAATTTTTTGTCAGTAAGTAAAAAATAGTAAAAATTGGAGGGGACTTACATTCTCAAAACTAGTGTCCAGGTGTTGCCGATGGTGATACTTGTAATTGCGAAAGTCCACATTTCATTCTCAACACATCATCTGTGACTGATCCTATTGGCTGAATACTTTCTTTTGGCTTTTCCAATATTTAAGAGAAGGTATTTCCTTCCTGTCTAGAGGAGGAGATACATTCTCTTTAAAAACTGGCCATGATAAAGTTAAAAAATATAAAAACGTCTTACAAAGATCTTACAGAAAAAATAAAACTGATCAAACATAAATTAAACAAATTGATATTATCATGAAGGACACGGCAGGCACAAAATAAATGGAAAAGAAGGTACAGTCAAATGGGCTGAAAATGTAGTATGTTGTACTTCATAATATCCTGATCAAAAGTTTTTATGGGCACAATACCTCAAAATCGCCAGTTTTTGAGATATGAAAGGTCAAAGATCAGGAATATCGGTACCCGCTGTCATAGTTGAGAGTATCATATTATGACGAGGATTTGTTTAACGTTGTTACTCTAATGTGTTTGCACATATGAACCAAAGAGTTCTGACTAGAGGAGACAAGCCGTTGATTTGCTGGACGGCGCGAGCATGCTTGTCCTTGTCGCACACTTCGTACCCTCTCCTTTGCTCTCCACTCTGTTTTACAAAGCAACACAGCCCCTCATGTACTGTGCGACAAAGAGAGAACGAACTGTGTGAGAAGGATGAGAATGCTCGCACTGTTTGTGCGCTGTCCACTGCTTATACATTACGCTTATGCAGCTTGTATCCTCTATTTATAGAACTCTTTGTTAGGAACACACTTTCACTCTCTCACTCACGTTAACCAACCCCCCCCCCCCCCACTTTATGCTTGTGATTTTAAATGTACCTGAAGTTTCGAACGTTCACTTGAATGAATTTTAGATGAAAAAGAAAAGTTAATAAAAACCACACATCGATTTAGGCATAAACACTTCATTGCCACATTTGCTGACAATAAATATCCACAATACTTAAGTTTTTACACCGAAATCGAAGTGTGGCTTTTATAATCCAGTCAATGAGTGCTCAAAGGAGAGGTGTAGAGTACATGGAATATGCGAGACTTTTTGACTTCAGGACTTTGTTAGGAGTAGTTAGCAGGTAAACATACTAAAAGTCCCCACCCCTTACGGTGAGAGGAGGAGGGGAAGGTCCTATTTTTGGGTTTTTCGATTATATCTCGGAAACGGTGGACTCTAGAAAAAATATGTTCTAAATAAAAATAAAAGCTAATGAAATCCTCTAACCTTCCCCCCTCCCTCCCACCGTAAGCTCACCTCCCAGGGGCGGGGACTTTTAGTATGTTTTCTGAAGTCAAAAAATCTCGCATATTCCATGCATTCTACAATATATTCATTGACTGGACTATTATTAATTTTTCATTTTCATATGAAATTCGTTCAAGTGAACGTTCGAAATTTTAAGTACGTAATTTTAAATGCCTACCAGAGTTATTAAAAGAACAACATATCTTCTTTCAACTTCTAGTAAGGACAACATTTCTTGGGAAGTCGACGGCTTCCAATATGTTCTTCGATATCATTATGTTCATCTGACGGGAGGAATAAGGTGCTTTTTGTACATAGTCCTTTGATTTGTTTTTGTTCACTCTGTACATCAGATGTGATCTCTGCCCTTTTCAATTAATTGCAGCTATTCTATAATCCTCTGAAATAGGTATAAAGCAAATTACTACAAATAAATACCTATCACAACTCGTATGTTGTAATCAAATACAATGGTTGTGATTTAAATAAACAAAAGCTCCTTAATATTGAAATAGATCGAACCTACCTTCTTGAAAATAAGATTTAAACACCCCACCACACGTAAAGTGTCCACCAGCGGCGGCTGGTGAAATTTCAATATTTTTTTTCTCGTCTGTGGCGCATGGGACCCATACGAAATTTGGGAAATAACATCTAGAGAAGCACTTCTCTAATGACCCCTAAAAAATTTTGAAAAAGCAGTTTGCGAAAAAATTTTTGAAAATTTGCTAGCCTCCCCTGGGTCTAGGGACCCCTGTTTACTTTTATTTTTTTTTGTCATATGCATTTGACTTTTCATAAAAATGCATCGACAGATTTTAGAGTTTGTGAAAATATTTTCATTACTAACTGAAATACAATGAACTGAAATTTTGTAATTTACAATTTAACAAATTACAATATTTCAATTCGTTGTATCTCAGTTAGTAATGAAAATATTTTCACAAACTCCAAAATCTGTCGATGCATTTTTATGAAAAGTCAAATGCATATGACAAAAAAAAATAAAAGTAAACGGGGGTCCCTAGACCCAGGGGAGGCTAGCGAATTTTCAAAAATTTTTTCGCAAACTGCTTTTTCAAAATTTTCTAGGAGTCATTAGAGAAGTGCTTCTCTAGATGTTATTTCCCAAGTTTCGTATGGGTCCCATGCGCCACAGACGAGAAAAAAAATATTGAAATTTCACCAGCCGCCACTGGTGTCCACGTTTCATCTGGGTTTTCTCCTGTTTTTCAATGATCAGTCAAATTGTTTTCGTTTGAATGGTGACCACCAAGCTTCCCTTTCGTGGAGCGAGACCATTACAAAGACCACCTTAGTTTTTTTTCCAAAAATCGATACCTACAAACGCCATAATTGTTATAACTAATATAGGTGGTATGCTTACTATGTATACAAAGAGATACACATTAAACTTTAGTGTCTAAATATAAAATATCTGCAAATGACAACAAAACTATGTGGTAGTTATATTGTATACAATTGTAAAATACCTACTTACTGCAATCCAATTAATGTATACTTGGAATAATTATAATAAATCACGGGAAAATAAAAAACAAAATACAAGTTGAAATCGACATTTGACAGCAGAAGCTTGACGTAGTATGCTAAATACATGGAGGTAGAATCCTCGGCTAAACATAGTTAGCACGATGAGCATGCACACTAACCTAAGGACCGTGGCGCGCATTTAAAAAATTCTACAAGGGGATTGTAATGACATGGAAAACGGAAATCTAAATATAAAAGATAAAATGTAATTAAATAACCATTCTAAGTCTGAACTACCTGCTTAAGAAATGCCGATAGTTACCGAGATAGTTACTAATTAATTGAACACAGTACATAAATTTAAAAAAGGGTTATTATTAATTATTATTTAATATTTCATATTCATTATTATTTAATATTCGGTCACAAATCTAAAGTCTGGATTCAAAATTTAAAACATATTTCATATATACAATATTGACGAACGATTTAAAATTTATAAAACGTCATACACCGCACAGGGGATGATTATAAATGTACTTAAACCAAATCTATATAGATAGAGAAATATCATAATTATTTTTGTAGGTAGGTAGATAGGTACTATAAAACTAGCATTGCTGTCTCATCAGTTGTGATGCAGGTTTATTTTTATTAGTTCAAAAATCGAACCAATCAGCGTTTGCGTTAAAAGTGCTGAACTTTTGATGATATTACTGACTGCGCGGCGCTCGGGCGATGCAAATATTTCTACAAAAAATATACCTGTATTATACAGATAAAATCATTGACGAATGTTTATATACGATGTACATGAACGCTCCCTGATACGTGTACATAGTATATGCCACTGTGAACATAAACTTTTCTGTATGTTCCATTCATATCGTGTGTATAATCATATTGTATGTGAAAATATTATTTACATGGGAATGTTGAGGGAACATACATGGCAAGTACAGAATGCAATTAGAACATTGGGAATGCAAAATGTACATTCGTGGAATAATAAATGCTATCTGGGTACTTTCCGTAATAATTATTTAAAAACATATTAAATAAATCTTGTGGGATTTTCCTTTTTGGTCATAAGATTTATGACACTCAGTCATTGCATTTTAAGTAATAATTCCTTATTAACTTACATATGTTAACTTGTATTTGATAATTGTTTTTTAAAAAGTAATCATAATAATTTCTAGAATATATATTTTTTGCTCAGATCATTTTCTCTTAGTAGAGTTTTTTCTTTCATTGAACTGTCATTGTTAAATTTATTGTTTTCCCGGCTAGTAAGCTAAGCCTTACATAAGCATTTTCATTATTGTATTTTCTAAAACACTGGTATATTTCTTTTATGAACGAGACCAAGAAGAGAGTCCTTGCTGAGTTAACCAGAAAACGTTACGTAGCGGGCAACGAAGCTGTGTCATAAGTTCCAGTTTATTGTAACCTAACCCGAGGGATATCAAGGACCACGAGAATCTACTGATTATTGTCCAGAGGCAGAAACCTTAGCTTTCATCTAGATAGTCCAGGGATGGTATTTACAGACGCTTTAAGGAACTGAGGTAATTGCACCAGCTCTGATTTTATTAATTCAACCAGCTACTCACCAGGTCTTATAGTACTACGTCACCGAATACCAGTTTTCCTTTGCAGTTGTATGTAAATGTTAGGTTTTATTTACTGGTTATTTTCGGGAAGATAAATATCTGTACTCGTGAAAATCACCTTAAGTGAATTTTGCTACATTTCTTTTTATTGCCCTTCTGGCTCACCTAACCTCAATTTTTACTTCCACGTCCAGTGGAAGTATAGTAACGACAAAAAAATTTTCAAAAATTTTTATTGTTCAAATAGGCTTAAAATGTCATGAAACGTCGAGATTTTAAGTTCGAGCGAAAAAAAAATTTCTGTCTGTCTGTCGGTCTGTGTCGGTCTGTCTGTCTGTAACTTTTTTTGTGCGCACGTTTACTCTGGAACCGTTTAAGATATTGACTTGAAATTTGGTACACATATGTACTTTAACGAGATCTGGAACTAGATTATATTTTCATGTTGTTCCGACGAAGGGTAGGGGGGTAAATTGAGGTAAATTTGGGGTAAATGGGTAAATAAAGCAGGTAAGAGTCCATAAAATTGGTATTTAGTACATACAAGAGAAGCTAAGGTCTCAAAAAAATTTTTGGCATTAGCCACCCCCATTACCACCCCCTTATTAAAGGGGATGAAAAAAATTGTGATTTAGTGTATGTACAAGAACCAAAAACCTCAAAATATTTTTTTACTTCATCCACCCCCACTACCACCCCTTCCACCACCCCCACCCCACTACCGATGTGGGGTATCGTCTTATGGGTTTTTGGGGTAGAGGATTTCAAATATTATATTATTAAAGTTCCATAAACAATTATTTCCACATACAAAGTTTTTTCGTTGTGATTGACTTGGATGTGGAAGTAGTGATTCCTTGGGCAGCAGTTTTTTTTAATCATTGTACTAGATTTTACTTAGCATAATTCTTCCGCCCTTCAGGCACTTTAATTCTAATGTTTTAAAAATCTGTGATATCAGGTAAAATTTATTTGATTAAATATTGTTTACAATTCATATTTTCTTGTTAATTATTTTTTGTAATATATTCTTGTTTGGTATTTGTTGTTTTTATTTCTCAGCTCAGACATTTCCAAAGCCAAAAAGCCAAAGTTTCTAAAAATTATAATTTTCTGCGTGGTATTTCTCTTATCTTATCAATTGATGCATATAAATGTGTTGTTAATGAGGTATTGAGGGCCTTTGTTAATTTCGGTTAATGAGTCCTTAATATACTTATTATCAGCTGGCGCTCGCATTCATTAATTGTGGTTATCTATAAAAAAATTGTTTTATTGCTTAAAGTATCTTTTACCTATAGTCATCTTGCTAGACAGCAACTGAGTTAATGATATAATTGATAAATTCCATTTTGTTAATAACAAATCATTTGTGCAATATTTATCAATTTAATTTTACGACTTACCCACTACACACCGAAAGCACTGAGCAGCCGACAGGCAAAAATAAAAAAATTAATTCTTGGAGACTAAAGAGGCCTAATTAAGGTAAATATAAAACTCCCCTCATGGAGATCACTCTTGCGTCATAGGGGGTGGGGGTAGTTTCAACCCCTCGGGTGGGTTAGGTCACCTGTGGTCAATGTTTACCTATTTTATTCAAATTGACAAAAAAATCCGATACAAGCCCTCGCAAGCCTAGCACCGGAAAATCGGGAAAGGGTTTAGGAGTAGTGGGTGAAAAGTAGGTCGGGAAATATCATCACCATCGTATTCCTCGACCTTGAAATCGGGGGTATACCAGTTTTCAGCTGATTTTCGTTATTTTCGTGGCATTTTGGTTTTGGGGATAGGGGTAGTTTTAACCCCTGGGGATGAGTTAGGTCACCTGTGGTCAATATTTACTTATTTTATTCAAACTGGACCAAGAAAAACCCGATCCGACAAGCCCTTGCAAGCCTAGCGTCGAAAATCGGAATCGATTTAGGAGTAGTGATTGGACGGTAGGTCGGAAAATATTGTCACCATCGTGTTCCCCGAAAACGGGGGGAGGGGTTAATGTCTTGCGGTCCGGTCGCAGAACTTTTGGGATAAAAACTTTATCTCAAGGGACTATACATGATATAGGTACAAAATATCCAACTTTAACGTATCGTATCTCGAAATCCTTAGGGTTTGGGACTTCGTGCCCATGGACACATTTGTTCAGGATGCCGAAATATATGATATATCAAAAATATAGCCAATTTAACGGAAACCATTTTTACATAAGAGCGTAGCGTGGTCCTTTATATTGTTACATATTCTAAATAGTGAATTATAGTACTTGGTGTAATATTAGTAAACTAATTGTTGTAATTAGTGCGTAAGTTAATAAATTTGTGTTTAGTGTTACTCGGGTGTTATAATTTCCGGATCCTCAATACGGGGTGTTTACAAAAGGGGTGTAAACACGTAACTATTGGTGTTAGAAGCGGAATTATAACGGAAGATTTCTGGATTGTTCGAGAAGGTTTCTACAGTGTTCTTCTCGGGAATTAGTGGTGACACGGATAATTGATTTACGGGACGTTTAGTCTGTAATGAAGCATTTATAAGACGACTTTTTTGTAAATATTTCGTGCAAAGACGAGATTACCTTTGCTCTCCGTTTTCGAGGATGCTGAACACGATGCATGCAAGTGGTGGGAAAAGTTTTTGACTGCCGCAACCCTTAAAACGGCAAAAAACCACCTCTTCTATGGATCCCTGTATGTTTTCATATATAAACGGGTTTGGGCGGGAGTGTTCTATCGACGGGTTATACTTGAAATAACATGGAAGGGGGATTATAGAGTAAGTGGAATCCAGACAGCAGGTCTAGGGGGTTGATTAAACCCTCCCGACGGGTGGAAAATAATTTTTTTTTAATGATTCGGTTCAAATGCATATCCCCCGTTTTCGGGTCGCTGATCACGGAAAAAATATTCATTTTTAGCTCCAACCTCTCCTCATCCCTTAAACGGACAGAAACCACCCTCACTCACCAGAAAGCATGCTATCCAGGATATACAGGTTTTTCGACACATGATCGTTATTCCTGTGCATATTCTTTCATTTTTTTTTTAATATTTCTATTGACGACACAATTCATTATTCATTACTCCCCGATGAAGAAATCATTATATCCTATTCAGCAACCTACACAATCATCGCCCCAGCGATAACTGATGGATGAGAGTAAGTTTCCGTGCATTATAGGGGTTGAGGAGAGTCGGAGATGAAGGTGAATATTTTTATCGTGATCAGCG
Organism: Rutpela maculata; assembly: GCA_936432065.2. Lineage (NCBI taxonomy): Eukaryota > Metazoa > Arthropoda > Insecta > Coleoptera > Cerambycidae > Rutpela > Rutpela maculata. The sequence continues at coordinate 206,036,000 of OW386285.2, forward strand.
CCTGCGAAGACGGGGGAGGGCGTATTGACCATCCAAAATGAATTCTATACCCCTTGGAAGGGTTGAAGCAACCTTCGAGGTCGCTACCATCTTCTCTTCCGTGAAAAATGAAGGGAATAACCATCATATGTTGAAAAACTTGTAAATCCTGTATAGGACTGAGGGATGGTTTCTGCTCGTTTGAGGGATGAGGGGGGATTGGAGCTAAAAATAAATATTTTTCCCGTGATCAGCGGCCCCGAAAACGAGGGATACGCATTTGAACAGAATCATTAAAAAAAATGATTTTCAACCCCTTGGGAGGGTTTAATCAACCCCCTAGGCTTGCTGTCTGGATTCCACTTGCCCTATAACTCCCTTAAAACTTTGAAAAGTGCGTTTTTGGGAAAATCTTCCAGAATAGTCTATTCGGAAACTAGTGAAGATAATCAAATTCTTTCAACTGGAAAGTGATGGAGACACTGAAGAAGGCTCATTGTATTAGTTCGTGAAAATTTCTGGAACGTTTTATTCAGAAACTAGTAGAGATAATCAAATTCTTCCAACTGGAAAGTGATAGAGACACTGAAAAAGACTCATTTGTGTTAGTTTAAGAACATTTCTAGAACATTCTATTTGGAAATTATTGGAGTTGGTGGAATTCTAACTGGATAGTGACATAGACTCTAAATAGAACTCTTTTGTGCTATTTCGAGATTTTTCTAGAAAGTTTCACTGGAAATATCTAAGAGATATCTAGATTTTCTTAACGTTATTGTGGTTAACTTGGTTAACTTCACCGTATGCCCATATTAGTTCTAAGTTCTAGTGTAATAATTTCCAGTGACTAATTGTTAGCGTTAAACTAGTTATGTAATTAAAATGTCTCGCTGTGGTAGCTGTAATAATTCAGTTAAAGGGAAAACGCATCCAAGTATTTCTTGCAGCGGCCGTTGCAAAAAGCAATACCACTTATGATGTATCGGGGCGTCAACTGACATTTGACATATGAAGGATGTACCTGGCCTCAAGTGGAGATGTGACCCTTGCATTAACATAAAAGAATCTTTCTTCGACGACAGTAAACTACAATGCATATTTCAAGAGAAGACAGATTCTTTTCTAAATGGATTTAACTAATAATTTAAAAACCCAATTTATGGATATGGTGAAAAGTAAACTATCTGAGATGGCTGGTGGTTTAACTAATGTTAATAATTCTACTATATCATCTACTCCCAGTAAACACACTCCGCCACATCCACATTATAGCCACTCACATTTTAGTGGATTTTGTAAATGGCAAAACATCACATCACCGTGATGACACTTTTTGGACCGTTTCAGAACGTTCACATCATAACCACTCCTATGTCAGTGGAGATTGGGATGTCCACAATCACCATATCATTTTAATGTGATATTTTAAAACGTGGATGTAACTAACTGAGCCACCACTCACTTTAATATCGTCATTTGTTACTAAATGGCGACCACCGCCGGCAGCGCCACTAGTCTAGTACTACTACTGGAATTCTTTTTTCATCCCGTACACTCTCCACGCTCCAGTCTGCACTTGTCTGTTGTTTGTGTTACATTGGCGAAATTGACGTCAACTTTTCTAATGATTTTAGTGGTTGTTTGAGTTTGGTAAATATAAACGCATTTTTACGTAAGGGTAAGTACCTGTACTTATTTTAGCTACACTGTTATGTTACTATGAAATGATGCATTCTTATTTTTTACTTTGTCTATCATTTTCATGTTTTGATGACGCCATTAAAATTCATAGGCCAGTCAATAGAGACATGAAAACCATAAAATTTAACATTAATTTTAACATTTTTGAAACTGAAACGTGTGATAAAGTACCAATCGAAACGAAACTATAAAATTTTGCAACTCGATTCAAGGTCGGCAAGATTGTTAAAATCGCGAAAATTTAAATTAAGCAATATCTCGACGAAAAATAATAATTTAACATCGCTGCAAATCAGAGCTGGGTAATTCCTGGTGAAAAAGTAATTAGCAATTACAATTCCTTTTTTTTTCGTGTAATTGTAATTGTAATTAAGTACTTTTTTTTTATTAAAGTAATTTGGAATTGTAATTGTAGGAAAATTGTTAAAGGAATTGTAATTTGTAATTATATTATTTGAACTATCTAATTACAATTACTTTTTCCAATTACAATTACTTTTTCCAATTACAATTACTTTCTCCAATTACAATTACTTTAAGAACATGCGTATGTGATTTAACAAACAAGAATACATTAAAGCAGAATTTTACAGTTGCATAGTTTAAAATGAATCTGAAAAGTTCAAAAAAAGTACTGACTAAAAACGAGTTTTCGCTGTGGTCCGCTGCACATTTGTTTTTTTTTTAAGTACACAAACTTTTGTATTTTTGTCCAATGAGCTTTTAAAAACTAAATGTGTTTACTGTTTATTATTATCATTCTTATTATTATTAGGCATTGTTATTGTAGTGGAGTCGATTTAGTCAATAAAATAGCGAGGTTGGGAAATTTTTAAGATGGATGCAGACCCGGCGGAAATTGTTTGTCATGGCGAGTATAACAAAACCCTAACATCTTGATTTCCAAATAGGGGCGGAACCGTGTTTTATTGGCCGAAAAGGGATTTTTTTGACATTTTAAGGGTCAAATTTGCAGTTTTAATTTTTTTTGACCACTTAAACAATTAGTTAAGGAACTAAAATAGTATCCTTTTATTCTTAATATTAAAGGAACCTCCAGTTTAAATTTGGTGAAGATCAGACCACCTCCTGATATATATATATATATATATATATATATATATATATATATATATATATATATATATATATATATATATATATATATATATATATATATATATATATATATATATATATATATATATATATATATATATAAAAAATTGAAAAAATTAACTTTTGGCTATCTTGATCAGATCTCAACCGATTTGACTGAAATTTGGAATGGAAGTAGTCTTTATCACACAAAAAATATTTACCAGATTTCAGCCAAAAATATTAAATAGTTTGGCTGAAACTGCAGTTTCAGTCAAATTTTCTGAAATGTTCAAATTGAAATATCTGCGGACCTAAAGACGGATTGAATGGAAAACGGTAGGTTATTTTTTGTACTTTTACATGATATAAGTCAAGAATCACTTTTTTTTACATTCGGTAATTTTTTAGTCATTTGCACTATATATATAATATATGTGTACTCAGTGACTATGTGTGCGCGCACTGGTATGTATAAAGCAGAAAACAATTGTATTTATTGTTTATAAAACTTTAAAAAATATATACAGTGTGTCCCACTTTGTATTAAGCCACCCCTATAACTTGGCTATTTGTGTTTGGATTTGCATATATTGTTTATAGCACATAATACCCATAATGAACTACCTTTGGAAGGTAGAACTGTTACTCAATCTGTATTTCAAAGCCAACTGTGATGTTTTTAAAATGGGAATTTTGCAAAAGTAACATTAGCGATTGAGATAGAGGAAAAATGTATTTGGAAAAGTCGTTCAGAAAAATTAAGTAAGTTCAAATATGAATTTTCATTTAAAAATATTGATTTTTTTTTTTTGAAAAATATTGCAAGTCAGAAAAATTCGAGGTTTGGGTTAGTTTAGAGCATCCAGATTGCTATGAATTCCAGAAAATAGTTGAAAATTTTTAATTTAATAAACCATTTTACATAATGTTGATAATATATTTAATTAAAAGAAAAAAATTTTCTGACGCAATATTTTTCAAAAAAAAAAAATTAATATTTTTAAATGAAAATTCATATTTGAACTTACTTAATTTTTCTGAACGACTTTTCCAAATACATTTTTCCTCTATCTCAATCGCTAATGTTACTTTTGCAAAATTCCCATTTTAAAAACATCACACAGTTCCTTTAATCTTGAGAATAAAAGGATGCCATTTTCTTTTCTTAACTAGTTGTTTAATTGATAAAAAAAAATTAAAACATCAAATTTGACCCTTAAATGTCCAAAATACCCCTTTTCGGTGAAAAAAGCATTTTTTGGAAATTCAAATTTAGGGTTTTATTATACTCGTCATGACAAACAATTTCCGCAGGGTCTGCATCCATCTTAACAATTTTTCCAATCCTTTCCTAAACCGACTCCATTATTAAGCTACCTTTTCTATATATTTATTTAATTTTTCCTGGTTACTCTTAAGGTCAAACATTTTAATAACGATTCTAATAAATATTAAAACGCAATATTACACAACACTTTTAATTAAAATTTTTAACTTACCTTTTTGTCTGTTTGGTCACTATAATTTACTTTATCATAAAAGTAATTAGAAAAGTAATTGCTAATTCCTTTTTTAAAGACATGTACTTTGTAATTGTAATTAATTCCTTTTTAAAAAAGTAATTTGTAATTGTAATTAGTTCCTTTTTTAAAAAAGTAATTTGTAATTGTAATTAGTTCCTTTTTTAAAAAAGTAATTTGTAATTGTAATTATTTTTAAATTACAAGTAATTACCCAGCTCTGCTGCAAATTTGATAGAATTTGTATTACAATATTCAAAATATGATGTTAAATTTGCAGCAACTTATGACTTAGGCACACTAGTTAATTATCATTAATTAACATTTTTTCATCTAATTTTGCAAAAAATATATTAATATGCCTGCAAAACTACAGTGTACTTGCTAAAATCGCCTTACATGACAATGTAAATTTGCAACTCAATCCGATGACGGCACGATGCATTTTTTATAATTTACGACTAAGTCAATTGTTATTTACATAAAAAGGATTCGAAAAAATACTAACATGTTTAAATGTGGATTGCAAATGTTCGCATTCGAAACTAAAACATGCTCTTCGTTTTGCAGCAACCTCCGACGTCGGCACCTTGATAAAGTTTGCAATAAAAAGTTAGTTACCAAATTTCTACTATCAAAATAAAATTAACATCGCTGAAAATTTTACATCGAACTCTGTAGCCGTTGTAGAAGGTTCATTACAATTTGCAACTCTTCATGTGAGTGGCATATTGTTGTAAACATTTTTTTATTCGTACATATCTACCATTTTTCTAACGCTATAAAGATCTCGATAGAGAATCTTCAATAAAGACTTAAGTAAGCCATGAAAACAAAAGTTACTGCAAGTGTCAATTTAATTTTGAACGAAAATAAGTTATTGAGTTAAAAATTCATGTGGATGTTAAAACAAAATCACGATCGAGAAACGTCAAACGAAAAATTCCAAAAATGTCAATTTTGATTCGTTCGTGTCGGGCCGAATTTTCGAATTTCGGCACGCAATTTACGATGCGGATCAACTACAAGTCTTCCTCTTTCCGTCGCGACATAGTACGGCCGTCGCGGTATCGTATTTTTTAAAATATGAGTATATTTAGATGTCGTGTTTTCGACCAAAATTTCCCTTCGGAAGACTCATCTGTGAAAACAGTTTTTCGCCCGTAACTCGGAATCCGTGAGAGATAACTCAAAAATAAAAACTCCCAAAGGAAAACCACATAATGTGAGGAACGTTTTGCCGTCTTCGAAATTTCACTGTGACTCTCGGTTTGGGCCCGACGGTCCTTTAAAGATGGCGGTGCAATGCACTTTTTTTACTAAAACGTCCGTAACTTCTAAACAGTGGCTCCCACGCAAAAAACTACAACCTAACGAAATTGTGTAGAACTGAATTATCTAAGTCTTTTTTTTAATTTTTGAGCTGCTCCAAAAATTACCAAGATACGGGCGGCCAAAGTGGAGACTTTTTTTGAAATCCGTAAAAAATCTCGAATTTTCTCTTTAAACCTCCGTAACTCTTAAAGGGTGGCTCCTAGGCCAAAAAACTTTGCCCTGACGAATTTGATTTTGATTTTTTGCCCTACGATAAAAAATAAGGACGCTAGGAGCGATACAAGTGGAAATTTACGTTTTCCAAAGAAACGTGTTTTTTTCTCATGTTTTGGGAGAAAAATGATAACGGTTTCGCTTATATATAAAGACAAAATTTCGGTTTCGCCCAAATGCCAAAATTATATTTGCAAGATTTGATGCTGATTTTACTTCCACATCCAGTGGAAGTATAGTAACGACAAAAAAATTTTTAAAAATTTTTATTGTTCAAATAGGCTTAGAATGTCATGAAACGTCGAGATTTTAAGTTTGAGCGAAAAAAAAATTCTGTCTGTCGGTCTGTCGGTCTGTCGGTCTGTCTGCCGGTCTGTAACTTTTTTTGTGCGCACGTTTACTCTGGAACCGTTTAAGATATTGATTTGAAATTTGGTACACGTATGTATTCTAACGTGATCTGGAACTAGATTATATTTTCATCTTGTTACATCGAAGGGTTGGGGGTAGATTGGGGTAAATTTGGGGTAAATAGGTAAATTAAGCAGGTAAGAGTCCAGACAATTGGTATTTAGTATATTAAAGAGAAACTAAGGTCTCAAAATTTTGGCATTAGCCACCCCCATTACCACCCCCACCCCATTATTAAAGGGGATGAAAAAAAATTGTGATTTAGTGTGTGTACAAGAACCAGAAATCTCAAAATATTTTTTTACTTCATCCACCCCCACTACCACCCCCTATCACCACCCCCATCCCACTGCCGATGTGGGGTATCGTTTTATAGGTTTTTGGGGTAGAAGATTTCAAATATTATATTATTAAAGTTCCATAAGCAATTATTTCCACATACAAAATTTTTTCGTTGCGAGTGACTGGATAGAAAATCTGGATGTGGAAGTAGTGATTCCTTGGGCAGCGGTTTTTAAAATGTAAAAGATAATCATTTTGTACCCTAGAAGCAAGTGTGATGTACAGTGCGATATTTCTTAAAGTGGCAGAGTCCTCCAGCGATTTCGCTTATAACTCGGGAACGGTTGGAGATATCGATTTGAAATTTGAAACGTAGGTGGAGATATTTTAGACGGACGGAATACGATTGAATTAATAATACAATTTGCGTCACATGACGTCACAAAAATGAAAAATTCTTACAACGCACTAACGGATAGAGATTATAACTTCATATTTGGCACGTGTAGTTAGTGGTAGTATTTAAGAAAAACGAAATCCGAGTGAATGGAAAATACAGTTACGTCACAAAAATGAAAAATTCTTACAACGCACAAACAGATACAGATGCTGACTTCATATTTGACACGTAGATGTTGCTATTGAAGAAAAACAAAATTCGAGTGAATGAGAAATAAATCTACGTCCTGATGACGTCATAAAAACGTAAAATTCTTATTACGGGCGAACTTGTAATGATATCCAAAAAAATATTTGTACAAGACGTGTCGCGAAAAAATTTTTTTAATTAATTTTAATTATTATTACTGTTTTTATATTCAAAAATACTATAAGATTACATAAACTTTTTATTGCTATTTGTTTAAACAAATTTTATAAACAAATGGATAAATTACTTATTTTATTTGTTAAGTATAAATTATTATGAATAGAAAAAAAAATTTTTTCTTTCTGTTTATAATATTTTTTTCAAATTATTAAGAAAGAATTTTTTTCTTAAAATTTATTATTTGCAATTCTCTACGAGGTGGAAAAAAGAAAATTTTTGGTGTTAATTTATTTGTTTACTTAATAAACAATTTGTTATTAACAATCGCAGAATGTGTTTATGTTTTTTTAGACAGAAAAAAAAATAACAGAAACAACCGCATACATAAACATGTCAAAAAAAATTTTTTATAGAATTTTAAATTTTAAGTAAAGGCGGTCATTTTATTGTATACGATTGTTTGTTATTTTTTTTTTCTATCTAAAAAAAATATAAACACATTCGGTGATTGTCAATAACAAATTGTTTATTAAATAAACAAATTAACAACAACAAAAATTTTGTTTTTTTATCCTTGTAGGGAATTGCAAATAATAAATTTTAAGAAAAAATCCTTTCTTAATAATTTGTTTAAATAATAAACGAAAAAATTATTATAAACAGTTAAAAAAATTGTTAAGAAAAAAGTTTTTTTTCTATTCATAATATTTTATAACAAATAAAGTGCCAAAAAAAAATAAGTTATTTATCTATTTGTTTACAAAATTTGTTTAAACAAATAACAATAAAAATTTAAAGTTTATGTAATCTTATAGTATTTTTGAATATAAAAACAGTAATAATTAAAATTAATAAAAAAAATTTTTCAACCTCTCTTTAATTTTTTTAGTTTTTTGTTAGGTTAAATAATTAATAACTAATAGACTATAATAATTAAAAACATCGCAATGTCATAATCCCATAAAGTATAGTTGACATAATGTCTCCACGAAGCGAAATAATTTTAATGGCTTTTGTTTAACAATTATCCGACTTGCAATATAAACGCAAACTATAAAGAAAAATGTTAATTTTATTAACAATAGGCTCATTTTATGAAAAATTTTTTTTCAGTGGGATATTGTTCCTTTAAGTGTCTAAATAATACCATATTTTTTTTTAATTTTTAAACTAATATTTAATAACATAAAAAAATATTTTTTGTGCAACCGTACGTGAAGTGAGTATTTCGCGTTCTCGAAACAGTCCGTGAAATTCAATTTCGGTAACGGCCGAAAAACTAAAAGTCACTTTCATAATAATTGAAGTCACTTCAAAATTGATATTTCTAAAAATATGACAAACAAAAATTGTTACATCTTATTAAACAGAATTAGTACATAATTATTTCCAAATTCACAACAAATACATAAATTATTTTATTTTTACGATTATTCGAGAACTGTCAAGTATATATTCAAAATACCGTTTCCATAGAAACGCTCTGACGGTAAGGCCACAGCGTTTATTTAGCAAAATATAGCATAAACGGTGGAGTCATTTTCACCATCTATACTAATTATAATTTACGGTTGCACAAAAAATAGTGTTTATACCATGGCCGCGAAATTTTTTAGCGTCCTCGAGATTATCTTGCCTCGGCCGCAAGCGGCCTCGGTGATAATTTTTCTCTCGATACGTAAAAAGGAATTTCGCGGCCTTGGTATAAAAATAACTATTTACTTATTACGGCCGAGATCGAGTTTCGGGAATCGGAACTTTTTTATTGGGATTTTTTTCCTCTTTAAAAATCTGTCTTTAATATTTCTTAAATATTAATAGTTTTCTAGTTATTTGCAAAAAAGAAACTCGTCATTTTTTCAATTTTCATTTATTTTGGGTTTGAAACTTTTGCACATTTTTCTAGACATCATTCTGAATCCAATGAGCCCTAACTCATATTTTTACGAGCTTTATCAAGAACTAACACGGCATTGAACCTGTGAACTAGTCTATTTTTCTGAATCTTTGATTTTTATAAAATTTGACATTTTTTTAAAAATTTGAAGTTTTTTAAAACTACATTTTTATGAATATTTGATATTTTTCTGAAAATAGTGGTTTTCCGAAAATTTAACATGTTTTAAAAGTTTGACATTTTTCTGAAAATCACGAAAAATTACTAACCACACGTGCCAAATATGAAGTTATAATCTCTATCCGTTAGTGCGTTGTAAGAATTTTTCATTTTTGTGACGTCATGTGACGCAAATTGTATTATTAATTCAATCGTATTCCGTCCATCTAAAATATCTCCACTTACGTTTCAAATTTCAAATCGATATCTCTAACCGTTCCCGAGTTATAAGCGAAATCGCTGGAGGACTCTGCCACTTTAAGAAATATCGCACTGTACATCACACTTGCTTCTAGGGTACAAAATGATTATCTTCTACATTTTAAAAATCAGCATCAAATCCTGCAAATATAATTTTGGCATTTGGGCGAAACAGAAATTTTGTCTTTATATATAAGCGAAACCGTTATCATTATATAATTATTTTTCTCGCAAAAGATGAGAAAAAAACACGTTTCTTTGGAAAACGTAAATTTCCACTTGTATCGCTCCTAGCGTCCTTATTTTTTGTTGTAGGGCAAAAAATCAAAATCAAATTCGTCAGGGCAAAGTTTTTTGGCCTAGGAGCCACCTTTAAGAGTTACGGAGGTTTAAAGAGAAAAATTCGAGATTTTTTACGGATTTCAAAAAAAGTCTCCACTTTGGCAGCCCGTATCTTGGTAATTTTTGGAGCAGCTCAAAAATTAAAAAAAAGACTTAGATAATTCAGTTCTACACAATTTCGTTAGGTTGTAGTTTTTTGCGTGGGAGCCAGTGTTTAGAAGTTACGGACGTTTTAATAAAAAAAAGTGCATTGCACCGCCATCTTAAAAGGACCGCCGGGCCCAAACCGAGAGTCACAGTGAAATTTCGAAGGCGGCAAAACGTTCCTCACATTATGTGGGAGTTTTTATTTTTGAGCTATCTCTCACGGATTCCGAGTTACGGGCGAAAAACTGTTTTCACAGATGCGTCTTCCGAAGGGAAATTTTGGTCGAAAACACGACATCTAAATATACTCATATTTTAAAAAATACGATACCGCGACGGCCGTACTATGTCGCGACGGAAAGACTTGTAGTTGATCCGCATCGTAAATTGCATGCCGAAATTTGAAAATTCGGCCCGACACGAACGAATCAAAATTGACATTTTTGGAATTTTTCGTTTGACGTTTCTCGATCGTGATTTTGTTTTAACATTCACATGAATTTTTAACTCAATAGGCGTCTGAATTTAAGATGCCAGCGCCAAAGTGGAGAACTCGTGAACTAATTATAGGCTTTTTGTTTGTTTGTGCGGTGAATACTTATATTGATATTTTTCTGTTTACTGTTATTTTTGGAGTTAAAAATAATAACATTAATAATATATGACCTAAAGGTTTGCAAGATTTTGTTGTAAGTGATTTGCAAGATGTTAATGGCATTATTCAGCAAAATTCATATTTTTATAGATTATCTAGTTTTTACCTTGAAAAGTACAGTTTCTTCGACATAAACGGTGTCTGGCTAGTTAAATATTAATAAACTTAAATATTTCTTTAAATTTATGTACAGTTGTAGTTTAAATCACTTTGCTTTCAGGAAACATGAGGGACATTTTTAGATTAAGCATATTGCAATGTATGAAACATTTGGGAAGCACTAAAAATGTAAAACTTCTAAGTGTGTGTATGAAGGGGAATATGTTTTAAATGCAGGACATATTATTTTGTGTGGTACAACCCATATTCAACAAAGAACTTAACAAATGTGTATGCTCTATGTTTACAAACAAGTGTGTCAGATTCAAATACCCACGAAATTAGTGGTACATTGAATATAACTGAAAATATATTTATTAATTCTTTAAGTAAAATAAATGAAACAGTATTTTGTAAAATATGATATAGAAACATTCAGGGGTAAAACATAATAGTGCATGGTGCAATAGTATATATTACTTTTAAATATACTGGAATTACATATATTTACTTATTTCAAAAATTTCACTTACAATGTGTGATTGTCTAAGACATTATTATTGCTACTCGGGCCACGGTTATTTGCACCAGCTTTTTCCCTCTCAATGCCTGGTAAAAGGTGTCTACATCAAAGAGGGTATGCTTTGAACATTGCCGTGCCAACTCAACTTTCACGAGTTGTCCCTGCAATCTACAAAGGATACCGACTAGGCGCCAATATTCTTGGCTAAAGATGTCGGTCTCGGATGACTGGGGCCGGGCAGGACTATTGCCCTTTACCCCAATACATCGCTGTAGACCGGGGACCAGCCTCGTGCAGGGCGGGCGAGCTTACTTTACGTCGGCCCCACTCACAAATGTGAGCGGTGCAGACGATTTCGGCCCACCTCCCTGGGTCCTGGCTCGTTGGACCTTGCTGGCTAAGGCCTCTTCTGGCGTTCTTCTGTCTTCGTCTTCTTTTCTTCGCCAGCTTGTTTGCCCCCCGGGGGGGCCGACTAGGTTGGCTCCAGCAAATTGTAGCCCCTTTAAACGCTATCATATTTTTAATAACTTAGCATCTCAGTTTATCATTTACTTATTGTTGATATCATCGTACACTAAAGAGACAATGACAGAAAAGCCCATAATTAGTTTGACTATAGACCACTAGGTGGCGTACTCCTTATTTTCAGACGCCTATAACTTATTTTCGTTCAAAATTAAATTGACACTTGCAGTAACTTTTGTTTTCATGGCTTACTTAAGTCTTTATTGAAGATTCTCTATCGAGATCTTTATAGCGTTAGAAAAATGGTAGATATGTACGAATAAAAAAAAAAAATGTTTACAACAATATGCCACTCACATGAAGAGTTGCAAATTGTAATGAACTTCTACAACGGCTACAGAGTTCTATGTAAAATTTGCAGCGATGTTAATTTTATTTTGATAGTAGAAATTTGGTAACTAACTTTTTATTGCAAACTTTATCAAGGTGCCGACGTCGGAGGTTGCTGCAAAACGAAGAGCATGTTTTAGTTACAAATGCGAACATTTGCAATCCACATCTAAACATGTTACTATTTTTTCGAATCCTTTTTAGGTAAATAACAATTGGCTTAGTCGTAAATTATAAAAAATGCACCGTGCCGTCATCGGATTGAGTTGCAAATTTACATGTCATGTAAGGCGATTTTAGCAAGTACACTGTAGTTTTGCAGGCATGTTAATATATTTTTTGCAAAGTTAGATGAAAAAATGTTAATTAATGATAATTAACTAGTGTGCCTAAGTCATAAGTTGCTGCAAATTTAACATCACATTTTGAATATTATAATACAAATTCTATCAAATTTGCAGCGATGTTAAATTATTTTTCGTCGAGATATTGCTTAATTTAAATTTTCTCGATTTTAACAATCTTGCCGACCTTGAATCGAGTTGCAAAATTTTATAGTTTAGTTTCGATTGGTACTTTATCAGACGACAAAGTTTCAAAAATGTTAGAATTAATGTTAATTAATTTTCTCTATTGATTGGCCTATAAAGGGAAAAAGCTAATTTATCATTTAATATATTGGTTAACATTGGTTCTTTATTTTTTATATAGAGCATATTTAGCTTATTTTAGATTTAAATACCAGTAATTATTTTCCAATTGACGACAAAATGCAACTCATTTGATTTAATTATTATCATTTATTTTGCTCTAGTATATTATTTTAGTTCCCGAATAATTTAGTGGTCAAATTAGGATTTTGATGTGAAATGTCTGGTCAGGACAGTTTTTCTGTTTTAACGTGTTCAGGGGGTCAACTCAAGTTCACAGTTCAGTTTTGCAATTTATGGGAGGTCAGCGTATTGTTTATTTAAACAATTTAATTTTTCAGACCGTGTTTTCCATCGGTTTTCTTTGAATATCTCGAAATCTATAAGACATGGAAAAACAACAAAAAGAAAGAAAATGTTCGTTATGACCCAGCAAACACAAACATATAGAGTCTATATAACAGATACATTTCAAAAATAGGTCTGGTGTAGCATCTATTAGATACATAATCTATATGTATATCTACTCTCATACACTAATATTACATTGATGCTACTGCATATTCTTGATGTGCCCGTTAAAAAAAATAGATGAAAATAAACACTTTTTTAATCACCCAACCACCGCGCCGCATTTCAATTCCTTCGCTATCATGCTCCAATTAATATTAGTATTCCGTAAATTCATTATTTATAGTGATAATTAAACAATTTTACTTACCTTGATTAGGTCTCGAACCCACGTCTACTATGTACATATCTCGTTTATCCTAGCGTCTTAACTGACTGCGGAACCAGGGTGTCCAACAAATTTAATGATAAAAGTTATAGTAATGGGTATCGGGATTTTATATTATTAAATGATATCGGTACCTAATAATTGAGTTTATTGTAGGAAATTGAGATAGACACATATTGGATAAATATTTATGGTAGTATGCTTTTTGAGAAATAATATTAGGTATACAGGTGATTTTACCTTATATAAAAGATCCTGCAATTTCCAAATTTATTAGTGAGGCAGAATCCTTAAACTTAAAATACCTGTAGTTATTGTTATTATGTTTTTAAAATGCTATTAATTCTTCTTTGCATATTAGTTAAATTTCTATACAAACAAGTTTGACTCATCGGCTCTATATTTTTTCATTCTTGACCTGTGTGACATTATATTGCATTAACGTTAAACACAAAATAACATAATCTTCAAAAATGCCACAGCTTCAAAGAAACGCCACCTAGCTAGATTTAGTCATTACGTCCTAGCTACTTCATAAAAATTAAATAAACATTATTACGTAATATGTATATTTTTTAATTATATAAACAGTATGTTGTAAGAATACATAGTACTTATATTAATCAGTTATGTAGAAATAAATATGTAGGGTGTATATAATTTACAACTATATAAATTAGACATATGCTAATTAATACAAATATACATACATACTATATATTTGTCCTATGTAAACATGTTTCCTTAGATGAAACATAATTAGTATGTAAGTATTACAAGTGTGTTTGCTGGGGAGCTGTACAATAAAAGTACATAAAGTATAATTCATTCCAATTGTTATTATTATTTAAAAAAAATTGAATATTTCAAAATTATGCGTTTCTAAACAAATCACTGTTCTTCCAAAAATAATGGATAATATTCAATGAAATTTTGGAGAAACATAGCCCTTATAAAGTACAATCACCTCTTAAAATTTTAAATCAAAATGATTATTAAATAAGTATACAATTGTTGCTAAAATTTTGCACCCTTGTGAAATCCTGCCATCAAAACCGATGTGTACGATGGCTCAAATTGTAGCATTCTATAAGCACTTTAAGATCACGGAGAAAAACATTTTTTTTTTTTCAAAATTTAAACCCGTTTTATTACAGTTTTGTTTGTAGTTTTCGAAGTTTTAGTTACAAACAAATTCAAGTAACTCTCTGATTTTTTTTATGAAATCAAAAACGGTGAACGAGCGATGAAAGTAGATTAAGAAAGCCAACTTTTGAGAAAAAAAATGCTTTACTTGCATTTGGAGCTGAGGTACGTTAGTTTATACGTTTAGGTCACTTATAAATAAACAAATCGATATTTCTTCTTGAAATTTGGGCTGGTTATTCTCCAAAGCTTATTTTGTTTCTGTTATTTGAAGATAATCCAAAGCTACAACCCCCTCCCAGTTCAAACTGTTGCGCTCGAGCCACCATCTTGGAGAAATGGCGCTCCTATTCAGCTTAGTTCTAATATCTCTTTAACCATTAGCGATATTGAAATTATGTTTATGTAAAAATTAAAGCTTATAAAATTCTCTACAAAGAGTGTTATATGCATTTTTTTCTAATCTTATTATTACACTCTTTGGAAATACGAAAACAAAGAGTATATTGCATTTCATCGACTCATTTTAACAATTGTAAATATCATTCGTAGAGAATGAAAATATATCATTGTATTGTCATAAAATACGCAACAACTTTCAAAATGTCCGTCAGGTCTCTTTTAAGCTAAATAACTTTAAAAAGAAATGTCCAATTTTAATGAAATTTGGACAATAAATTAGTGTTAGTTATAAGAACCTCAGCGTTTAAAAAAAAAATCGATCAGTACATATCAAGGTTATGAAACATTTTATGAAAATAATACACGTGAAGAGTGTTGTAATGTAATCTTCGATAAGATTGTAGATTTAAGTGACATAGGCACAGATTAAAACAATCCATGACATAGGTACTTGCAATTTTAATGATTTCCCGATGATACCATCTTGATTGTCCAAATTTTGGTCAGTATATACTTACTGTGTAGTATTTCTGTGTTTCTAGAATCTGTGTGTTACAACACACTCTTCACGTGAATTTTTTTTCATAAAATGTTTTATAAACCTTTATATTCACTAATCGATTTTTTCAAAATCGATAGGGTTCTTCCTTTAGCTAACACTAACTTACTGCCCTAATTTCAATAAAATTGGGCTTTTCTCTTTTAAGTTATCGTACTCACAAAAGTGCCATAAAGAGAGATAGATGGACAAACCGACAGACTGACAGAAAGATATACGAAAGTTATTCGGAATTCTAGAACCAACATAATATTATGAATTTTATTTTTTTTTCCAGTGATATTTCCGCTTTTAGAAATGTGTTGATCAAATGTAATTTTCTTATTAAGAAGATTATAATAACAGATCCGGAAAGAATTACATTAAATTTTTTTGTAGAGAATTTTATAAGCTTTATTTTTTATAGGAGACATAATTTCGATATCTGTAATGGTTAGCGAGATATAAGCAAATAACTTAATCTGAGCAAAATTTTTTCAAGCGCAAGAAATAGAGTTGGGGACTTTAAGTGTGTTTAATAGTGGGCCTTAATGAACATCTCTGCTAAGTTTCAAAACTTTATCAGTTTTTTTCCATCTAATTTTCCCTATTTGACTGGAATAATATAGGTGCTTATACATTTTTTTCTATTTTAGAATGTAATAAAAGACAATTAAAACTATATCAGTTCGTGGGGCTACTGGCAGTGGCAGTACAATGACAGAAAATGATGGTAAGTTTATATTTTAAGTTCTAAAATCTTAGACATTTTGCATTTGAATTTTGTGAGAACTCTGCTGTTTTTACCAATTTTCTTCTGTAGCTATTAGTCATATTAGTTAGCATATATTACAACTTTTATTTGTAAATAAAATTGTTCTTCAAATATAAGCGAAATTTCACCTGTTAAGTTCCTAGGGTTATTCTTCCTATTGCCATCCTGCTAATAAAAAATTCATAACTTTTATAATTCTGGAGATACAAAAAAAAAGTTCAAATGAAAAATGAGTGTTTCTTTGTTATCTAAAAAAAAGTATTTTTTACATTTTTTAATAAAAGCTCTTCTTTATAAGTTATTGAGGAAAAATTGAAAATTTCAAAATGGCGGCCACTTTTTTTTAAGTTCCCGTAAAGGGAGACCGTGGGACTTTTAGTATATTATTTAGTAAGCCTTAATCTTCTCATAAAAAAAATTACAGCTTGTATAAAATTTTTTCCTTTCTCGGCAAAATTTTAACCTATTAGCCTTGAGCTATATTGAAATACTCGTTTCGGTAATGAGAAACTTCACCTTCGGTTACTTTTACTTCCACATCCAGTGGAAGTATAGTAACGACAAAAAATTTTTATTGTTCAAATAGGCTTAGAATGTCATGAAACGTCGAAATGTTAAGTTTGAGCGAAAAAAATTTCTGTCTGTCTGTCGGTCTGTAACTTTTTTGTGCGCACGTTTACTCTGGAACCGTTTAAGATATTGACTTGAAATTTGGTACACGTATGTATATTAACGTGATCTGGAACTAGATTATATTTTCATCTTGTTCCATCGAAGGGTTGGGGGTAAATTGGGGTAAATTTGGGGTAAATAGGTAAATCAAGCAGGTAAGAGTCCAGAAAATGGGTATTTAGTTTATACAAGAAAAGCTAAGGTCTCAAAAAAATTTTTGGCATTAGTCACCCCCATTACCACCCCATTATTAAAGGGGATGAAAAAAAAATTGTTATTTAGTGTGTGTACAAGAACCAGAAACCTCAAAATATTTTTTTACTTGATCCATCCCCACTACCGCCCCCCCCTATCACCACCCCCACCCCACTATCGATGTGGGGACATCGTTTTATAGGTTTTTGGGGTAGAGGATTTCAAATATTATATTATTAAAGTTCCATAAGCAATTATTTCCACGTACAAAATTTTTTCGTTGTGAGTGACGGATAGAAAATCTGGATGTGGAAGTAGTCCCAGTAAACACACTCCGCCACATCCACATTATAGCCACTCACATTTTAGTGGATTTTGTAAATGGCAAAGCATCACATCACCGTGATGACACTCTTTGGACCGTTTCAGAACGTTCACATCATAACCACTCCTATGTCAGTGGAGATTGGGATGTCCACAATCACCACATCATTTTAATATGATATTTTAAAACGTGGATGTAACTAACTGAGCCACCACTCACTTTAATATCGTCATCTCTTACTAAATGGTGACCACCGCCGGCAGCGCCACTAGTCTAGTACTACTACTGGCATTCCTTTGTCCAGTCTCGAGACTCGAGACATCTCCAGTTTACACTTGTCTGTGTTGCATTGATGACGTTAATCATTGATGTCAATAAACTTTAGTTTTAGTTTTAGTTTGGTAAATATTAACACATTTTTACGGTAAGGTAAGTACCTGCTTGTTAATATAAATACGTAGAGAGCATATTTAGGTTATTTTTGATTTAAATACTAATTATTTTCTTATCAATTGACGACAAAATGCAGTCATATTGTATTTGGTTTAATTATTACCTATCATTTATTTTGCTCTAGTATATTATTTTAGTACTGGTCCTATAGGGAAAGATTGAAAAAATGACTAACTCGAAAAAAATTTGTGCAGACTTTGGTTATAGGTTCAAAATAGGCTAAAGTTCACGAAACAAAAATGTTTAGGAGTTTTACGGATCCGCGGGAAACTATAAGGGGGGTGAAAAGGGGTATTTTTAATTAAAAAATCGATTTTTGGGTGTTTTTAAATTAATTTTATAGCAATTAACCGAAATACAGCCATTTTTCGATGGGGGGGATGGCGGATGGAATTTTTTCCAAAACAAGTGTTTTCAAGGGACAAAATAAATTGAGCATCTAGGTGATGCTATATATTAACGAAAAACAGCATTTTTGAAAGAGAAATTAATTACTGAGCAATTACAATAACAAAATGCCGACATTTTGTTAACAAAAATGTGAAAACGCACATTGAATCGGACATAACTTCTTTATTTTTTGTCATGTAGAAACAAACAAAAAATAGTTTTAAAGACTGATTAATTACCTTTAATTTTGTTTCTTAGAACTTTTGACGCAAGTGTCACAGTTTCTAAGTTATTCAACATTTTGAACTAAATGCTTCATCCTAAAAACGGTCCGATACCATCTATATCATTAAATATCTCCCAAACAATTAACCCTAGACACAAATATATAAACAAAATAAATTTATTCTCAGTTTATAAGTTTCATTTTTGATGTCCACCGTATTTTCTCTTAAACTAATATTTATTCAGATATTTGCAGAGAAACAAGAATACCTATTACGTTTTTTTTTAAATTCCTGTACAGTTTAAAATGCATTTTTTTTTCTAATGCAAGCGCTGTAAGTGGATGAAAAAATTTGAGCGTCTAGGTCACACTATATTAAAGAAAAAGTAGGTATATGGGAATATATTTTTTTTAATTATTGACTACTTACATCAACAAAATTGCAACGTTTTTATTTTAAAAAATAAAATGTGAAAAAATGCATTGTTTCTGTCATAACTTTTTTGTTTTTAAATGGAAAATAATCATTTGAAAGCCTAATTAATAGTTTTTTATTTTGGTTATTAGCGTTTTTGGCCATTTAAACTAAATACTTCGTCTTACAAACGTTCGGACGCCACCTTTAGACTTCCAGATCTCCGAAACCATTAACTCTACAAAAATTAGAAAAAAATGAAATTCATCCTTAATTTAGTAGCTTTCTTATTTGTCTCTAGCATGTTTTTGCTCAATGTAATACCTTTCGAGTTATTTGACAAAAAAGTATTTGAAATGCCACTTTTTCAAGCTAAAATCCCAAATTTTCTAGTAAGTAGTTGTTATTAAATTAACTTAAAACTATCAAATTATATGAAAAGTTTACTTTACTTTTATGCATTTACTATTAAGCTGGCAAAAATGAACGAGATCTAATTCATATGATACCTATTCCGAAGTTAAAACCTTTAGTATTTCGGTTAATTATTGCTATAAAATTTAAAAAAAAAAACACCAAATTAAAGATAATTTAGTCAGAAATAACTTTAATTTGAACTATTTTTTCGTAAATGCCATATTTTCCGAGAAAATAGAGAAAAATCGATTTTTTAATTAAAAATACCTCTGTTCACCCCCCTATATGTTCCCGCGGATCCGTAAAACTACTAAACTTTTTTGTTTCGTGAATTTTGGCCTATTTTGAACCTACAACCAAAGTTTAAGGTCTGCACAATTTTACTTCCACATCCAGTGGAAGTATAGTAACGTCAAAAATTTTTTTAAAAAGTTTGATTGTTCAAATAGGCTTAAAATGTCGTGAAACGTCGAGATTTTAAGTTTGAGCGAAAAAAAATTTCTGTCTGTCTGTCGGTCTGTCACAACTTTTTGTTGTGCGCACGTTTACTCTGGAACCGTTTGATATTGACTTGAAACTTGGTACACATATGTACTTTAACGAGATCTAGAACTAGATTATAATTTCATCTTGTTCCGTCGAAGGGTTGGGGGGTAAATTGGAGTAAATTTGGGGTAAATGGGTAAATAAAGCAGGTAAGAGTCCATAAAATTGGTATTTAGTATTTACAAGAGAAGCTAAGGTCTCAAAAAATTTTTGGCATTAGCCACCCCCAACCCATTATTAAAGGGGATAGAAAAAAATTGTGATTTAGTGTATGTACAAGAACCAGAAACCTCAAAATATTTTTTTACTTCATCCACCCCCACTACCACCCCCTTATCACCACCCCCACCCCACTACCGATGCGGGGTATCGTTTTATGGATTTTTGGGGAAGACGATTTCAAATATTATATTATTAAAGTTAAAACAATTATTTCCACATACAAAATTTTTTCGTTGTGAGTGACTTGGATAGAGAATCTGGATGTGGAAGTAATGATTCCTTGGGCAGCGGTTTTTTTCGAGTTAAAGTATAGTTTTCCTGTACTATATATATCGGGTATTGCCTAATTATATCTATAGTATAAATAGGTACCCCAGTCAAATTAGAACAAGTTTCGACGTTTGACGGAAAAAACTCATAAAGTGTTGAAACTTGGCAGAGATGTCCATTAAGGCTTACCTACTATTAAACATACTAAAAGTCCCCAGCTCAAACTGTTGCGCTCGAGCCACCATCTTGTAGAAATGGCGGTCCGATTCAGTTCATTGCTTATATTTTTCTAACCATTAGCGATATCGAAATTATGTTTCTATAAAAAATAAAGCTTATAAAATTCTGTACAGAAAGTGTTATATGCATTTTTTTCGTATCTATTATTATTTACTCTTTGGAAATACGAAAACAAAGAGTATATTGCATTTCATCGACAGATTTCAACAATTGTGAATATCACTCGTAGATAATAAAAATACATCATTGTATTGTCATAAAGTACGCGACAACTTTCAAAATATCCTTTCTGTCAGTCCGTTCGTCTGTTCGTCTGTCTCTCCGTCCGTCATGTCTCTTTTAAGCTAAATAACTTAAAAAAGAAAAGCCTGATTTTATTGAAATTTGGACAATAAATTAGTTGTTAGCTATAAGAAGAATACCAGCGTTTAAAAAAAAACAATCAGTGAAAAATATGTCATGATTGTAGGTTTAAGTGACATACTTGCAATTTTAATGATCTCCCGATGATTCCATCTTGATTATCGAAACGTTGGTCAGTATTTTGTGCAGTATCTCTGTATTTCTAGAATCTTATCGAAGGTTACAACACTCTTCACGTGCTTTTTTTTTCATAAAATGTTTTATAACCTTTATATTTATTAATCGATTTTTTTTTCAAAATCAGTAGTTATTCATTTAGCTAACACTAACTTACTGTCCAAATTTCAATAAAATCGGACTTTTAAATTATCATACTCGCAAAAAGTGCCGTACAGAGACAGATAGACAAACTGACAGACTGACAGACATGTACGACGAATATTTTAAAGTTATCCGGAATTGAATTTTATTTTTTTTACGAGTGACATTTCCGATTTTAGAAATGTGTAGATCAAATATAATTTTCGTATTTTAATAGATACGGAAAAAAATATATTACATTTTTGTAGAGAATTTTACAAGCTTTACTTTTTATTGGAGACATAATTTCGATATCTCTAATGGTTAGCGAGATATAAGCAAAAAAAAACTGAACCTGAGCGCCATTTTTTCAAGATGGCGGCGCGAGCGCAAGAGATAGCGTTGAGGACTTTAAGTATGTTTATCAGTGGGTTTTCCTCTAATCCTCCCTATTTGACTGGAATAATTTAGGTACTTAATACATTTTTTTCTATTTTAGAATGTGATAATAGACAATTAAAGCTGTTAGTTCGTGGGGCTTCTGGCAGTGGCAACGCAATGAGAGAGAAGATGGTAAGTTTATATAAGTTCTAAAATCTTAGACATTTTGCATTTGAATTTTGTGTGAACTGCTGTTTTTACCAATTTTTTCTGTAGCTATAATAAGGCTCTATAAGAAAAATTTTATTGTTTATTATTTCATATTAAAATAATCGTTTCGGTAATGAGAAACTTCACCTTCAGTTACTTTTAATTTTTTAATATTTTAAGTCTCATCGAAACTTTATTATTTTGCTAAAGATGGAATTGAAATGGTATAAGTCCACAAATCGAGAGTGATACAAAGCTCAAATAATTTTAGAACCATATTCTGCATGCCCTGCTAGAATCAAATTCTTTTTTAAATTTTCTCAATAGTGTCAATGAAATTGTTCTAAAGATGTAAGCTATTAAAATTCAATTTAATTTTACTTTAATAATAACAAAAATGCGAGTGTGGTTGAATTTGAAATTCATTAATGTGATATATTTGGGTACTTGTCTTGTTTGTTTTTATTATTAAAAATTATTAAGTATAGAAAATACAGTAATAGGCTTAAAAAATGTTTAAGTGTTATCTTTATCGATTATGTTTTATTATGTACAGGGTTATTTATTATATTTAGGCCACCCTTTATTATCGTTATTATTGTAGATAGAAAAAAAAGTTTCGGACGAAAGTTGTAGGGCTGTAGCTGAACCCCCATAATAAGTTAATGGAAGCACAGTGGCGTACAGAAGAAGCAATAATTTAACCGTTTTCGAGTTATTGAACATTGAAAATCGTATTTAAGCTATTTATTATACGAACGGAAATTACAATTATTAAAGTAGTCTATGAAAATGACAAGTATTCTGTTGTTATATGAAACGGTGACAGATTTATAACAGAATATTTGTCATTTTCATAGACTAGTTTAATAATTGTAATTTCTGTTCCTATCATAAATAGCTTAAATACGATTTTCAATGTTCAATAACTCGAAAACGGTTAAAGACGGGACTATTATATGTCACATTTTTGAAATCAGAAAAAAAAAGAGTAATTAAAAAATTCAACAATATACAGGGTGTGTGTTTAAAAAAATATTACTGCTTCTTGTACCCCTCAATTTTTCGTCCGAAACTTTTTTTTCTGTCTCCAATAATAACGATAATAAAAGATGGCCTAAATATAATGAATAACACTGTACATAATGTGATCATGCATAGACTTTATTATTACCCAAGTAAAACACAAATATAACCAGATTAAACGCCAAACGCCTTTAAACCTAATTAGAAATTCTAGTACTAATACTGCTACTTTTGACCTTTAGCTGTGGTGTTTTATTTATTCGTTTTAGATCTGACTGTTTTCATATATTTTTTTATTGTTGCCTTGTAAAGTATACACGTATTAATACCCCACCTTGATCCATTTTAGTTACCGATGGGTCAGCCTCTCTACTACCAATACTCAACTTTTAACAATATTTTTACTGACATAAATGATACCAAATCTTATTAAACACACATTTTTAAACTGTGATGATAAATTTTTATAAATTTTTAGATGTGGTATGAAAAATAGTTCCAGCCACAGCAGACTGAATATGAGGTAACGGATTACGTTATAGGGATCAAAGAAGACCAAGAAAGAAATAGCTAAGTGAATTTTTATTATAATGCATATACCTGTAATCATATCTTGAATATATATATAGTTTTGGAAATGTTTGTTTCATTGATCACTTCAAATTCATGTAATACTTTTTATGTTTTTAAATCTAATTTCTATTATTTTACTTAGACATTTTCTGGGACCCCACTTTAGTGAGTGATATAAATATGTGCTATAAAACGGTTAAAATATCTATGGATATGTGCAAGATTTATAAGCAAATATCAAAAAATTCTGTATGAACTGCCTTTTTATATTTTTCCGAAATCTCAAGAAAAATGTAAGGAAAAGGTAAGTAAAACGAATGTGAAATATACTTTTTTGTGTAAAATTTCAGAAATATCAGCCTACGTACTTTGAATAAATTTTTTTGTCTGAAGTAAGCCATTAAAATAAAAACTACCTAATTGTGAATAAACTATGTTGCTTTATAATGTATATTATAACAACTTAAATGTTACCGCTAAATTACTTTTAAAATAAATGAAAAGAGTCTATTTTGCAAAAAATAAATCTTCCTTTATATTACGAAAAAATAACTCAATGAAACTTAAAAAATCACTGATGAAAGATTTATATTTATACCCTGCTCCAATATAAAATGAATTTTGAATAAATTATGTTTCCTCATATTGAATTTTTTATTGTTTTTAATCGAAAAAAAAAAAAATGATTCCATCAAAGTCGGCTGACGTTGACGCTGTATGATTTTACATTCTGAACAACTTTTCTCCTTATTTTTTTTCATTGTAAAAAATGAAGGTGTACTTGTTTCTTAAATATTTGTTTACAAATCACCCTGTATACCTAAAATTATATTCTCATATACTGCTAATTATATATGTAACTATGTATATTATGCAATGAGAATAATTTTAGGTATACAGGGGGATTTTGAAACAAATTTAAGAAATGATATAAGTTCAACTTCATTTTTCAAAATGAAAAAAAAAATGAGGAAAGTTGTTTAGAATGTAAAATCGCACACAAATGTCAGCTGACTTTAATGAATAATTTTTTTCGATAAAAAACACTAAAAAATTCAATGAGGAAACATAATATATTCAATAATTCATAATTTTATTGGAGCCGGATATAAAATATTAATCTTTAATCAGTGATTTTTAAGTTTCAATGGAGTTATTTTTTCGTAATATAAAAGTAGATTTATTTGTTGCAAAATAGATTCATTTTATTTATTTTAAAAGTAATTGGGCGGGTAACATTCAAGTTGTCATAATATATATTTTTTGTACACAATCTGATCATATCTATATCACAAATGAGTGGTACTGATGTGGCTGAAAAGTGGAAAATAACGACGTGGCTTTTGACGGCGTGGCTGAGTGCGGCCGTTTAGCATCACTGTGACGGCATTACCACGTGGTTGCAAACAAGAATGACGACGTCACTGTTGCAAAAATCACATCATTATGATGTTAAAATGATGTGGTTTGGTTTGCTGGGGTGATTTCTTGCGCAGCGGTTTTTTTGCTTAATTTTTAATTTAGTGTGCACTTAAGTCATTTTAAGTCTGCCCACTCTCATCGAAACTTTGTTATTTTGCTAGATGGAATTCAAATTTTGCAAGGGCGGATCTAGAAATTTCAATAATTTTTTTCTCGTCTGTGGCGCATGGGACCCACACGAAATATGGGAAATAACATCTAGAGAAGCACTCCTCTAACGGCCCCTAAAAAGTTTTGAAAAAGCAGTTTGCGAAAATTTTTTTCAAATTCGAGTGCCCCCCCCCGAGCCAAGGCACTCCCGTTTAAAATTATTCTTTTTTGTCATATACATTTTACTTTTCATCAAAATCCAACAATAGGTTTTGGAGTTTATGAAAATATTTTCATTATTAACTGAAATACAATGAACTGAAATTTTGTAATTTACAATTTAACAAATTACAAAATTTCAATTCGTTGTATCTCAGTTAGTAATAATAATATTTTCATAAACTCCAAAACCTACTGTTGCATTTTTATGGAAAGTAAAATGTATATGACAAAAAAGAATAATTTTAAACGGGAGTCTCTTGGCTCGGGGGGGGGGGGGCACTCGAATTTTGAAAATTTTTTTCGCAAACTGCTTTTTCAAATTTTTTTAGGGGTCATTAGAGGAGTGCTTCTCTAGATGTTATTTCCCATATTTCGCATGGGTCCCATGCGCCACAGACGAGAAAAAAATTATTGAAATTTCTAGATCCGCCCTTGAAATTTTGGTGGTCCACGAATCGAGAGTGACACAAGGTTCAAATAATTTTAGAACCGTATTCTGCATGCCCTGCTAGCAAGCGCGGATCTAGAAATTTCAATAATTTTTTTCTCGTCTGTGGCGCATGGGACCCATACGAAATATGGGAAATAACATCTCGAGAAGCACTTCTCTAACGACCCCTAAAAAATTTTGAAAAAACAGTTTGCGAAAAAATTTTTCAAAATTCGATTATCCTGTTTAAAATTATTTTTTTTGTCATATGCATTTTACTTTTCATAAAAATACAGCAATACGTTCTGAAGTTTATGAAAATATTTTCATTACTAACTGAGATACAACGAATTGAAATTTTGTGATTTACAATTTAACAAATCACAAAATTTCAATTCGTTGTATCTCAGTTAGTAATGAAAATATTTTCATAAACTTCAGAACGTGTTGCTGTATTTTTATGAAAAGTAAAATGCATATGATGAAAAAAAATCATTTTAAACAGGAGTCCCTAGACCTGGGGGGTAATCGAATTTTGAAAAAATTTTTCGCAAACTGCTTTTTCAAAATTTTTTAGGGGTCATTAGGGAAGTGCTTCTCGAGATGTTATTTCCCATATTTCGTATGGGTCCAATGCGCCACAGACGAGAAAAAAATTATTGAAATTTCTAGATCCGCGCTTGCCTGCTAGAATCAAATTCTGAATTCGTATAATTCATGCTTTGCGAAATAGTAGTTTAATTTCAATCGTAGTAGCCTCGGCCTTTTCTAAAAATTTTTCATTAGTGTCAATGAAGTTGTTCCAAATTCAATTTAATTTTACTTTAATAACAAAAACGAGTGTGCGGTTGAACTTGAAATTCGACAATGTGATGTATTTGGGTACTTGTCTTGTTTGTTTTTATTATTAAAAATTATTAAGTACAGAAAACGCAGTAGTAGGCTTAAAAAATGTTTAAGGCTGTGTTACCAAGGTCAAATATGCGTTCATTAATTCGTCATTTTGTAATTATTTCGGGGAAAGTATTCTTAAAAACGAACCAAGAGAATTCAGATTTGATTTAATTATTGAAACTAGTTAACTTAAATCTGTTACGTACCATATCTTATATTTGAATACTAAATGAAATTAAGTTTCCAAAGTTTTCTCCTCTGAATTATTAAACGTGAACGTACCCGTCAATCGTCCGTAATTCATTTATAATGATTTTATATTTTTTAATGGAACTCAAATATTCAAATAAAATGTGATACGTAATAGAATAAATATATTTAGCGTAAAAAAAAGTTAAAAATCCGCATATTATTTGCTACAATAAAAGATTACTTGTTTAGAAAAATTTGCCGAAATATACCAATATTAGTTTGACGTTTTGCTAGTAGATGCCGCGACAGAAGTCGTTCGAAGTGGTAACACTGCTATAATTCGCGAAAAACACGGAGTGGGCGACATCTATATTCTGACAATATAACTTGTATAACGGTGAACAACAAATCAATTTACTATTGACGTTTAATAGAAGGTTAACTTTGTTGCTGTTTTAATTAATGAATTTCCGTGATTTTAGATTAAAAAAGTGTATTAAAGTGTTGTTTTATCAAGCTACTATTTAAGGATAACATAATGCAAAGAGTTCATAAAACTATTACCACGAAATCGAGGTTTTGTTCGGTTCCCGTGTAGTAATTATTCCACTTAAAACATTTCCCTACATTTCTTTCCGAAAGATGCAAAATTAAGCCAAAAATGGAAAGAGATATTAAAAATTGGAAAGTAGCAAGTTTATGTGTGTGTGCAGCCAATATTTCTTAAATGAAGGCTTCATGCTAGATAAAAATTACACAAATTAGAAAATTCGATGTTTGAAAAAAAATTTTACTCTACTTTTTTACTGTTCTTTTCATTTTCATAAAAGCACAGGATACCAAATTTCAGTTCTGTTTGTTGTGATCTAGGTACTTTTTTACAACAAAAAGTGTTACAGTGTTAGAAGAACTAAGTATTTTCTAAATTAATCTGTTTTCTTTTAGTTACCCTCATACTATAAAGAGACGTTTGAAAAATGGAGTGGTCCCTAGTCAGAAACTTCCCGTAAGGCTACATGACCAACCTCAAACAAAGAAACAGAGATCTGATCGAAAGTGGTAAGTAGTAGATTACTTAGAAAAGATAACATACGTCATGACTTCAAGCATTGCGTCTAACAGTTTGCATGATATCAGTGCCGTGTCATCCATTTTTTATTTAAATATTAATGGTAATAGGCAGTGCGACGCCCATGCAGCTGTAAAAATAGGACCGTTACCTAGGTAACGAGTACGCGGTAACGATATCGGTCTCTGCGCATTCTATGACGATGTTATCTTTTCTAAGTAATTTCACTCTAGTTGTAAGTTTTGGTAAAAAAAAAACAGAATGGTTATTAGATAACTTGTTCGATTCTTTTTTGTGGAAATATAAATGTATATATCTTTTCAGGTTAAAAAGTGATGATGTTATCGAACAAGAAATATGAGCAGTGAATAAACAGCCCACAGAACTATATGCAGACTCATTATAAGTTCCAGGACCTTCAGTTTCCGTTCTCGGTGAAGTTTCACACGCTGTTCAAGAGAATGTGCATTCTGTTCAGACTACTTTTATTGAGGGATTTTTTCCACCTTCCTCAACCATTGAATAGCGATGAGAAGCTTAGTTATTTCACGGGTAAGTTAGTTTCTTGAAAAATTAACTAGAGGGATTAGGTTAGAAATATTGTTTATAGACTTCCAGTTTATTAGAAATGTAGCCTTGCTTTATGTTATATTTGCAAAAGCAATACTTGGGATTTACCATTGAAATAAAGAGATTCATGGGCATATCATGAATTAAAAAATAACCTGTGATTAATCTGATAAACCTTTTTATCAGACGATGTGTGCTGTCATTAACCGAAATATGAATATTTATTTTTCCTGTGGAATTTTGTGCACATATATTTGGTAAACATTCTGCAAATCATCACTTTGTCACTGATATATGTAATAGAATATATAGATAAAAATATAATTTAAATATTTTTTGCAGGGGTAAATCATGCTATTCTCGACTCATATTCAAGATGTGAGAAATGTTGCCGAATTGAACGATATTACCACTGAAAATTTAAAAATGTGTTTAATATTGGTGTTATGCAAGATCAAGACGAATATGTCATTTGTCTGCTTATCTGTCCTATTTGGAATGAGCCCCATTATGTGCACTCGATTATTTTATAAATATGTTAGCCTTGTTGCAACTAGTAGTATTAAGGCAGCTAATTATTGGCCAACAAAGGAAGAGATTTTGCAGAACATGCCACAATGTTTTGAGAATTTTAAAAATGCAAGAGTCGTTTTGGATGCTACGGAGATTAAGATACAGACATTTAACTGCCTTAAATGTAAAATTTTATCTTATTCCCTTACAAATGCTCTCATACCATGAAGTTTTTGATGGGTATTACTCCATCCTGTTAAACATCATACTTTAATAAGGGCAATGGAGGTCACGCCAGTGAAAGCCATTTTTTGTAATGAAAATATTATTGATAAATTAGATCCAAGATGCGATTATGGTCGACAAAGGTATACTCATCGAAAAGGAGTGTGATGATCATCTTATAAAGTTGATTCAACCTTCATTCTTAAAAAACAAAAAACAATTTTCAAAAGAAGATGCCACCACTACTGCCAACGTTCCTCGGGCAAGAGTACACGTGGAGAGGGTTATTCAACGAATTAAAATATTTATTATATTGAGTGATCAAATCGACTGGTACATAATACCATATATAGGAGACATTATGACTATTGTTGCAGCTACCGTCAATACGTCGCCTCCGATTTTAGCGGATAAAAAGTTTTAAGTTTATGTGCTTTTGATGTACTATTTTTTAAATTATATTATATTTACTATTACTATATTTACTTTATAATTAGTTATAAAATTTCTTTTTCCACATTATCGCAGTGATTGGTGCTCATGTTTTTGTCAGTTGTTAACTATCACTGTACTTTACTACCTATTGTATCTCTATATTTTATTGAACATATGTATTTAAAATTGTACCTGTAAGCATCTTTTTTGTCCACTGTTCCTAACATTAGTATTTCACCAATTTAAAAAACGGTCCACCCTCATTACCCGCACGTAGTGTGTTTTATATTTATTTATATCCAGTTTGATATTAATATTATTGTACCTTATATGCGTTTTTTTGACAAATAAATATATGATATTCATATTTAGGATACTATATATTTTCAGAGGCAATACAGATATTTAAGAAGTAACTATTAAAAGTATACTTAATAATATATGTTATTATTATGTACACTTTTTAAAATTACTTACCAAATGTTTTGTATCTGAAATTATATATAGTATATGGGTACTAGTCATCTTGAAAAAAATTTGAATGCGCAGTAGACGAGTCTCTTCCACCGGCAGAAGCTCATTTATGAAAGTGTATACTTAACGTTTTAAACTGGTGAATAACAAAGTAATGTGTTCTTATATCAATCATGCTAAACTTCTACCTCTGATTGTACTTTCTACGGATAGCCGCTAGTCTGTCCTTGTTACACGACATTCTCTGTTCATCTTGTGCGTATCTCAGAGGCCAACCTACAATAATTTACTAGTACATGAGGGAAGAAATGTTACATTAACAAGCTTTAGTTGAAGTTCACAATATTGTTAATTTCCATGCTTCATTTTTGAATAGTATTTATTTTAATTTGATGACATGTATTTATACAACTAAGATACCCTATTTGGGGGATTAAATTGTAAAACTACAAATTTAATCATTTTCATTGTGTTGAATTATTTGAACACTCTATTTATGTATAAGTATTTTTCTTAATACCAATGTTATTTTAAGTAAAAATAAAAAAGTTTTTAATCATCAACCCAAGAGACAACTTTATTATATTTATATATTTTTAGAGCAGTACACTGTGAAATGAAAAAAATTTTTTGAAGGTATTTTAACAAGGATGTTGGGATTTAGCAAATCTTTACAAAAGCCTCGATTTGCGGTTGTACTTGACAATTGTAAATATGATTAAAAATTAAAAGTCTATCTAAATTTGTTGAATATTACTGACCTACACAGATACAGATTTTTGTTGAAATAGCTCATTAATTAGAAAAATGTACTTTTTCAAATCAGTCGAAGTTACCGTATTACTATATGCATGCATAAAACGTACACACACACCAATCTGTTTAAATGCTTTTAGCATTTACATTCAATACGAAAAAAAAACTAGATAAATTTCTTAAGGTATTTTAGAAACAAAGCGTCAGTTGATTTGAAAGCGTCCTTTTTTTGTAATTTCCATTAAATAGACATTTTTTAATTTACGTTAATCTCTTTTTTGTAATGTACTTAATGAATATTAATAGTATATTACGTAATGAGTGATGTAAGAAGCATATTATGCACGAACGGAAAAGTTACGCACTATGCCGCATAGCGGCTAGTGCGTATTTCCATGAGTGCGTAATTGCCTTACAACTCGAATTATGTACTATACTTTACCTACAATCATATTTATTTAGTTATTTAGTAAAATCTGGATTTAGTTTACTAGTCAACAATATTATTCAACAAATATGTCAGTTTTGAGTGTTTGAAAATTAAGTAGGCGCATTTGTTTTTTTAAATCCCGCGTCAGCGATATAAGCCACCTATAATTGTGTGTCCCGTGCATTTTGTTTACTGTGCGATTTGCTTACAGTGCGTTTTGTTTACAACTTACATAGATGGCAGGTAGTGTGTTTTTTACTATTTACAGTAGTGTCGTAGGTAAAAGTATGTATA
Source organism: Rutpela maculata (assembly GCA_936432065.2). Lineage (NCBI taxonomy): Eukaryota > Metazoa > Arthropoda > Insecta > Coleoptera > Cerambycidae > Rutpela > Rutpela maculata. Next base: position 206,067,799 of record OW386285.2, read on the forward strand.
ATTAAATGCTGTATATAAATAAAACAAGTGTATTATTTTATAGGATTTTTATTTTATCATACATCTAAATTATAATATAATACATCAGTGTTTAATAATAATAAATCGCCTTTTAGAAAGAACTGTGATTCACAATAGCTAAATAAATGATACGGCAACGCCAAACTTACTTTCTCGTGTAACTGAAACATTTTTTTACATCAGTGAATTTTTCGAGAAAAACAAATACTGGTATATCGTTAAGATCATAATGTACCATTAACTTACAAAATTTGAGCAAAATCGTTTAAAAGCGATCGTAATTTGTCAAGTCGGAATTTTGGACAATTGCAATATTTCTTCACTTCTAGTGTCACTTGATAGTAAAAATGAACTGAGGATGAAGCCTAGATGAAGCTACTCTACTTAATTCTAATGGAAAATTATACCATTTAAATTTTAATTAACAAATACACACTATTTAAAACCAAACTATAAAAAAATAAAGATATTGCTAAATAAATAATACAAATAAAATAAGAATTCAAATCACCATTATTAGTCCGGTGATATTAGGAAAATGTTTCTGAAAGTTTTGGGATACCTAAGCCAAAAATTAGCCTACCCCCTACAGAATTTCCTCAGGAATCCGAAATAGTGCTGACCAATCAAAACGACGGCTTTAATTGTTATTTAACTTTTTGTATACAAAATGAATTTTGAAACTTAGTTTTTTGCTTATATCTTCGTTTCTAAAAATCGCAGAAAAACGTTCGACCTGTCAATTCCATCTTCATGAGCTCCCCTAAAAGGTAGGTATACGCAAAGAACCAATCTTTGTTAATAAAATTTTATGGCTAAAAACTGAAAAAATTAAATTTTTCGATCCTCGAACTTTGAAGTACTGTAGAAACAAATATAAAATCTGTATGTTAACGATATTATGAGAAATAGTACCATGGTATATCCAATTTAACATTAATTTCGTGGGGAGGCTTAGTTAAACCAGGTTTGGAGGCAAATACTATTATATTATTCGGTTGACCTGCGTTTAAGCCACAAAAATTATATGTCCAGGTTTGAAAATAGCCTCCTCTTCTCTTAAAGGTCTCACAGGATTTCCCAAATAAATCAAAATATTCGAAATCGATATTTCTATTTTGGGCATTTTGTCTGAAACTGTCAAAACAAATCTCAGAAAATTCACTTGATAAAATTATATTAGGCATTTTTTCATACTTGTACGTTTTTTTAAATACTTTAAGAAGTTTATAAACACCACCAAACACAATTTTCACTATATTAAACTATTTATTTAACACCACAAATATCTATTTACGTATACCTATGTCAAAACTTTGTTGTTCACCACTATCTTCGACATTTTGAAATTGAGAGCGCCACCTATTGGTGGCTGATTTTCGCGAATAATACTAGAAAGACAGTATGAGCAGGGTCGGACTTATTTTTTATTTCTCTAGTGTTTGAAATAGATTTTAAAAGAATTTTAATTTACTTACCGATTGAATTGTCCACATTATCTATTACTGATCACGTTTTTAAGATTGTTTAATTTATTCTTATTTATTATGATTGATAGGGCTCGGTCTCTTAAGTACATATACTTACTACAATACAAAGAGAATTGCCAATGGCTATTTATGCACGGCTTTTTTTCTCAGGCCAGGCCCGCGCCTAAGGATATGCGCGCCCGTGTGCAAGTCTTCATTCGGCGCCCAAGGGCGGATTCCGAAAGGTTACTGGGAGGGCACTGCGGCTGTACGAAGAAATCCAAGAAAAACTTTTTTGGTCCGAAAACATTTTTGGAGAATGGGGAGGGGGGGATGAAATCCAAGAAAAATTTTTTTTGTGCAGTAATTTTGCGCCCCCAAAAGCATGCGCCCGCGTGCGGAGCACTCATCGCACGCCCGTTAGGCGCGGGCCTGTCTCAGGCTGTACGTAAAAACAAAGTAGCCATTACGATTTTGTATGATTACAATTTTTTAATAATAAAATTGCTACACGAAGTTGTATTCTTTATTTTAGAGCATATAATTTCAGCCTTACCGCACAAATCCAGATTTTTTTTACTTTCTATTATTTTTTCTGAAGTTCTACATTTCTTGTTTATTCTACATTTTCAATAACTTTTTGTTAGTAATTTTGCTAATAACTTATTAGTATATCTAACAAAATATCATTACTATAAAAAGTGATTACAATTGACCATATTTTTGTGAAATTGGTTGCTACCAGTTATTTTACAATTTGATGTTGGCTATGCGTTATTTACTGTTTTTAGTCAATTCAGAGTGGGCGACATCTACATTCTGGTAGAATAATATGTTCCGGAGTGAATAACGAATCATTTTACTATTGATGTTAAATAGAAGTTTAACTTTATTGTTATTGTTTTTAATAGTACCACAAATATCTACTACATTAAATGCCGAAACTTTCTTGTTCACACCACTTTCTGATATTCTTGCGAAAATCTCGGAGTTAATGACATCTACATTCTAGTAGTATAACACACGTTCAGGAATAAACAATAAATCAGTTTACAGCGCCACCTATTGGTAGGTGATTTTCGTGAATAGTTGGCTGTGCTGATTTTAGTTGAAAATATATAGCCAATATCAAAACTCTAAAGTTACTAGTAGCAACCAATTTAGGAAAAATATGGTCAATTATATCAAAGGACTAAATTTACCTATTTTTAATTCCGACTATGAAGAATCAATGTCACAAGGGATACAAAAGAATTATATTGTGGTATATGGACAAACTATCTCTGCACACACTTTTTTAGTGTATATAATCAATAATTATTTTGAAAGAGTAAAATGTCTCTTTTATTTCCCGAAGGAGAGCTCAAATTGTCTCTGGGACTGACACTTTAGTATTTGAAAATGGTAATTAAACTTGCAGTACAAAAATATTGTTTTTAAGAAGTGAATGTTCAAAATTTTTTATTGCATTCTGGATTCTGGTATGAATGTTTATGAGGGTGTAAAAAAAAATCTACATTGTTCACTATAATTTTTTTCTTTATTAAATAAATAACTGTAAATACTTGTACTTATATTACACACAAACCTAAACAAAATGTTCATTTCCTGGTGTTCAAAGTAATTTTAAGTTAGATCAAAAAGTATAAGAGTACGATCATGCCGAAGATCAGTGGCGGCTGGTGAAATTTCAATATTTTTTTTCTCGTCTGTGGCGCATGGGACCCATACGAAATATGGGAAATACATCTAGAGAAGCACTTCGCTAATGACCTCTAAAAAATATTGAAAAAGCAGTTTGCGAAAAATTTTTTGAAAATTTGGTAGCCTCCCCGTTTTTTATTTTCTGTTTTTGTCATGCATTTGACTTTTCATAAAAATACAACAATACGTTTTTGAGTTTATGAAAATATTTTCATTATTAACTGAAATACTGCAATTTTGTAATTTATAATTTAACAAATTACAATATTTCAATTCGTTGTACCTCAGTTAGTAATGAAAATATTTTCATAAACTCCAAAACGTATTGTTGTATTTTTATGAAAAGTCAAATGCATATGACAAAAACAAAAAATAATAAACAGCGTACAATTTGAAATGCAATGCACACAAAGCCATAGTGATGGGCTGCTAAATAGCAGTCTGCTATTTTTGAACTGCTATTTGCTTCATAGCAGTAGCAACTGCTTCGAGCTCTGATAAATAGCTGCTATTTTTATAGTAGGTTGAAATCACTCGCCGAGTGCAGCAACACAAGCAGGCTGCGTCGCGTCGGCCCAATGGCAATGATAGCACAAGCAGCCATACATATTCGTTCCGCTACAGCGAGCAGCGGCCAAGCGGGTCCACAGTGCAGCACTTAGGAAGGGAATATGTAATTCATGTAAAACTATTTTATTTTAACAATATTTAACACACGATTATGTTCATCTGCTCAAATATTTTAGCGGAATATAAAAAATAAACTAATAAAATGTTATGCAGATATTTCTTTTGAAACTAATCATATTTAACTATCCATACAGCGATTGCGTTTTTTTTTATAAAGTTTCATTTGTTATCTGTTAATACGCGCCATTTACCTAAAACCAATAATGCTAATAAGAAATAGCTGCTATTAAAATAGCAGCTATTTTTAACTGCTAAATGAAAATAGCAGTAGCAGAAGTAGCTGCTATACAAAAATAGCTGATTCGACCCATCACTACAAAGCCATTGTAATGAGAAAGAAGCAGACAGAAATTAGTCGCGTATGTTTGGTGATTGATGAAGCAAAAGGCGACCTTGCTCGACTCGACATATTTTTTTGCATGAAAGCAATACTATACATACCAAAGCCAGGGTGTATTATTATAATCAAGGTCGTACATTGCAAATAATTCTCTCAACCCGTAATACAATAAAATGTTTTTTGTGTCACGTAAACACGTCAAATTTAATCCAACAATAATTGAATTTATTACTGTTAGATACCATAGATTGTTTAATTATTTATGAACATCAAGTCCTATTTCAAAAGTTACAAAATAGAATAGGAGCTGAATAATTTTTTAATTCACTTAATTCACTGTTGTAAATCTAGTCGACTATTTTCGATACTGTCCATACGGCAAAGATCTAAAACATCTTTGCCGTACGGCCCTGCAACACTTCTGTTGCCAACAACAAATAAGTAAATCTCAACTCATAACTAGACAATTGCATGGTTCCTGTTTTACCGGCAGAACCATTAGTTCGCTATTTCTATATAAGAATTGACTGTGGCGTGCAAACGCAGCCTTAAGTGTACATTTCAAATGTTATTGGTATTGTATCTTTATCGATTATGTTTTGTTATGTACATAGTGTCAGGGGCGGACTGGCCCACCGGGACACCGGGACGATTCCCGGTGGCCCGCACCAATAGTGCGCCGCTGGCGCCGGCTGCTTTGCAAGATGACCAGCTAATAAAGCAATAAGTGGCCTGCGAGTTCTAAGATCTAGCGCCGCTAAACTGTTGTCAGTCCGCCCCTGCATAGTGTAACCATGAATGGACTTATTATTACCCAAGTAAAACACAAATAAACGAATTAAACGCCCTTAAACAAAATCTGAAATACTAATACTAATACTGCCACTTTTGACCTTTAGCTGTGGTGTTTTATTTCTACTTCCACATCCAGTGGAAGTTTAGTAACGCAAAAAAATATTGAAAATTTGTATTGTTCAAATAGGCTTAGATTGTCATGAAACGTCGAGATTTTAAGTTTGGGCAAAAAAATTCTGTCTATCTGTCGGTCTGTCTGTCTGTAATTTTTTTTGTGCGCACGATTACTCTGGAACCGTTTAAAATATTCACTTGAAATTTGGTAACGTATGTATTTTAACGAGATCTTACTAGATTTTTCGCTTTAGGTTTGAAAGTTTTACTGTTTTCATAATATTTTCTTAATTGTTGCCTTGTAAAGTATACACGTATTAGTATCCAACCCTGATCCATTTTAGTTACGGATGGGCCAGCCTCTCTACTACCAATACTCAACTTTAACATTATTTTTACTGATATTAAATGTTTTTAAACTATGATCATTTATTTCTTATAAATTTTAAGATGTGGTATGAGAAGTTTTTCCAGCCACAGCAGACTTTGAATATGATAACATTGTGAAACACTTAATCCGTTATGGAGATCAAAGAAGATCAAGAAACAAATAGCTAGGTGATTTTTTATTATAAGGCATATAACTGTAATCATCTTGAATATATATAGTTTCGGAAATGTTTGTTTCATTGATCACTTCAAATTCATTTAATACTTTTTACATTTTTAAATCTATTTTATATTATTTCACTTAGAGACATTTTTCTGGGGCCCGATTAAAATATTTAGGTATATGTGCAAGATTTATAAGCAAATATCAAATAATTATGTATAAGCTGCCTTTTTATACAGTGTCAGAAAATTTTTCATTTGGGTCGGCAATAAGAGCAAGCGAGAGCGAAGCAACTAGGCTATTCTTTTTTATCGTATAACACATCCTACTGGTGCCACATGCTTTCCCCACCACATATGCGTGGGCAACTCTGCTTGCGGAATTTCAATTTGTTTCCGTCTTGTACCCTTCATTTCTCGTTTAGCCTAATAAGTAAAAGGTAGATTTGTTTTTATTTAGTAGCTGCTCAAAATGTCAGTTTATACGCCTGCTGAAAAGGTTCAGATACTTAAATGGTATTTTAGCGGCAACACTTCGCAGAATGTTGTAGATTTATTCTGTTTATTTCGAAGATCGTCCTATTCCCACTAGTCAAACAGTTTTAAATATTGTTCATACGTTCGAGTCTGTGGGATGTTTGAGAGGTTGCCGTAAATGCCATGAAAGTAATCGTGAACCACGAGTACCCTAATTAAATCCTGAGAGAGTTGACAGGGAAGCAGATATTTGTGGATTTGTTACTGTTAGTGACCCTGCTCTAGCAGAGAAATTGCCGAAGAAGTTGACATGAATGAAAGAACAGTTCGAAATATTTTAAAAAGTAATAAGTTTCATTGTTTTAAAGTGCAAATTGTCCAAGAAATATTCCCAGAGGATAATTTTAAGCGAATGGAGTTTTGTGAGGCTATGATGGAACGGCGCAACCAAAATGAAAATTTCTGTAGAAATATTTTATTTACGGATGAATCTTCATTCCCCATTCATGGTCGCCATAATCCTTCCGTTGTACGTTACTGGGCTGAGGAAAATAAACATTTGTATGTTGATAAACGGACACAATATCCTCGAAAATTGAACGTTTGGACCGGCATATTGGGTGATTTCATCATTGGACCATATTTCATTGATGGCAATCTCAATGCCGAAAAGTATTTAGGCTTACTCCAAAATGAAGTAATTCCGGTTGTGCAAATTCTTCCTGTCAACTTTGAGGAAATTTGGTTTCAACAGGATGGTTGTCCCGCTCATAATGCGCTCAGAGTACAAGGGTATCTTAACAACACTTTTCCTGAACGTATTATTAGCGGGAGAGGCACTATAAAATGGCCACCTAGATCTCCAGATCTTACTCCAAGTGATTTCTTTTTATGGGGGTACTTAAAAGGAACCATTTATAAATACAGCCACGAAAGAGCCAACACATTGGATGAGCTCAGGCTTAAAATAATTGATGCTCACGGGAATGTCACCCCAGTAATGCTCTCAAATGTTAGGACAGCATTTTATGATAGATTAGGGTATTGTTTGGCCGAACAAGGTGGTATTTTTGAGCCTCTCATAAACTGACATTTTGAGTGGTGTTTTCAACAGTTTTAGAATTTTTTTTTGTTTCTCGTTTTAATATTTTATCAAACATATTTTTACGTTTAAGAGTATTTTTATTTTATTCTCATGTTTCATATTTTACGAATCAAATTTTTATTTGTGCCTAACGGCTTAAAATATTTTAATAGCAAGGAAATGTAAAGAATTATTTGACTCATTTTGAAAGTAAAACGGGTTAAATAATTTCAGTTATTAAAGCACGTAATAATATTACCTATACTGAACAGAGCCAACTACATCCTTCCTTTGAATAAATGGTACTGAAATTTTTAATAGCAATGACGATGTATGTACGTGTTTTCTTGATAGCGCGTCATTATTTGCTCCCTCTACTAGAGCACTGCTCTTTATTGTAGGCGGGTCTGTCAAGCCGTTGAAACTATGCGTGCCACCCAAATCCAAAATCTTCCGACACTGTATATTTTCCGAAGTCTCAAGAAAAATGTAAGGAAAAGGTAAGTAAAACGAGTGTGAAATACCTATACCTTTTTGTGTAATATTTCAGCAATATATTAGGCTACTTTGATGAAATTTTTTTACCTAAAGTAAGCCATTACTTTTAAAATGAATAAAAAGAATCTATTTTACAACAAATAAATCTTCTTTTATATTACGAAAAAATAACTCAATGAAACTTAATAATCACTATTTTATACCCCGCTCCAATAGAAAATGATGAATTTTGAATAAATTATGTTTCCTCATATTGAATTTTTTATGATTGTTTTTTATCGAAAAAAATTATTTCATCAGTCAGCTGACGTTTTATAAATAGTATATGATTTTATATTCTGAACAACTTTTCTCATTTTTTTTCATTTTCAAAATAAAAGTGTATTATTTCTTAAATATTTTTTTCAAAATCCCCCTGTATACCTAAAATTATTCTCATTGCATAATATATATAGTTACATATATAATTATGTAGCTGTGCTGTATATGAGAATATAATTTTAAGTATACAGGGTGATTTGCAAACAAATATTTAAGAAATAATATGAGTACACCTTTATTTTTCAAAATGAAAAAAAAAGGAGAAAAGTTGTTCAGAATGTAAAATCATATACACTATGTATAAAACGTCAGTCGACTTTGATGAAATAATTTTTTTCGACAAAAAACAGTATTAAAAAATTCAATATGAGGAAACATAACTTATTTAAAATTCATCATTTTCTGTTGGAGCGGGGTATAAAATATAAATCTTTCATCAGTGATTTTTAAGTTTCATTGCGTTATTTTTTCGTAATATACAAAAAGATTTATTTGTTGAAAAATAAATTCATTTTAAAAGTAATGGCTTACCTCAGACAAAAAAATTTCATCAAAGTAGCCTGATATTGCTGAAATTTTACTCAAAAGGTATTTTTTACTTACCTTTTCCTTACATTTTCTTGAGACTTCGGAAAATATATAAAAAGGCAGTTCATACCTAATTGTTTGATATTTGCGTATAAATCTTGCACGCATACCTAGATATTTTAATTGTTTTATATATTACTTACTAAAGTGGGGCCCCAGAAAAATGTCTCTTAAGTGAAATAATAGAAATTAGATTTAAAAATGTAAAAAGTATTAAATGAATTTGTGGTAATCAATGAAACAAACATTTCCGAAACTATATATATTCAAGATATGATTACAGTTATATGCCTTATAATAAAAATTCACCTAGCTATTTCTTTCTTGATCTTCTTTGATCTCCATAACGCATTAAGTCTTTCACAATGTTCACATTCAAAGTGTGCAGTGGTTGGAACTACTTTTCATGCCACATCTAAAAATTTATAAGAAATAAATTGTCATACTTTAAAAATGTTTAATAAGATATCATGTCATTTATGTCAGTAAAAATAATGTTAAAGTTGAGTATTGGTAGTAGAGAGGCTGGCCCATTGGTAACTAAAATGGATCAAGGTTGGGTATTAATACGTGTACTTTACAAGGCAACAATAAAAATATTATGGAAACAGTAATTTTCAAATCTAAAGCGAATAATCTAGTTCCAGATCTCGTTAAAATACATACTTTACCAAATTTCAAGTGAATATCTTCTGAATAGCTTCCAGAGTAATCGTGCGCACAAAAAAAACTACAGGCAGACAGACCGACAAAATTTTTTTGCTCAAACTTAAAATCTCGACGTTTCATGACATTCTAAGCCTATTTGGACAATACAAATGTTCAATTTTCTTTGCGTTACTAATAAAACACCACAGCTAAAGGTCAAAAGTGGCAGTATTAGTATTAGTATTTCAGATTTTGTTTAAGTGCGTTTAATCTGTTTATTTAGGTAATAGTAATAGTAAGTCTATGCATGGTCACACTATGTACATAATAACATTTGAAATGTACACTTAAACATTTTAAGCCTGCTACTGCGTTTTCTGTACTTACTAATTTTTAATAATAAAAACAAACAAGACAAGTATCCAAATATATCACATTATCGAATTTCAAGTTCAAAAACACACTTATTTTTGTTACTAAAGTAAAATTAAATTGAATTTGGAACAACTTCATCGACACTAATGAAATCTTTTTAAAAAAGGCCGAGGCTACTAGGAGTTGAAAATAAACTACTATTTTGCAAAGCATTAATTAGCAATACAGATACGAATTCAGAATTTGATTCTAGCAGGGCATGCAGAATACGGTTCTAAAATGATTTGAACTTCGTGGACTTATAAAACACCAAAATTTGAATTCCATCTAGCAAAATAACAAAGTTTCGATGAGAGTGGGCAGACTTAAAATGAAACACTAAGTAGGTATAAACTAAATTAAAAATTAGGCAAAAAAAGTAACTGAAGGTGAAGTTTCTCATCGCCGAAACAAGTATTTCAATATGAAATAATAAACAATAAAATCTTTCTTATATACAGAAGAAAATTGGTAAAAAAAAGCAGTTTTCACAAAATTCAAATGCAAAATGTCTAAGATTTTAGAACTTAAAATATAAACTTACCGTATTTTCTGTTACTGCCACTGCCAGTAGCTCCACGAACTGACATAGTTTTAATTGTCTGTTTTACATTCTAAAATAGAAAAAAAATTATAAATACCTATATTATTCCAGTCAAATAGGGAAAATTAGATGGAAAAAAACTAATAAAGTTTTGAAACTTGGCAGAGATGTTCATTAAGACCCACTATTAAACGTATTTGAAGTCCCCAACTGTTTCTTGCGTTTGAAAAAATGGTGCTCAAATTAAGTTATTTGCTTACGTCTCTCTAAACTTTTAATTAGAGATATCGAAATTATGTCTCCTATAAAAAATAAAGCTTATGAAATTCTCTACAAAAAATGTAATATAATTTTTTTCCATATCTGTTATTATAACCTAAAATAATGTAACGTGCTTACACCCTTTTTGTAAACACCCTGTATCGTGGGTTCGGAAATTATAACAACCAGGGTAACACTAAACACTAATTTATTAACTTACTTAATTACAACAATAACTACTTGGCTAATAACTCACTGTGTACTACTTGATCACTTTACTCTCTCCTGATCTTACTACTCTTGCTATCTAAACTGAACTTTTCAACTGACAATTAGTACTGCACTAACTTCTTCTCTTTTGGTTTACTCCATGCCTTATATACCAAAAGATGACAGATCTAGAAGCTTCTCTGATGACGTCACCATACTCTACACAGTCCCAGAACAGATATTGTCACCACTCTAGACCTTCTAGTAAGTTCTTTCCACATTCAGACATCCGAACTACTGAATTCTGTGCCTACTTTTCAGTGCAGCCAACATAACCTTAAATCTTAAGGGTGTTGCAACATATTACACTGTCCCCTCCTTAAGCCTGAACGTCCCGGTCAGGCAATTCAGTTTCCTTCACATACTTCGCCAGTCTATCCAAGTGTACGATCTTCATTCATCTTGGACTTTTTACTTCGTTGAATCCGATAGACAACATCATTAATTCGGGTAATGACTGATTACGGTCCTTCCCAAGGTGGGTGAAGCTTCGGGGACTTCCATTCTTTCCGCTGTGGGTTGTACAGCCAGACCCGATCTCCTACCTTGAATCCTCCTGTACTGGCATTCCGATCATAACGAGCCTTCATTCGGTTACCAGTTTTGGTAATCTGTTCTCGGTCATTCTTTGGCTGTTTTCGACTTTCATTCACATAGTTGCTCTCGGATAGTGGTTCCTCATTGGCAGCACAACTCTTGCATTTGCGACACCAAGCCTCCACATCCTGGCGACTATTGACCCAATAGAATCGTTCTCGTACTTTACTCAACGTCTTGTTTACTCCAAGGTGTCCGCCGGATGTTTCATTGTGCGCTTTCTGGAGTACTTCTGGTACACGACACCTGGGGGAATCACTAGACGCATGGCAACCTGCTTCCCATCCGGGCTTTCCCATGCTCTCCTCAACAGCCCGTCTACAACCGTAAGTGAACCCCATTGTGACCATAAAGCCTTCACTCCTACTCCTTTGTTTGAAACATCCTTCCATTCTGGTCGCGTTCCTTTTTCTTTTGCTTGCAATATAGGTCCAATTTCCGTATCGTCCAGTTGCTCTTGTCTTAAAGCTTCCTTTGTCCAATTCTCTGGAATCTCTTTCGTTTCGCTTACACAACCTTGTGATGGTAAACTACTTGGGATTCTTCGAAGCTGGCAAACCTTTATTTCCCTGAGGGCATCGCTTTCACCAGCCAGCACTTCTCCAGTGGCATGTACAACCTCAGTGTTCCACTGATGACAATCTCGTCTTACATGCCCTAATTTTCCACAGCTATAACATCGAATACTCCCACTTGGCTCCCCACTGCTTGGTTGCTTGCTTTGCTTCCCTGAAAAACTCTCCAGCAATTGCTTTACCATTCTGTGCAAGTCTCTCAGTAAAGTCTCCAGATTTTTTTTGTCCCAATACGACTCTTCGACAACTGCGGCATTTACCTTCTCCGGGCTTTGTTGTCGACAATCTCTCTTAATATGCCCTAACTTGCCGCACTGATAGCACTGGATACGTCCGTTTGGTTTTGCTTCACCTTGTTGCTTGTCCTGTCTCATTTGAGAATCCGACTTGGCCAGTAATTGATTCATCATTTTCTGCATGTTCTTCAGTATAGTGCTCATGTTCTCTTGATCCGCATGTGCCTTTTCAATGGTCACAGCACGCACTTCTGACCGTGGGGTGTCTTTAAAGGCAGCTTCTACTTCGAGGGCATGCACCAGAGCCTCGCTAATACTTTGGTACCGCGTTAGCCTCAGAACTCGCCTGACCTCTTCGTCCCTTATGTCATCTGAAAAGGCCCCGACGGCTAATTGTTCTTGGAATTCTTTTGGAGCACTTGGATATGCCAGGTGTGCCAGTCTCTCTATGGCAGCCTCGAATTCTTGTAAAGTTTCCCCAGCTTTTTGCATCCGGGATTTCAGCTGAGCCTGGTATAATTGGGCAAGGTGTTGATCGCCATACCTCAAGTCTAATGCAGCTTCCAAGACTTTGAAGTCCCTTTGTTTCTCAACTGGGATGGTTTGGAGTAACTCTGAGGCCTGGCCCCTTAACGCCAGAACTAATGCCATGGCCTTTTCCTCATTATCCCAGTTGTTCGCACACGCTGCCGCCTCAAACTGCCTCTTGTACGTCGTCCAGGAACTTTGGCCGTCAAAAGAAGGAGGTTTTAGTCGCTGACCTGATGATACCACCTGCTGGCTTCCTCTATCTCTCAACTGTCGTTTAAGCCGGTCTATTTCTCCTTTGACTTCTTCTTCGAACTTGTTTACTTTTTCTTTAACTTGACCGACTTCGGTCTTGGCTTCACCTACTTTATCTTCGACCTTGTCTACTTTTTCTTCTACCTTGTTTATCTCTTCTTTGACTTCACTCTTGACAGAAATGATTGCGTCCTGTTGTATTTTTATTTGATCGTTCAGGATTTTCCTTAATTCCTCCTGGCGTCTTTCTTCCAAGTCTTCCATTATTTTTCTGAGTTCGTCTTTTTCCTCTTGACGTTGTCTTTCTTGCTCCTCTTTCTCCTCTTGCTGTCGTATCTTCAGGTCCTCCATCATTTCTCTCAATTCGGCTTTTTCTTCTTGGCGTCTTGTTTCTTCATCCTCTTTTTCTTTCTGACGTCTTATTTCCTGATCTTCCATCATTTTCTTTAATTTGTCCCTTTCTTCTTGACGCCGTTTTTCCTCCTCCTGGCGCTGCTGTGCCATCATCCTCGTTAACTTCACAAATAGGTCCTGTATTTGTTTCTCAGCTGCCATGCTTTTTGCAAAATAAAACTGTCACGTCAACGGAACTTTCCAGAAAAATCTCAAAACAGCACGAAACAGTCTTATCCAGAGTCATTTGTCACTATCCAGTTTAGAGAATTTAATAATCTCCACTAATGTCCAAATAGAAAAGTTCTAGAAATGTTCATGCACTAACACAAATGAGTCTTTTTCAGTGTCTCTATCACTTTCCCGAAAACGCACTTTTTCACAGTTTTGGGTCCAAAAATAGTCCTTAAATAATGTCCCTTAAGTCAATCCTCCGTGTCACCACTAATTCCCGAGAAGAACACTATAGAAATCTTCTCGAACAGTCCAGAAATCTTCTGTTATAATTCCGCTTCTGACACCAATTGTAACGTGCTTACACCCTTTTTGTAAACACCCTGTATCGTGGGTTCGGAAATTATAACAACCAGGGTAACACTAAACACTAATTTATTAACTTACTTAATTACAATAATAACTATTTGGCTAATAACTCACTGTGTACTACTTGATCACTCTACTCTCTTCTGATCTTACTACTCTTGCTATCTAAACTGAACTTTTCAACTGACAATTAGTACTGCACTAACTTCTTCTCTTTTGGTTTACTCCATGCCTTATATACCAAAAGATGACAGATCTAGAAGCTTCTCTGATGACGTCACCATACTCTAGACAGTTCCAGAACAGATATGTCACCACTCTAGACCTTCTAGTAAGTTCTTTCCACATTCAGACATCCGAACTACTGAATTCTGTGCCTACTTTTCAGTGCAGCCAACATAACCTTAAATCTTAAGTGGTTGCAACATATTACAATAAGAAAATTACATTTGATCAACGCATTTCTAAAAGCGGAAATATCACTGGAAAAAAAATAAAACTCGATATTATGTTGGTTCTAGAATTCCGAATAACTTTAAAACATCCGTCGTATATCTGTCTGTCAGTCTGTCAGTTTGTCCATCTGTCTCTCTTTACGGCACTTTTGTGAGTACGATAACTTAAAAGCGAACAGTCCAATTTTATTGAAATTTAGACAGTATAGTACAGTATGTTAGCTAAAGGAAGAACCCTATTGATTTTGAAAAAATCGATTAGTAAATATAAAGGTTTATAAAACATTTTATGAAAAAAAATGCATGTGAAGAGTGTGTTGTAACACCTTTGATACGATTCTACAAACACGGAGATACTACATACTTAGTATACTGACCATTTGGACAATCAAGATGGTATTATCGGGAAATCATTAAAATTGCAAATACCTGTCACTTAAATCCACGATCTTATCAAAGATTACAACACTCTTCAGGTGTATTATTTTCATAAAATATTTCATAACCTTCAGGTGTGCTGATCGATTTTTTTTTAAAAACGCTGAGGTTCTTATAACTAACACTAATTTTTGTCCAAATTTCATTAAATCGGACTTTATAAAGTTATTTCTTAAAAGAGACATGATGGACATTTTGAAAGTTGTTGCGTATTTTATGACAATACGAAGATATATTTTTATTCCCTACGAGTGATATTTACAATTGTTGAAATGAGTCGATCAAATGCAATATATATACTCTTTGTTTTCGTATTTCCGAAGAATATAATAATAATAGAAAAAAAAAATAATAGAAAAAAATGCATAATTATAACACTCTGTAGAGAATTTTATAAGCTTTATTTTTTACATAAACATACTTTTGATATCGCTAATGGTTAGAGAGATATGTATAAGAAATAAGCCGAATCGGAGCGCCATTTCTCCAAGATGCCGGCTCGAGCGCAATAGTTTGGCTGGGGGACTTTTAGTATGTTTAATAGTAAATCCTAACAACCTTGCCAAGTTTCAATACTTTATCAGTTTTTTTCATCAAACGTTGAAATTTGTTCCAATTTGACATAGTCCACCAAAGGTGACCCCCGGGGGGGGGGGGGTCACCTTTAATTTGAGTGCTAATGAATGGACTTTGATGAAACCTTGTGCAACGTGTAATGACGTTGATAAAAAAGTTGAAAAAAAGATTATTAGAGTAGGAAATGATCGGAAGGGGTACAAAACATCTCTTTTATCGCGGGTTCCGTAACTTGTAGAGTTAAGTGAAAAATGAAAAAAAAAACAATATACTTATTTACCTTTTTTGGCACAAAATAAGACATTTTTACTCTTGTGAATTTTTTCTAAAAATGCATAAATAAGATAAATAATGTACTAAATTTTTTGTCGTGCCTCACATCCACAAGAATTCTTATCGTCAGATGAATAATTATTCCTTAAGAAAAAAAGTACATGATACATTCTTTTATAAATTTAACGATTTTTAATAGTCATTTAAAGATAATGAAATAACGCACTTTTATGTAGTGCTTATTTACTGCATTCTATTCTTAAATGGCATCCGAAAAGGTACATCACGAATTTTATCTTCTTTATTGTTACGAAACAAATGCTTTTTTGAAAAATTCGCGCTTATGTTTCGAATTTTCATGTATTTTTGTGCAAAAAATGTAGTACATTATTTATCGTGAAAAACTGTCTGTAACTCGGAAAATTAGCAAGTTACAAAAAAATTCCAAGAGACAAAAAATGTTTAGAAGGCCTCAATGCACACTTGAATACATTCAAATTTTTAAGTTAAATCTTTTTAAAGCGCTGCAATTTCAAAAAAGAGGTAGTTTTTCATGTTTTTCCGGAAAAACTCGGTGAAAACACACTTTACAGAAAAATTGCAAATAAATAAAAAGTCTTGTATTTCGATATTACATTCACCTGAATTTTTTCAGATTTTTTTTCCAACTTTTACATTTCCCCTCCCCCACTTTTAGGAATTTTCGAGTGGTCATGTGTCGAAAAATATGCATTTTTCGAAAAAATTCACAACAGTAAAAACATCTTATTTTGGACCAAAAAAGGTAAATATATTGTTTTTTTTTTCATTTTTAACTTAATTCTACAAGTTACGGAACCCGTGTGTTTTCTACTCTCTCCGATCATTTCCTACTCTAACCTTTTTTTCAACTTTACAAACACATTGCACACATTTGCACATTGCACATTTACACACACATTGCAAGGTTTCATCAAAATCCATTCATTAGCACTCAAATTAGAGATTTTGGAGATTTTAGCGCTTCGTTGACTGGACTAACTGGGGTATTCGTTATTCGGGTATTAAAATAATATACCTCTACTCTAGAGCAAAATAAATGAAGGTGAGTTTATAAAAAAATCCCAGTCCTAACTTGGCCTATCTTAGTCTTAATTTTTCCCTAAAACATCTCGTTATCTTAAGACTGGTTTATAAAAACTTGCCTTTATCCTAAGTTGATCGTAAAATAAATACTTTTCACGCCAATTGGAATTGATTTCTGATCTATTCTGTGGTATTAGCCCCTAGGAAAAATTTACCTAAAAATTTTAGGTTAAGTTAGGAACAAGACAGGATTACGACTTTTATAATCGGCATACGGGTAACCTGTACATTTAACTTTTTAGGGAAAAAATTAAGACTAAGATAGACTAAGTTAGGACTGGAACGAAGTTAGGACTGGAACTTTTTTTATAAACTCACCTTGATAGGTAATAATTAAATCAAATGTGATTGCATTTTGTCGCCAATTAGAAAATACTTAATTACCAGTATTGAAATCTAAAATAAGCTGAATATGCTCTACATAAAAAATAAAGAACCAGTGTTAACCAACATATTAAATGATAAATTAGCTTAACTTGCTTTTTCCCTTGAATTTTCATGGCGTCATGCGTCATGCGTTCGATGTCACGAAACATGAAAGTTATAGGCTAAGTAAAAAATAAAAATGCATAATTTCATAGTAACAGTAAAGTTAAAACAAGCAGGTACTTACCTTTACGTAAAAATGTGTTGATATTTAACAAACAAAAACTAAAAGCATTTAACAAAACTTATTGACATCAATGCCAACAACCGAGCACAGACAAGTGTAAACTGGAGCACAGATACTGGAGCGGAGATGACTGCGGAGGGGAAACGCCAGCAGTAGTACTAGACTAGTGGCGCTGGCGGCGATGGTCACAATTTAGTATGACATGGGGATATCAAAGTGAGTGGTGGATCAGTTAGTTACATCCACGTTATAAAATTTTTCATTAAAATGATGTGGTGATTGTGGACGTCCCAATCTCCACTCACATAGAAGTGGTTATGATGTGAACGTTCTGAAACGGTCCAAAGAGTGTCATCACAGTGACGAGATGCTCTGCCATTCACAAAATCCATTAAAATGTGAGTGGCTATAATGTGGATGTGGCGGAGTGTGTTTACTGGGTTCTTAAATATTGTTTGCAAATCACCCTGTATACCTAAAATTATATTCTCATATACAGCTAATTATATATATATTACGCAACGAGAATAATTTTAGATATACAGGGGGATCTTGAAACAAATATTTAAGAAATAATACACCTTTATTTTTCAAAATGAAAAAAATGAGAAAAGTTGTTCAGAATGTAAAATCACGTATAAAATGTTAGCCAACTTTGATGAACTAATTTTTTTCGATCTAAAACAACAATATAAAATTTAATATGAGGAAACATAATTTATTCAAAAATTCATCATTTTTTATTGGAGCCGGTTATAAAATATAAGTCTTTAATTAGTGATTTTTAAGTTTCAATAGAGTTATTTTTTTATAATATAAAAGTAGATTTATTTCTTGCAAAATAGATTATTTTTATTTATTTTAAAAATAATTGGGCGGTAACATCCAAGTTTTTATAATATATATTTTTTATACACAATATGATCATATCTATATCACAAATGAGTGGTGTTGATGTGGCTGGAAAGTGGAAAATAAGTAAGTCACTTTTGACGACGTGGCTGAGTGCGGCCGTTTAGTATCACTGTGACGGCATTGTGACGTGGTTGCAAACAAGAATGACGACGTCACTGTTGCAAAAATCACATGATTTGTTAAAATTTGTTAAAATGATGTGGTTTGCTTTGCTGGGCTATCTCTAGCAGTACTGATAACAAACCATTGTATGTATCTGTTTTGCGTAACACTTCTTAACCAGCTGTTATAGTGAAATCAAAAATTACGCAGACTAATCAACAGACCAAAACTGATATTCTTATGAATTTTAATCTAGTTAAATCCGATACTAATTTTAGCAAAGTTAAACATATAAAAGACGGCGGATTAATAGTTAGTTGCAGTAGCACAGAGGAAACATC
The DNA here is from genome assembly GCA_936432065.2 of Rutpela maculata. Lineage (NCBI taxonomy): Eukaryota > Metazoa > Arthropoda > Insecta > Coleoptera > Cerambycidae > Rutpela > Rutpela maculata. The sequence goes on from OW386285.2 coordinate 206,086,554, forward strand.
AAAATTTAAAAAACTGGCTCAAGAAAAACTGTCATCTAATTATGAAATCCGCGAATACGAGTTGTTAGTATGTCCGAAAATTTTAACGCAGACACTCTTCGTGAATATGTTTTCAAACAAAATAGTAATGCTGAATGCAAAATAATAAATATAATGCCAACTAAAAAGAACAAAAATATTAGACAGAGATCCAGAGACCATTTACTTTTAGTCCTATGCATCTGTTGGACATACTTTTAAAATTGGGGCTATCTTATGTAAAATTTTCTGCCGAATCCATTTCCGGAGGGCGATTTGCGATACAAGCTTGCGTTCAGCCCCTATATTAATTTTTCACCCCTTTTCGGCGATACACGATATTTAACATTTTTCAGATATATTTCGTGTTATCTCAGAAACTATAAAATCTACAAGGATCAAATTTTAGACGGAGATTAAATAATGTATGGCGATTACGATAGCTGTACTAAAATGATATTTTGATTATTGATCTTCTAAGAAAAAAATAAAAACTGCGGGGATGCTGAAATATTGTAGGGAAAATTGTAGCATCGAGCTATTTTTTCTATGTGTAGAAATATTATATCAGTTATGTGAGCAGTATTGTAGTAGAAACATCAAATTTAATTTTAGTGAAAAAAATTTTTACAATCGGATTAGTCTGGCGGAAGATATAAATTATTTAGTATCGGGAGCGATACTCTGCGCTTTGATCGCACATGCATAAAGTGTTGTAAACTGTAGTAGAACGCGCCCTTCGCATCATTCGCGCCCTTCGCATCATTCGACGTCGCAAGGCATTATTTGAATACGATTGAAATAGCAAATAGAAACGTGTGTATACAAAAATGCTCGTTTGCAAATTTAATGTAAGGAAAGGATTGTCACATTGGGATAAGTTTGTACTTGTACTATCACAACCGCTGAGTACATAAGCTGCTAAAAGCTGACTTGCAACATACAACAATGACTTTGCAGCATGTACTGATAATTAGTACAAGTTATCCGTTCAAGAAGGGCAAAAAAACAGTACTTAAGACTCTCTTGCGAAACATTAATGCCAATGAAATGGTTCCTTTAGCGAAATATACTCAGAAAGCGGTTGTTTTTCAATTTACGGTAGCAGCTTCTTCCTTTTTCAAATGCTTGTATGGTCGTCCCAATTTTGAAGATAGTTTAGAGATCATTTACGAGCACATTTATTTAAAAACTGCAAAATGAATTTGAGGACGTTGCCACCTACTGAGGATGCCTTCATTCAGCATGCAAAACGAAGTGCCTATACAATATTTTTACGGAAAAATGCTAGTAATTTGTCCCCTGAATGATTAAATATTCATGAATATGGTTGGAAAAAAGAGCACAACATTTTCATTCCCATCTGATCACAAAACACCCGAAACCGGAACAAATGGATGTGACAACCTGCAGGTGTAAAAATAATAGCTGCAGTATTAGGTGTTGTAAAAAACTAGGAGTTGATTGCACAATAAGCTGCTTATGCATGGGAAATTGTAAATCTGGCTAGAGTATTTAATGATTAAAATATTTTTAATCTATTTACATAGATAGCTTCTTTCTATACGACATTAAATAATGAGTTGAATTAAATTTTAACTGTTTGGTATATACGCAAATAAATTTATTCCCCATACAGAATAAATAATTGTATCTGAAATAATTGATTAATTTACTTTACATCAAAAAAAAATATTGTTTAGGTATTCAGCAAATCAATTTTTTTACAATTCTTTATTTATTATTCATTATGAAATTGTATATCGTTTTGTTTTTTAATAATTTTGTCAAGAAAGTAATGGGTTTTAATAAATCATTTTATTTATAACAATTTTTTAGAACTTGCCACTAAAATATATGTTTATATGAAGAGTTTGTTAATTGGCGCTTATATATGAGACGAAATATTCTTGATTCAAAACTAATTTTATCTGCTATTTCAATCGTATTCAAATAATGCGATGTCGAATGATGCGTAGGGCGCGTTCTACACAGTTTACAACACTTTATGCATGTGCGATCAAAGCACAGGGTATCGCTCCCGATACTAAATAATTTATATCTTCCGCCAGACTGATCCGATTGTAAAAATTTTTTCACTAAAATTAAATTTGATGTTTCTTCTACAATACTGCTCACATATCTGATATAATATTTCTACACATAGAAAAAATACCTCGATGCTACAATTTCCCCTACAATATTTCAGCATCCCCGCAGTTTTTATTTTTTTCTTAGAAGATCAATAATCAAAATATCATTTTAGTACAGCTATCGTAATCGCCATACATTATTTAATCTCCGTCTAAAATTTGATCCTTGTAGATTTTATAGTTTCTGAGATAATACAAGATATATGTGAAAAATGTTAAATATCGTGTATCGCCGAAAAGGGGAGAAAAATTAATATAGGGGATGAACGCAAGCTTGTACCGCAAATCGCCCTCCGGAAATGGATTCGGCAGAAAATTTTACATAACATAGACCTAATTTTAAAAGTATGTCCAAAAGATGTATAGCAATGAAGAAATAAGCGGAATTTAGATTACTGGATCCCTGTCTATATGTATCAAGCTACTCTGTAGCTAGATAGATCGACGTATATGTATTAAGGTAATGCACAATGAATTTTACTTCCACATCCAGTGGAAGTATAGTAACGACAAAAAAATGTTTAAAAATTTTTATTGTTCAAATAGGCTTAAAATGTCATGAAACGTCGAGATTTTAAGTTTGAGAGAAAAAAAATTCTGTCTGTCTGTAACTTTTTTTGTGCGCACGTTTACTCTGGAACCGTTTAAGATATTGACTTGATATGTACTTTAACGAGATCTGGAACTAGATTATATTTTCATCTTGTTCCGTCGAAGGGTTGGGGGATAAATTGGGGTAAATTTGGGGTAAATCGGGGTAAGTTTGGGGTAAATGGTTAAATCAAAATTGGTATTTAGTACAAGAGAAGTTAAGGTCTCAAAAAAATTTTTGGCATTAGCCATTTCCCATTAATAAAGGGAATGAAAAAAATTTGTGATTTAGTGTATGTACAAGAACCAGAAACATTTATCTATCTCTTATCAGAATGTGCGTGGTTTGAATACAAAACTTAGTGTCCTTTATAACAATGCATCAATCACTAATTACAGTGTATTAGCTCTTACCGAAACTAGTTTACAATTAAACATACAAAATACAGAGATACTAAATGAACAGCAGTTTAGAATTTTTTAGAGCGGATCGAAATTTGTTAGAAACCCATCGTGAAGGGGGAGGTGGAGATATGTTGGCGGTTAGCTCTGCACTAATGGTTGTTGATCTGAAATAGCCAGTTCAGCATTTTTTTTTTATTTTAGAAATCGAAAGTAGAACACTTTTTAAGGCAATTTCCAAATTTTTAGGTTTTTATTCGAACGTTTAAGGCCTTAAATAAATTACCAAAGTTGGATTGAGAGAAAACGGGGCGGAGCTTCGCGTGACGTCACTTTGTAGATGCTGATCAGGTGACAGTCGAGATAATTAAAAACATTGGAGGTGAAATAAATACAATTTTAAGAAGAAAAGGTTCTATGCAACTTTTCATAAAAATTGATAGTCTTAAAGTTATAACGACTTGAAAATTGTGATTTTAGCTTAAAAAAAGGCACCTATTTCAAAACAATATTTATCAAAGAACTCGAAAAGTATTACATTGAGCGAAAACATCCTAGAGACAAATAAGAAAGCTACTAAATTGAGGACGAATTTTGTTTTTTTCTAATTTCTGTAGAGTTAATGGTTTCGGAGAGAAACAATGAACTTTTTCAATTTTTGTTTATGCAAAATGACGTCACAAATCGACGAAGCGCTTTGTACTGAAACCCAATCTTTAACATTGAATATCTAAGGATTGGATATACTTATGAAGCTGAAATTTTAACAGCTTATCTAGATGATCTAATTCTAAAAATAACGAAAATAAATTATCGGTAACAAGCCCATTAGATGTTTAAAAATTTACACTCTATTGATATCGTCGGAGTTAAAATAGTAATAAATCACTACTCTTTTTATATATATTTACTACTTATATTCCTCCCAGAACATCTGTCGAGATGTAGGTATCATGCTTTGTTTGATGCTTTTTGCTCTCTCAACTTTATTTATACTTCTGATATTTTAATACTAGGTGATTTCAATATACCTGAGTACTGCATCCTTACATCTAATACACCTTCCTCATTGACTCTTCAGGCACTAGTAAACTTTCAAAACTTTCTTAACCTAAAGCAATCGAATGGAGTAAAAAATACAAATAACCGATTACTAAACTTAGTTTTATCCAATAAAACCTGTCAACTCGAGAGTACCATTGATATTCTCATTGCAAAGGACGACCATCATTCCGCTCTTATTTCGACATTTGGTATCATAAAAAATCACGAAAATCATAAAATTAAATCTAATTCTAATTATAAATTTAACTTTAAGAGAGCTAACTTCCACATCCTTTATCAAACGTTAGCTGAAACAGATTGAGAATTTTTAAATAATACTGAAACTGTAGACGAAGCTAGTGATCGGTTCTGTTTCAAATTAAACTCAATATTTATTAATACTGTACCTTAATCTAAAACTTAAAAAATAACATATCCACCCTGGTTTGACTATCCGTTAATTAAATCTATTAAAGAAAAGCATAAAGCGTTAAATAAATACAAGCAAACAGGTGATGTAACTTATCAGAACGAATTTAAAAGATTAAGGCGAAAAGTGAAAATTGATTCCGATAATTCTTATAAAATATATTGTAATCATGTTGAGAAAAATATAATTAATGATCCGTCCTCGTTTTGGCAATTTATTAATTATAAACGTAGTTCATCGGACCTACCAAACTTTATGAATTACAATAATGAATATTTATCCGACTCTCAACAAATTACTAATTCTTTTGCTAAATTTTTTCAGCAATCTTATTCTGAATCTGAAAATATCACGCATTATCTTAGAAAATTTGTTGAGAGTAGCTCATATTTAAATATAGCCTGTTTTACAGAAGGCGAAGTATTTACAACATTAAAGAAAATTCAACCTAAATTAACTTCTGGGCCTGATGGGATCCCGCATACATATTACGTGACTGTGCTGCTATTTTTGCTATCCCTCTTACTACATTATTTAACTTATTACTAAAGTCCTCTAAATTTCCACTACAGTAGAAATCGTCAAAAATAATTCCAGTCTTTAAGAAGGGTGATAGATCCGATATTTGTAACTACCGTCCGATAGTAATAATAAATAATTTTGCTAAAGCATTTGAAATTATCTTAACCATTTTATTTTTAACCATGTAAGGCATAATAAATAAATTGCCTTTAAATGAAGCAAAATGTAACACTATGACATTTACAACAAAACATAATGTTATTCTATTTGATTACCATAGCCCGTATTTCGGATGACATTCCAGAGACGGACTCTGAATTACACACACTACTAGTTATGCGAACTACAGTGGTTATTCCATATCAACGTCATTATTAGTATACAACTTTATTATCACTTGTAAATAATAGAATAAAGCAGTTCTCTAATACTTTTTAACCGAGTTCATAAAATTTAAAAAAGGAGAGTCTCAATTCGACCAGTGTGTATGTGTCTGAAAAGATACAGTCTAAAAACATCGGCCACTAACAATAAGTATTATTGCTACACAACCTGAAAATACTTTAAATATAAAATTTTTATTTTATATGGTATAGTGAAAATCCAGCGGAACGTTTATATTGAGATGTTTACGTTTCTCAATAGATAAAAAAGGGTCACCGATAAAAAAGGGTCGAGGCAGGTAAAAGATAATTAATAATATTGCGCGGTGATATTCTGCGGTGATGTAACTGATGTATTACAGAGTTCAATGTAAAGTAATTATGCGTAAAGATTGCAAATTCTAAATATTCCTTGCTGCCTTCGACGTATACGTTATACAAATTTTAAAGATAAATTGGATTTTAATATTATATAAATCTTTAATAGTCATGGGTCTTGTTCAATGATAGGAGCCCGAAGTATAATAATTATGTTATGATGTTAATGGCTTGAAAATATGCAAAATAACTTTGCCAAATTCATTTTACATAAACAAAACATTAACTCATCGGCCGTAAAGTACTGAGAGTGAAGGAATGCTAGTTGAGGCGGCTATTAACACTGTTGCGGCACACCCGCCTGTCACCCGACGCATACTGCCGCACTCATCCTCATAAATCGCATTCGAAAGAATTTTGATTCTCTGCAAAAACGAAGATTAAATTTGTTAATGAAATATATTTTTCATTCAGAGTAATAAATAATTAATGTAAGTCGTAACCGAACTGAGAGAATTTTTTCTTTGCGTATACCATCTAAAGAATGTCTACTTATACGTATTACCCACTGCAACCCCTCCAGTTACATGTTTGAGGTATTACCCATTCCTATCTAGGCCACAATAGCCTGTCAGTTCAAGATCTGTCGATTACGCAGTGATACATTATTGCGATAATTTAAAATAATGGCGCGGCCACTGCCAGCGGTTCAAACGGTTCAATCGTGGGTTCGTGAGTACCCCGAGTTAATATTTAATGGTACAGAGCTCAAGTGTCAAAGGTGCAATATTACCCTGTCATGGTCTCGAAAATCTGTTATTACTAGGCATGTGTCGTCTATCGCTCATCAACAGGGGGATTTACAAGGGAAGTTTAATTTAGAGTTACTAAAAGTAATGATTGGGTGCAATATCCCGTTCACGCAGCTGGAGAATCCCATTTTCAGAGACTTTATAGATATATGTGCTAGTGGACAATACGCTAATGTTTATGTACCGTCGGAATCTACGTTAAGACTAAATTACCTATCAACAATGTGTGCTACAGTTAAATCCAGTATAGTGTCAGATTTAGAGGGAAAATACATTTGGCTTAGTGTGGACGAAACTACCACTGCTAATGGATGGAAAATTGCTAATGTTTTGGTGGGTGTGTTAGACGATACGTCTGCTAAGCGAATATATTTGCTAGCATCAAAGGTGTTAGACAGAACAAATGCGGAGAGTGTGACTGAAGAAGTTTGGGGTGAAAGTTACGAAGCAAATAAGAAACATTTTTTGTTATTCGTTACAGACGCTGTATCATATATGAAAAGCGCTGGACGCATTTTGAAAGACACCTTCAGTAACGTATTACACCTAACTTGTCTTGCACATGGGATGCATAGAGTCGCCGAGTCTGTCAGGGCCTGTTATCCAAACGTGGATAGACTCGTATCCAGTGTGAAAAATGTATTTCTTAAAGCACCCGAGCGCACACGGCTATTTAGAGAAATACTTCCTAATACACCTTTACCTCCAGAACCTGTAATAACACGCTGGGGAACATGGATAGAAGCGGCGTCTTATTATTATTGCAACTTTCAAGATGTGAAAAGGGTATTGGAGGAGTTGGATCCCAGCCAATCACATGCGATTCGAACTGCTCAGGCGCTACTACTGGATCCAACAATTGAGGAGGCTTTGGAGCAGATACATGCATATTTTACACGGATTCCTCTAGCTATACGAGCGCTAGAGACTACACCAAAAACAGGAAAATTTTCAGTTGTTGATGCCGCAAATGTTGTTTTTGACCTTCGCCAGTATATTTATCAAGTGTCTGGGGGTGCTGCAGAAATTGTAAAAATGAAATTAAATAGTGTTTTGGACAACAATCCCGGATTTGCTACCGTAAAATTTATCGTTGACCTTTTCAATAAACAAGAGGTAGACTTTAATACACCAGGCATTAATGTGGCGTCATTAAAACACTATTCTTATTTTAAGTACGCATCTCTAACTTCTGTTGCTGTAGAAAGGTAATTCTCGCAATTGAAATGGATATTTTCAGAGAAACGCCGTTCTTTTCGTGCCGAACATTTAGAACAATACTTAATTATTTATTGTTATTTACATGGTGCTAATCAGTAATGTAAAAGTTTCATTTATGTTTCTAGTTGAATGATAATACAGCGGTGAGAGCATAAAACGTGGGGTTTAGTCTGAATAAGTGCGGAAGTTTTGAAACTTTGGTAATTTGTAGATTTCGATTCCCTGAATGAAATAAAAAAAAATGCAAAATTTGATCTCAGCCGCCGGCGCCGCCATATTAAAAAAATGGCGCACAAAAACATTTTCTTTTAAATATCTCGCTTCGGGTGCCTCATACGGCAAAAAATGTTCTTATGAAAATAAAAGAGCATTAAATTTTCTACAAAATATGTCGTATACAAATTTTCGTTAAACTGAATAGTTTCGGTGCAGCAGCCGATCAAAGTCAAGCATTCTTAACAAAATTATGATTTTTTGTAATTTCTCAGTTTAACGAAAAATGTATAGGACATATTTTGTAGAAAGTTTAATGCTCTTTTATTTTCATAACAACATTTTTGGCCATGAGGCACCCGAAGCGAGATATTTCAAATAAACTGTTTTTGTGCGCCATTTTTTCAGTATGGCGGTGCCGACGGCTGAGATCACATTTTGTATTTTTTCTTATTTCATTTAGGGCATCGAAATCTACACGCAAAGAAAATGATAAGTGAATTCAACCAAAAAGAGCATATTAAATCGCACCTATCTAGTTTCATAGTTAAATCAACCAGAAAAGAATGTCGAAAATTTTGTCACCATACAATTTTTATTGTCATTTTGAACATTAAATTTAGTTGTATGGACAATAGTTAAAAACAAAATATAGTATTATCTAGTTTAATTTGACAGAATTCAACAAGATAATAGGCAGATGAAAAGAATAATAGTGTCATTTATCTATTTTTTAAGTTAATGTTTGTTTTGTTGTAAGACAACTTTTTATCAATTATAGTAACAATCATCTTTTGTTTAAAAATACCATCAATATAATTTAGTTTACCAAAAAATTAACGATATTGTTAGTTATCCATTTTTTTTTGTTGAATTTACCCATACTATTTCTTTGAGTGTACAAATTCCCAAAGTTTCAAAACTCCCGCACTTATTCGGACTAAGAATCTACATGTCGACTGTACTATGAGCAATATACTAAAAAAACAAATACAAATTTTTTATAATTTTGTACTCCCCGCCCATGCCGACCCTGACTTTTACGTCAATGTCATCCGAAATACGGGCTCTGTTGATTACAAATTGAACAATCACACCACAGAAAAGAGAGCTACCAGAAACGACACTTGAGCTTCCCGCCAAAATTCCATTGCCGTCATTTTGTTGTTAGTACATCCGTCAGTTCATTTATTGTTTTAGGTTAAAACAATAAAGTGCGGGAAATGACAGTCTGTGACATAATACCGAAATTAATTCTTAAAAGGTTTTAATGTTATTGTGCTGTGTTAATAGTAATTTTTATTAGCGATATGAGTAAACGAGGTGGGATCGTTTGTGCTGTTAAGGAATGTACAAGTAGTACGACAGGAAAAGACATCAGTTTATTTAGGTTTCCTAAGGATTCCCAAAGGTATTTTATTATTGATGTAAATTATAAGATATTTCCAAGTAGTTGTGAACCTTTCTTCTTTTAAGGTCCGTATTGTGGTTGGAAGCATGCGATCGTGGGGATTTGGCAAGTAAAAGTTCAACCGAACTTTATAACACTTTTAAGTTGTGCGCACGACAAATATGTGTCAAAATAGATTGCTACCAATAGCACTTACCTACTATTTTTCCTCAACTTGGTAGTTTAAACAGAAAAAAAAAATTTCTTCAGAACAACCTCCCAGTAAGAAATTACAGATTTTCTCAGACGGGATATTGTATTGATTTTAATACATTTTGTGACTTTATTTACATTATATATATTATTAATATAATCGTTCGTAGAGGCAATTTTATCCAGTTTACTTTAATAGTTTTAATGTCCATTATAAGTAGAATTCTTCGAATAAGGTAATTGTATTCAGCCTGTGTAAAGTTTGTTTATAAACATGCTGTTTAAATTTCCCGCCAAAATTACCAACAACAAAATGGCGAAGGTCACAAAAAAACATCAAAGGCGGTGCTGAGAGTGCCGCTTTTGGTAGTTCCTTATTCTGTGATCACAACTTTCCCGTCCTGACACTTTTTGTGACTTGGGTGTGACATTTGATAGAAAATTAACGTTTGTAAACCATATCGAACTTACTGTCAGTCAAAGTTAGAGAACACTGGGTTTTGTCATTAGAAACTCCTCACATTTTAATAACGTAAATACATTAAAACCACTATACACTTTGTTAGACCACATTTTGAGTATGCTTCGATAGTATGGTCACAGAATAAGGTACTACCAGAAGCGGCACTCTCAGCATCGCCTTTGATGTTTTTTTGTGACCTTCGCCATTTTGTTGTTGATAATTTTGGCGGGAAATTTAAGCAGAATGTTTATAAACAAACTTTATACAGGCTGAATACAATTACGTTATTCGAATAAGAATTCTATTTATAATGGATATTAAAACTATTAAAGTAAACTGGATAAAATTGTCTCTACGAACAATAGTATTCTTAATATAAAGTCACAAAATGTATTAAAATCAATACAATATCTCGTCTGAGAAAATCTGTAATTTCTCACTGGGAGGTCGTTCTGGGGAATTTTTTTTTTTTTTTTCTGTTAAAACTACCAAATTGAGGAAAAATAGTAGGTAGTGCTGTTAGTAGTAATCCATTTTGATACATATTTGTCGTGCGCACAACGTAAAATTGTTATAAAGTTCAGCTGAACTTTTACTTGCCAAATCCCCACGATTGCATGCTTCCAACCACAATACGGATTTTAAAAGAAGAAAGGTTCACAATTACTTGGAAATATCTTATAATTTACATCAATAATAAAATACTTTTGGAAGGGAATCCTTAGGAAACCTAAATAAACTAATGTTTTTTCCTATCGTACTACTTGTACATTCCTTACAGCGCAAACCTAAAACAATAAATGAACTGACGGATGTACCAACAACAGAATGGCGGCAATGGAATTTTGGCGGGAAGCTATGCATTAAGAACTACTCTCTAAATTTTCCCTAGACAGTCTAGAAAACCGTAGACACCGATCACAATTAATTTTCTTATATAAAATTTTATATGGTAACATCGACTGTGGAGAAAGAAGGATGCCAATTTTGGGCCCAATGCGCTTCCCTTAGAAAAGTGTACTATCTTATGTTTTTTTGGCATGCTGATTAAGATATGACCTTCAATTTGCCGAAAATTGAGCGGTTTTCACCCCTGACCCCAGAAAAACACCCCCCCCCCCCCCAAAAAAAAAAGTGGTCTGGCCTGCGAATCAGACCAGTATATCCTCATGCCCTTGAAGTAGAGGCTGCCTTTAAAGACACCCCGCAATCGGAAGTGCGTGCTGTGGCAGTCGAAGAGGCACAGGAAGCTGGACACTATGGACATGCATGAAATTTTCTGTAAATTATTGGCCAATTTGGATTCTCTAGTAACACACGTTAAGCAACCAAGTGGTGGAAAGCCAAGCCAAGGTGGTGGTATATGGTGTTATCAGTGCGGCAAATTAGGGCATATTAAACGGGATTGTCGAAAGCAAAGCCCTGAGAAGATAAATGCCGAAGTTGTCAAAGAGTCGGATTGGGACAAAAAGAATCTGGAGACTATACTGCCAGACTTACACAAAATGTTAAATCAATTACTGACAGGGAAGCAGGACAAACTACAAAGTAGTGGGAAGCCAAGTGGGGGGTATTCGATGTTATAGCTGCAGGAGATTAGGCCATGTAAGACGAGATTGTCGACAGTGGAACCCCAAGAGGGTACATGCCACTGAAGCGGTGCTGGTCAGTGAAAACGATGCCCCCAGAGAAATAAAGGTTTGCCAATTTCGAAGAATCCCGAGTAGTCTACCATTACCTGTGTAAACGAAAGGAAAGAGATTCCGGAGAATTGGACAAAGGAAGCTTTAAGACAAGAGCAACTGGACGATACCGAAATTGGGCCTATATTGCGAGCAAAAGAAAAAGGAACGCGACCGGAATGGAAAGAGGTTTCAAACAAAGGAGTAGGATTGAAGGCTTTATGGTCACAATGAGATTCACTTAGAGTCATGGGATGGTGAAGAGAGCATGGGAAAGCCCGGATGGGAAGCAAGTTACCATGCGTCTAGTGATTCCCAGGTATTGTGTACCGAAATTACTCCAGAAAGCTCATAAAGAAACGTCCGGCGGACACTTTGGCGTAAACAAGAGTAAAGTACGAGAACGATTCTATTGGGCTAATAGTAGCCAGGATATGGAGGCTTGATGTCACAAATGCAAGATTTGTGTTGCCAATAAGGAACCACTTTCCGTAATCAACCATGCGGATGAAAAGTAGATCACCAAAGCTAGTGACCGAATGAACGCTCGTTATGATCTTAATGCCAGTACAGGGGGATTCAAGGTGGTGGGTCTGGTTTGGCCGTACAACCCACAGCGGAAGGAATGGAGATTTTCGAAGCTTCAGCCACCTTGGGAAGGACCGTATCAGTCATCACTCGGATCAATAAAGTTGTCTATCGAATTCAAAGTAAAAGGTCGAAGATGAAAATCGTACACTTAGACAGACTGGCGAAGTATGTGAAAGAGACTGAATTGCCTGAGCCGGACAGACTTAAGGACCCAAGGAACGATTTAAAAGTCATTTGGACTTGAGGAGGTTTTAAGAAAGGTTTGTCAGGGTTAGGAAATAGTCATGTGCTTTATTGATGTTGTAGTTAAGGCCTTTTAGGCTTCAAGTATACTTGCTCTTAATAGTAAGTTTTAAAGCATTCTGTAAGACCTAATTATAAAGCTAATTTGCTTCTAGGATAATATGTATTTGTAATGGATTAATCATAACCTACATAAAACTCTCCATAAAGCTAATTAGTTTTATGGACGTCTTAAATTCCATTTAAATTTAAAGAGGCTTTAAATTATTCTTTATGGTTTTAACATATTTGCAATAAATGCATTTTAAATCCTTTTTAAAACTAGACATTTTCAATTCCTATTAGTACTTATTAAAGGCCATTACAAATCTAGACTCTTAAAACATCCTTGATAAATGTTGTGATGAAACCGTTATGAAGAAAAAAAGGCTTTTAAAAGGATTGTTAAAACACACGCACATATAAATTATTTTGAGGTTAAGTTTTAAGTTTTTTGTATCAAGTGTCAACGTCCCAAACGTTTTATTACAGCTTTTATCAAGTCCATGTGATCTTCGCCAAGTGCATTTGCATTTTTGTAAGGAAGGGATTATTTGTGATAGTATACAAAAAGTCTAAAAGGGCTTCATTTAGAGTAAATGTTCTAGGTCATTACCATTTTTAAGAATATATAGTTTAATGAGGGGACCAGTGTTGCCAGATCAAAATTTTAAAAGTTATCAGACGACGCTTTAAAAAGTTACTAAATCTTACTAAAATTTTACTAGATTTGAAATTAAACCCAGATAGCACAAGATATTCTTAGATTAATCTGACAATCTTCTTAAAAAATATCTATAGATTAATTACAACAATTATCTTTGAGTAATTCTTAGCATAATCAAATAATTTATGATTACTTTTAGAATATGATCTGATAAATCATTTTAGAATATTTGAATATATATATATATATATAGGATATATTTGGGCATTTATTTTAAGAATAATTTCATACATTATCTTTTGATTATTTTTTTGAAAATATTTTATTATAATAACATTTTTTAAGAGAAATATAGAACTTTCAGCTGCTTATGTCCTTTACTATTTACATATCACCTTTTCGTATTCTTCAGTGTTCTGTCAAAAAAGTAATCTTTGAGTGTAGTTCTTATGTATGGTGTATGGTTATGTGTCACGCCGGTCATCTCGTGGTGACGACGTATGTATTTAGTGATAAAAATTTGATAATTACTATGTCCAGATCATTATAATTATAATAAATAAGGTAAGTAAAAATAGCTACTTTATTCAGGCCTTGATGGTACGTTCGTTATTTATATTAACAGCCGTGCTTTGTCAAATATAACAGGCCTATTTCTGTAGTTTTTATTAAAGTGGTATGATGTACTCGTTTTATAACATATAACGAACTGATAACGAAAGAAATGTTATTTTCCTCCTGTTAATTACACATCATTACACGTCATGCCCTTATAAAGATAACGTAGGTACACCGTTTACAACTTTGTTAGGTTAAATTTTCATCTTTTGGTCAAAAAATATTTCGAAATGGAACATCGCACTTCTGGAAGAGCTCCAAAATAAAATTCTAAAGTTTATGTACCTACTAAGTAGTAGTACCTAATGATTAAAGAACAATATGAAATATCGTTTACTTGTCACTGTGACACCAGATATCTTGATCAATTTGCAAAAGGTTTATTGTTTCTTTTTTTTTCAGAGTCGAACATACGTATGTGTCCAACACCACCTAGAGATTAAAGCCACACAACAAGCTGGTGACGTCACTTAAGGAAGGCCAAGCATATACGGCGTAATGCATTAAAGCAATGCTATTATACTACATGTGACTACTCCCAAATAAGAAATATTTATTACCTGCGGTAATGTTTGCTGTTTTTAAGCTTAGAGTGATGTTTTACTTATACTATAATAAAAAATATGCATATATTGGTTTTAGATATTGAGATACATAATACATTTGGACGTATATAGAACAATAAAAATCACTTCTAATTTGCTTCTACTAATTTCTATAAAGTAAAACGGTTTTTTTTTTTAATAAAAGAATATTTATTTTTATAATTAAATTCTGAGGCAAAACTAACTAACGAAAAGCGTATTTGGTCACTCAAATAAGATAAGTGAAAACCTAGCCTCAATTTTAGTTTCGTTCGATTTAGATTACGAGACTTAAAAATAATAACTCACCAGAGTGCATAGAAATTTTAAAGTTTTCTCGATGAATAGCTTTAATCCATTTGTTTCTCAGTTTCTCATCTTTGGGAAATTTAAAAACGTGTACCTTTTCCCCGGTGGCATAATTACCAGTAGTACAGCCAGGAACGCAGCATTTGTTTACCATTTTACACGGCAATTAAGTATTTTATAACTATCACTGGAATGTATTATTTGTTGACTGTTTTATTAAAGTGGGTTTTAGATCACATTTACACGTTTAAAACACAGAATAAACAATAAGATACATTTGACACTGTCATGTCAGCTGGTTGTCTGGCTTTAATCTCTAGGTGGTGTTGATGTGTCCAAGTAAGTTGTCTAAGTATGTCTCACGCTAATAAGAAAACTAAAACCACAACATGGTATAGACATCTAGAAGCAGCTAAAATCAGAACGGTGCAAACAGTGAAGGAGATTGAAGTGCAAGTGGGCTTACTAAAACCAATCAAAGATTTGAGGGTAAAAAGGAAAGGAATATTTAATCAGTGTGTCTTAATATGGACGATGCAATATACTGAGAAATTGTTTCTTTAATTTCATTTGAAGAATTTTTTTCAATTTGTTTAAAATTTTGGATTTTTTTTTTTTGTAAACAAATTACAATATCTCTTTATTTTTTTGACTAAAGAGTAAAGGCCTCTGTTATTTAAAACTGTTTTTTATTTCGTTATTTTATCTATAGGCCGCGTAAATGAACTTGTTAATAAATGTTGGTATTTTTTAGTCTGCGTAAGCCTTCATATGGGTCCTATCAAGTAAATTTAAGGTTTCCCACCTTCTCCAAAGCATATAAGTTATCGCAGCAACTCTAATAAAAAAAAACGATTTTTTGACAATTATTCTTTTTATATTCGTGATGGAGTAAAAACAAAAACTTTGCTGTATGGCGAACAGAAAAGCATTAATCGTTGCACCGTTATCATTGCTCCATAAGCTCGAATTGGAGAAGACGGGAATTTTGAAATTGACTTAACTAAACCCGTATACATATATATAAATAACATTTATTTTTATTTTTCCCTGACAATAAAACATTTGCAGAAAAAAAAATACTTTGAATAATTTAATATTGTCTAAAAGTAATTTGTGGCATTTTCTGTGTTTTTTCTATTTTATTTTTGGATTTTATTATACGCCTTTTTATCTTCAAAATAGTCCAGAGATAATTCACAAAATAGTATATTATTGGAAATAATCTGTACGCCCGTGACTACATCAAAGGATGCAGTTACAGGTTATTTTTTTTTTTGACAACTAGTAGTATATAGATATAAAAATATCAAAAATAAATTATTCACTGAAATTTCGGAAACTAAATCCGTTTCCTTTCTTAAAGTAAAAATAAAATCTTTTCTTTGGTCAAAGAGAAGATAAGTCCTTTGAGAAAGAAAGTTTCCGAAACTTCAGTGAATAATTATTTATTATTGATATTTTTATATCTATATATTAGTTGTCAAAAAAGAACAATCTCTAACTGCATCCTTTGCCGTAAAGTCACAGGCGTAGAAGTTATTTCCAATAATAATTAATAATTTTGTAAATTGTAAATTATTTTGACTATTTTGAAGATAACGACGTATGTGGTAATAAAACCAAAAAATAAAACAAAAAAAAATAATTTAATATCATGCACATATTATTCTGCATTAATATAAAGATAACCTGAAAATACGATCCATGATTAAACATAAAAAATGTCCTGAGAATAATTTAATATTATGCACATATATTTTGGCATTAGTATAAAGATAACTTGAAAACATAATCTATGATTAACCATAAAAATATATTCTCAAAATATTCTAGATTCTCCAGAGAATATTATGCGAATTATTCTGAAATTATTCTAAAGAGACATATAGTTGTACCGTTGGTTACTTCTAGGAATATTCTTAAAAGATAATAATTATTTTCGTGTTATTCTAAGAATAATTAAATATTCTGTAGGCATATTTTAAGAATAACATAAGTTTATGTTTGTGCTATCTGGGAAGCTCTCATCTTTAATTTTCAAAAGTTGCAGTGTCTGTAGGACACGTAATTTTCTTGAGCTCTCTGAGCACAGCAGAACTTTGAGCGTCCTCTATCTGATTATTTCGTTGCCAGACTTCGTACTCTGTATTGTATTAAATGGTTTGTAACTAGAAAGTACCGTTTACGAGACGCTAGAGGGCAACGAGCCCAGGCTATTCGATTGTAGGGATTCACGGTCAATAAACTATACGGTTACCTCAATTAGCAGCTTTTAGACGAGAGAGACGCGCGGAGCGGGGAATCGAATGAAAGATATTCTGTTAGGGTCTACAGCCTACGTCAGCTGTAGACACTACAGGCATCTTTGTCTGTGTCTTTTGCACGGAAATCAGATATGTCTGTCTCTTTCATTCGATTCCCCGCTCCGCGCGTCTCTCTCGTCTAAGAGCTGCTGATCTAGGTAACCGTAGAGTTTACTGAACGTGATAGCGATTAACGTGAACAGTTTTGTATTAAATGGATCGCAACTCGAATTTAATGTTTGTCTACCTACCAGTAGAGGGCAATAAATTGGATGATTCAAAAATCATTAAAAATGGGCATTTTCATAAAAGTTTTCACTAAATCACTAGATTTTTAAAAAAATCACCAGATCTAGTGAAATTTCACTAGACCTGGCAACACTGGAGAGGACTGTAAAACGACAATTAGGTTTTTAGTCGGCCGGCCATGTTTTTTTTGTAATATAAAAATATTCAAGGTCAATCTCACAATTATAATTATCAATAATTATCACTTTTTCGTTAGCAAATTAAGGTAGAATTACAAGAAACGACTGAAAATTACCGTGGGAACCGAAAAGCAGCTCACTTTTTTAAATTTGTTGATTACGTGTGTCTATGCAAATTTTGTATGGATATTAAAATCATTATTATTTCTGAGGGGCTCTTGTTTTTTGGGCCTTTCTTATGTAGTTTTAACGATAAACTGCCGTTGGTTTTAATTTTTTTGTCATACCTGATGGCTTTTTATTACCTTTTAAATCAGCCTTAGAGAGGTTATATTGTTCTACGCTTTATACATTTCAAATTCCATTTATCTTTAATAAGTCTGATGGTGTGTTTGCTTAAATCAGTTTAGAAAAAATAAATGTAATAATAAAATTATTTGTGTTAGAAATGTGATTTTGTTTCTACATCTAATTTAGGTATCAGTGAGTGACATTTGCGATGCGCAGTCAACCTTATTTTAATGTTCAGTGAATCATATAAATGACAGTTGCCCTGTCAAAAAATCCTATTTCAAACCTATAGATAATTATACATTTTTTATGCGTAATCATAAGAGCCTATGTGGTTTATAAGATTTTATACAGTACATTAATTTTGCCATATAGAAATTATATTGGGATGAATAAGGAGTCTTAATTGAGTTGGAATACCCATGTTGTTATTGGTATGTTTCCATAAGTGTTAATAATAAAAACAGTTTTTATATGGCATTACAACTTTTAATTTGATAAGTTCTCATGGGATCTGAATACTGTTGAAACTGAAAAGGTTTCATCAGTAAAATCAAATACGAGTTCTGTAATCTTTTATAAGAAACAATTAGTATATGGTTTTTGTAAGATCTGAGGTGTTGTTATCAGTTTTAGTTTGTATAATAATTTATTGAGGATTTATACCCAGATAGCACAATATATTCCTAAAATATTCTTGGAATAATCTTTTCGGCATATTGGATTAATCTTAGAAAATGATCTAGATATATACACTCTACGAGGAATATTCCCAGAATATCGAAATGAGATTTTTTTTAGTTCTAGGAATATTCCGAGGGAATATTGCAGGAATATCCAGATTGTTCCAGGTTTAATCCTGGAATATACATGGGTTCAAAATCGAATTATTCTTAGATTATTCCCTAAGAATAATCTTGAAATATACCAATTATTCCAGGATTAATCCTAGGATATCTACAGATTCAAATTTCATTTATTCCTATATTATTCTTTCGTGCACTATCCAGATCATTCCAGCAATATCCTCATAATATCTTTATTCTCATTTTTTTTTCCTATAAATAATCCCCTCCGTTTACAATTAACTTTTAAATTAGACCCTGTTGGAATAAAAAAACTTGAATTTTTTTTCAACTGATTACTTACTATCAAAAGAAGCATTATTTCAAAGCTGCGTGTTCGTCAGGTAAAAAGCTAAAATTGTAAATCACCTATTTTTTCACCGTCTCCTCCCTACACAAGATGTAATAGTAGGAGCTTACTTGATAAAAGAGTAATTACATTTTTACAATGTAAATAGAGAAAGAATTTCCCAATTTTACACACAAAAAAAACACTTCTAAGACAATTTTAATAATATCTATGTAATTAATCGCACTGACAGAAAATAAAAATAATAAGTACTTATTTGAAAAGTATGTCACTATATAAGTATTATTGTCCAGTCCTTGGATTTAGCTTGACGCAGATAGCACAACGTATTGCAGTGCAGTAACAAACTAAAAAATTTAATGTTTAATTTGAAATAATTTAAAACTGCAAAAAAATTCCCCGGCGATTGTATTGATTGTAAGAGACGATCCCAAAGTTGTTCTGTGGAATCTCCTGATATATACTTACAATCAATCAAATCGTGTAACATTTTTTTTTGCATTTTAAATTACTTCAAATAAAACATTAAAACTTCAAGTTTGTTAATGCACCTTAAAAAAAACTTGTATTTTGAAAAATTTAACTAGTACTGAATCATCCATCTACAAATTTTTAGCTTTGCCGAAACACCTTACTCGAATTGATCGGTAGCTTTCTTAATATTATCTTAATATATTATTATAAAAGGCGTTATTTTAAAGTTTTGTTTTTATCGGGTGAGAATAACACTAAAATTGCACGTGTTCTTATAGTTCACCTCATACTTACTGACCATTGGGACAGCGAACGTGTTAAATTTAAAAAAAATCGAATTGTAAAATTTTTAGAATACCTATTTGTCAAATGTGCACATTTTTGAAATACTTGCACTTGCCTATTTCTTTCTTTATAACTTGATACATAATTTCTTGGATTTACGGTCAGTTAATAAATATAATATTATTTTATTACGATTCGGTTTATTAACCATCGCCAAAGAAACTACAATTTTATAAAAAAACAAAAGTATTTTATATGTATGGAATTAAGTGCTATTTAAATAATAACACTATTTTATTAATGGAAATAAGTTAATTATTTAAAAACATTTGTAATGTTAAAAAGCAAACTTCCCAGAAAAATATAAAATAAATACCTATATTACTTTTGCAAATCTAATAATAGCGGAACATAAATTTTTAGCATGTACTGCACTTCTACTTATCAACTCTTTTCTTTGCCTCGCTCCTCCTTTTACACTTCACGGGTAACCATTTAACAGCTTCTCTGCATCGTTTTCCATAATATAGGTACTCACTCGTGGTTGCAGCTAAAATAAACTTAGTTATTATTATTTGAACCAATATTATCAAAAAAATATATGAAAGTGGGTAATATAAAAATATAGAAATTATTGAAGTATACAGGTATAACGTATTGCACTCAGTGAAATGTGGCTGAAGACAGAAACGAAATCAGAAATGAGAAACGATTATTTAGAGTCGACCAACGAAATAATGCACATGAAGTTAAAATCTTCGTAATTACAGAATTGAAAAGTATTTTCCTATAAAACCAAACATGCATGTTGACAAGGGTTGAGCAGCTAAAGTTATCTAAAGCAAAACACGGATTTTAAGAGGGCGAAACACCCCAAAAAGTGTAAACTGTAAAAATAAGATAACTATAAGAAAACTATTGTAAAAAAGTCTTTAAGACTTTCATATTTTAGGGTGTGATAGAAAAGAGCATTTCCAATATTGCATAATTTTGATTTAATAAAAAACAGAGTTTAAGAGGGTGAAACACCCCAAAAACTACCTAAAAATAATGTAACTATTGCAAAAAAGTTTTTAACACTTTCTTATTTTAAGGTATGTTAGAAAAGAGCATTTCCAATATTGCATAATTTTTATTTAACAAAAAACAGGGGATAAGGAGGTGATACACCCCAAAAACTATATATAAAAGTTGTAAAATTTTTTAGCGCTTTCAGATTTTGGAGGGCGATAGAAAAGACTATTTCCAAGATAGCATAATTGGGATTTAATAAAAAACAAAGTTTAAGGGGGTAAAACACCCTAAAAGTATCTATAAATAATGTAACTATTACAAAAAAAGTTTCTAACGCTTTCCTATTTTAGGGTATGTTAGAAAAGAGCATTTCCAATATTGGATAATTTTTATTTAACAAAAAACAGGGGATATGGGGGTGGTATACCCCAAAACCCTTTAAAAATAATATAAAAATTGTAAAATTTTTTCACGCTTTTAGACAATGGAGGGTGATAGAAAAGACTATTTCCAAGATAGCATAATTGGGATTTAATAAAAAACAAGAGTTTAAGAAGGTAAAACACCCCAAAAACTACCTATAAATAATGTAACTATTGCAAAAAAGTTTCTTACACTTTCCTATTTTGGGGTATGTTAGAAAAGAGCATTTCCAATATTGGATAATTTTTATTTAACAAAAAACAGGGGATAAGGGGGTGGACACCCCAAAACACTTTAAAAATAATATAAAAAAATGTAAAATGTTTTCACGCTTTTAGACATTGGAGGGTGATAGAAAAGACTATTTCCAAGATAACATAATTGAAATTTAATAAAAAACAAGAGTTTAAGAGGCTATCTAAAAATAATGTAACTTTTGCAAAAAAGTTTTCAACACTCTCCCATTTTAGGGTAGGTTAGAAAAAAGCATTTCCAATACTGCATAATTTTTATTTAACGAAAAACAGGGGATAAAACTATATAAAAATTGTAAAAATTTTTAGCGCTTTCAGATTTTGGAGGGTGATAGAAAAGACTATTTCCAAGAGCGCATAATTGGAATTTAATAAAAACAGAGTTTAAGAGGGTAAAACACCCCAAAAACTATCTATAAATAATGTAACTATTGCAAAAAAGTTTCTTACACTTTCCTATTTCGGGGTATGTTAGAAAAGAGCATTTCCAATATTGGATAATTTTTATTTAACAAAAAACAGGGGATAAGGGGGTGGTATACCCCAAAACTCTTTAAAAATAATATAAAAATTGTAAAATTTTTTCACGCTTTTAGACAATGGAGGGTGATAGAAAAGACTATTTCCAAGATAGCGTAATTGGGATTTAATAAAAAACAAGAGTTTAAGAGGGTAAAACACCCCAAAAACTACCTATAAATAATGTAACTATTGCAAAAAAGTTTCTTACACTTTCCTATTTTGGGGTATGTTAGAAAAGAGCATTTCCAATATTGGATAATTTTTATTTAACAAAAAACAGGGGATAAGGGGTACACCCCAAAACACTTTAAAAATAATATAAAAAAATGTAAAATGTTTTCACGCTTTTAGACATTGGAGGGTGATAGAAAACACTATTTCCAAGATAACATAATTGAAATTTAATAAAAAAACAAGAGTTTAAGAGGGTAAAACACTCCAAAAGCTATCTAAAAATAATGTAACTTTTGCAAAAAAGTTTTCAACACTCTCCCATTTTAGGGTAGGTTAGAAAAAAGCATTTCCAATATTGCGTAATTTTTATTTAACGAAAAACAGGGGATAAGGGGGTGATACACCCCTAAAACTATATAAAAATTGTAAAAACTTTTAGCGCTTTCAGATTTTTGAGGGTGATAGAAAAGACTATTTCCAAGATAGCATAATTGGAATTTAATAAAACACAGAGTTTAAGAGGGTAAAACATCCCAAAAACTATCTATAAATAATGTAACTATTGCAAAAAAGGGTGATATACCCCCAAATTTTTTCACGCTTTTAGATGTTGGAGGGTGATAGAAAATACTATTTCCAAGATAGCATAATTTGGATTTAATAAAAAACAAAGTTTGCAATAGTTACATTATAATCGTATTATAATAATTATAATAGTTACAATTTTACAATTTTTATATTATTTTTAAAGAGTTTTGGGGTATACCACCCCCTTATCCCCTGTTTTTTGTTAAATAAAAATTATCCAATATTGGAAATACTCTTTTCTAACATACCCTAAAATAGGAAAGTGTAAGAAACTTTTTTGCAATAGTTACATTATTTATAGATAGTTTTTGGGGTGTTTTACCCAAACTCTGTTTTTTATTAAATTCCAATTATGCTATCTTGGAAATAGTCTTTTCTATCACCCTCCAAAATCTGAAAGCGCTAAAAATTTTTACAATTTTTATATAGTTTTCCCCTGCTATCCCCTGTTTTTCGTTAAATAAAAATTATGCAATATTGGAAATGCTTTTTTCTAACCTACCACCTACCCTAAAATGGGAGTATTGAAAACTTTTTTGCAAAAGTTACATTATTTTTAGATAGCTTTTGGGGTGATTTACCCTCTTAAACTCTGTTTTTTATTAAATCCCAATTATGCTATCTTGGAAATAGTCTTTTCTATCACCCTTCAACATCTAAAAGCGTGAAGAAATTTTACAATTTTTATATTATTTTTAAATAGTTTTTATCACCTGTTTTTCGTTAAATAAAAATTATGCAATATTGGAAATGCTTTTTTCTAACTTACCCTAAAATGGGAGAGTGTTGAAAACTTTTTTGCAAAAGTTACATTATTTTTAGATAGATTTTGGGGTGTTTTACCCTCTTAAACTCTTGTTTTTTATTAAATCCCAATTATGCTATCTTGGAAATAGTCTTTTCTATCACCCTCCAATGTCTAAAAGCGTGAAAAAATTTTACAATTTTTATATTACTTTTAAAGAGTTTTGGGGTATACCACCCCCTTATTCCCTGTTTTTTGTTAAATAAAAATTATCCAATATTGGAAATGCTCTTTTCTAACATACCCTAAAATAGGAAAGTGTAAGAAACTTTTTTGCAATAGTTACATTATTTATAGATAGTTTTTGGGGTGTTTTACCTTCTTAAACTCTGTTTTTTATTATATTCCAATTATGCTATCTTGGAAATAGTCTTTTCTATCACCCTCCAAAATCTGAAAGCGCTAAAAATTTTTACAATTTTTATATAGTATTAGGGTTGTATCACCCCCTTATCCCCTGTTTTTCGTTAAATAAAAATTATGCAATATTGGAAATGCTTTTTGCTAACCTACCCTAAAATGGGAGAGTGTTGAAAACTTTTTTGCAAAAGTTACATTATTTTTAGATAGCTTTTGGGGTGTTTTACCCTCTTAAACTCTTGTTTTTTATTAAATCCAAATTACGCTATCTTGGAAATAGTATTCTCTATCACCCTCCAACATCTAGAAGCGTGAAAAAATTTTACAATTTTTATATTATTTTTAAAGAGTTTTTGGGGTGTATCACTCCCTTATCCCCTGTTTTTCGTTAAATAAAAATAATGCAATATTGGAAATGCTTTTTTTTAACATACCCTAAAATGGGAGAGTGTTGAAAACTTTTTTGCAATAGTTACATTATTTTTAGATAGCTTTTGGGGTGTTTTACCCTCTTAAACTCTTGTTTTTTTATTAAATCCCAATTACGCTATCTTGGAAATAGTCTTTTCTATCACCCTCTAATGTCTAAAAGCGTGAAAAAATTTAACAATTTTTATATTATTTTTAAAGAGTTTTTTGTTAAATAAAAATTATCCAATATTGGAAATGCTCTTTTCTAACATACCCCAAAATAGGAAAGTGTAAGAAACTTTTTTGCAATAGTTACATTATTTATAGATAGTTTTTGGGGTGTTTTACCCTCTTAAACTCTGTTTTTTATTAAATTCCAATTATGCTATCTTGGAAATAGTCTTTTCTATCACCCTCAAAAATCTGAAAGCGCTAAAAATTTTTACAATTTTTCTCGCAATTTTTATATAGTTTTGGGGTGTATCACCCCCTTATCCCCTGTTTTTCGTTAAATAAAAGTTATGCAATATTGGAAATGCTTTTTCTAACCTACCCTAAAATGGGAGAGTGTTGAAAACTTTTTTGCAAAAGTTACATTATTTATAGATAGTTTTTGGGGTGTTTTACCCTCTTAAACTCTTGTTTTTTATTAAATCCCAATTATGCTATCTTGGAAATAGTCTTTTCTATCACCTTCCATTGTCTAAAAGCGTGAAAAAATTTTACAATTTTTATATTATTTTTAAAGGGTTTTGGGGTATACCACCCCCATATCCCCTGTTTTTTGTTAAATAAAAATTATCCAATATTGGAAATGCTCTTTTCTAACATACCTTAAAATAAGAAAGTGTTAAAAACTTTTTTGCAATAGTTACATTATTTTTAAATAGTTTTTGGGGTGTTTCCCCCTCTTAAACTCTGTTTCTTATTAAATCAAAATTATGCAATATTGGAAATGCTCTTTTCTATCACACCCTAAAATATGAAAGTCTTAAAGACTTTTTTACAATAGTTATCTTATAGTTATCTTATTTTTACAGTTTACACTTTTTGGGGTGTTTCGCCCTCTTAAAATCCGTGTTTTGCTTTAGATAACTTTAGCTGCTCAACCCTTGTCAACATGCATGTTTGGTTTTATAGGAAAATACTTTTCAATTCTGTAATTACGAAGATTTTAACTTCATGTGCATTATTTCGTTGGTCGACTCTAAATAATCGTTTCTCATTTCTGATTTCGTTTCTATCTTCAGCCACATCTCAGTGAATAATAATAATTTACCGAATTGTAAATTAAAATCCATACAGTAGTAGGTACACTCTGACAAATAGAATTGCAAAACCGCTGCCCATGGAATCACTACTTCCACATCCAGATTTTTTATCTAAGTCACTCACAACGAAAAAATTTTGTATGTGGAAATAATTGTTTATGGAACTTTTATAATATAATATTTGAAATCCTCTACCCCAAAAACCCATAAAACGATACCCCACATCGGTAGTGGGGTGGGGGTGGTGATAGGGGGTGGTAGTGAGGGTGGATGAAGTAAAAAAACATTTTGAGGTTTTTGGTTCTTGTACACACCCTAAATCACATTTTTTTTTCATCCCCTTTAATAATGGGGTGGGGGTGGTAATGGGGGTGGCTAATGCCAAAAATTTTTTTGAGACCTCAGCTTCTCTTGTATATACTAAATACCAATTTTATGGACTCTTACCTGCTTGATTTACCTATTTTCCCCAAATTTACCCCAATTTACCCCCCAACTCTTCGACGGAACAAGATGAAAATATAATCTAGTTCTAGATCTCGTTAAAGTACATATGTGTACCAAATTTCAAGTCAATATCTCAAATGGTTCCAGAGTAAACGTGCGCACAAAAAAAGTTACAGACAGACCGACAGACAGAAATTTTTTTTTCGCTCAAACTTAAAATCTCGACGTTTCGTGACATTCTAAGCCTATTTGAACAATAAAAATTTTTTAAAATTTTTTTGTCGTTACTATACTTTTACTGGACGTGGAAGTAATAAAAAAAACCGCTGCCCAAGGAATCACTACTTCCACATCCGGATTTTCTATCCAAGTCACACAACGAAAAAATTTTGTATCTGGAAATAATTGATTATGGAACTTTAATAATATAATATTTGAAATCCTCTACCCCAAAAACCACTAAAACGATACCCCACATCGGTAGTGGGGTGGGGGTGGTGACAGGAGGTGGGAATGGGGGGTGGATAAAGTAAAAAAATATTTTGAGGTTTGTGGTTCTTGTACACACACTAAATCACATTTTTTTTTCATCCCCTTTAATAATGGGGTGGGGGTGGTAATGAGGGTGGCTAATGCCAAAATTTTTTTTGAGACCTTAGCTTCTCTTGTCTATACTAAATATCAATTTTATTAACTCTTACCTGCTTGATTTACCTACTTACTCCCAATTTACCCCCCAACCCTTCGACGAATCAAGATGAAAATATAATCTAGTTCTAGATCTCGTTAAAGTACATATGTGTACCAAATTTCAAGTCAATATCTCTAACGGTTCCAGAGTAAACGTGCGCACAAAAAAAGTTACAGACCGACAGACAGAAATTTTTTTTTCGCTCAAACTTGAAATCTCGACGTTTTATGACATTCTAAGCCTATTTGAACAATAAAAATTTTTAAAAATTTTTTTGTCGTTACTATACTTCAGGGCCGGACGGTGGCATGAGGCAGAGAGGCGACTGCCTCACTACACAGGATTCGGGGGCGCATTTTCGGTTTCATTTTTTCACGCCTCATCGGCCGGCGGATCCAGAGCGGCGATCACCCCCCCTGGACCTTCGGAGGACTACCTGTCCTGTCACACACACCACACACATAATTAACTTAAGACTTATTCTTGAAAATCCAAGGGCATTATTTGTTCCCTGCGGTTGCCACTCATTAAATTTAGTCCTTAACGATGCTGCCTCAGAGTCTGGTCAGTTAGTGGGCTTCTTCTCAACAATTCAAGAATTGTTCACGTTTTTTTCTGCATCAACGGCTCGATGGGATGTACTGAAAGGCAACATTACGAACCTAACATTGAAACCGTTGAGCACAACGTGCTGGTCTAGCAGAATAGATGCTTGGACACCCCCAAGGTATCAAATGGGGGAGATCTATGATGCTCTAGTTGAAATAACAGCGACTTCGAAAGACGCCGAAGCCAAAGTTAAAGCGGAAGGACTCGCTAGATCTATGAAGAAATTTCAGTTCATTTGCAGCGTTGTTATTTGGCATGAAGTCTTGTTCAAAATTGATAAAGTGTCGAAGGCCATGCAGTCGCCCAAGATGGATATGACGCAATGCATTCGTATGTTGGAAAAGACTGAAGAATCTTTAAAGGACTACAGAGTGAATAGTAAAGGATTCAATCAGACGCTTATTACAGCTAGAGAGCTTGCAGAAGAAATGGATCTCCCCTTCGGATTTGCAAAAATCGAACCAGTTAGGCCACGAAGAAAGAAAAGGCTATTCGATTATGAGTCTCCTGACCAGCCAATTTTAGACGCTGAAAAGCAATTTGAGACAAATTTTGTGAATGTTCTACTGGATGTAGCAATTCAGTCAATGGAAAATCGCTTTCAAGTAATGAAAAGCCATGGCGACAATTTTGCGATGTTCTACGACATATTTGAAATAAAATCCAAAGATACAGGCTATGTAGAAAAAGTTTGCAGCGATTTACAAATTCTGTTAACCGATGGAGAACACTCCGATATAAGCGGCGTTGATTTGAAAGATGAGATTATTGATGTTAGTCGACATCTTCCATCGTCAATGACACCCCTCGAGGTCTTGTTTAAAACACGGTTAGAAACTTTGTATCCGAACACCGTTATTGTTTTGAAGATACTCCTTACGACGCCGGTAACTGTTGCTGGGGGCGAAAGAAGCTTTTCCAAACTTAAGCTGATTAAGACATATTTACGCTCTAGGTTGTCACAAGAAAAACTCAATAGTTTGTCAATTCTAGCAATTGAGTCTGAATTAGCTGCTACTATTGACTATGATAAGATGATCAACGATTTTGCGAAGATTAAAGGTCGCCGTGTTCCCTTAATTTCAAACGTGTAATTCATATTTGTTCTTAATTTTATGCTACGTATCTTGTTTCCTTTTATATTCCTATTGTTCAATAAAGATTAATTCTTTATGAGTTTACAAGAGAGTTATTGATATCATGAATCATTTTGTAATAATTAATTAAATTAATTTTAACATGTATTTATTAAATTAATTATTAATTAATTGAAAACTGTTAAAAAATTTTGGGGCGCAAAATTTGGAGTTTGCCTCAGTTGTTTCAAAACTACCGTCCGGCCCTGCTATACTTCCACTGGATGTGGAAGTAATAAAAGATTGTAATAATTCTCTGTATTATATATCGGCCTCGTCTTCATAAATAAGAGTAGTGTAAGTGCCTCATGTACGTACCAAACTTCACACATTTTAAAGACTAAAACGGTCCCCGCGCCCGCTATCGATCTTTGCCTCCCATTCCTTATTTGTGTGCCGAGCTGAACACATCGTTTTAGTTATTGTCCCGTTTTCTCCCAGCAAACCAAACCATATCATTTTAACATCATAATGATGTGATTTTTGCAACAGTGACGTCGTCATTCTTGTTTGCAACCACGTGGAAATGCCGTCACAGTGACGCTAAACGGCCGCACTCAGCCACGTCGTCAAAAGTGACTTACTTATTTTCCACTTTTCAGCCACATCAGTACCACTCATTTGTGATATAGATATGATCATATTGTGAACAAAAAATATATATTATAACAATTTGAATGTTACCGCCCAATTACTTTTAAAATAAATAAAAAGAATTTATATCAACAAATAAATCTACTTTTATATTACGAAAAAATAGCTCCATTGAAACTTAAAAATCACTGATTAAAGATTAATATTTTATATCCGGCTCCAAAAAATGATGAATTTTTGAATAAATTATGTTTCCTCATTGAATTTTTTATTGTTTTTTTACCGAAAAAAATTATTTCAATAAAGTCGGCTGACATTTTATACCTTGTGTGTGATTTTACATTCTGAAAAACTTTTTCTCATTTTTTTTTTCAATATGAAAAATAAAGGTGAACTTATATTATTTCTTAAATATTTGTTTCAAAATCCTCCTGCATACCTAAAATTATTCTCGTTGCATAATATAGTTACATATATAATTAGCTGTATATGAGAATATAATTTTAGATATACAGGGTGATTTGTAAACAAATATTTAAGAAATAAGTACACCTTTATTTTTTTAAATGAAAAAAAAATAAAGAGAAAAGTTGTTCAGAATGTAAAATCATACACTAAGTGTAAAACGTCAGCCGACTTTGATGAAATAATTTTTTTCGATTATATACAATAAACAATTCAATATGAGGAAACATAATTTATTCAAAATTAATCATTTAATATTGGAGCCAGGTATAAATATAAATCTTTCATCGTTATTTCATTGAGTTATTTTTTCGTAATATAAAAGAAGATTTATTTGTTGCAAAATAGATTCTTTTCATTTATTTTAAAATTAATTCAGCGGTAACATTCAAGTTGTTATAATATACATTATAAAGCCATATAATTTATTAACAATTCATTTTTTATTTTAATGGCTTACTTCAGACAAAAAATTTCATCAAAGTAGCCTGATATTGCTGAAATTTTACACAAAAAAGTATATTTCACATTCGCTTTACTTACCTTTTTCTTAAATTTTTCTTGAGATTTCGGAAAATATATAAAAAGGCAGTTCATATATAATCGTTTGATATTTGCTTATAAATCTTGCATATATCACTAGATATTTTAATCGTTTTATAGCACATATATTACTCACTAAAGTGGGGCCCCAGAAAATGTCTCTAAGTAAAATAATAGAAATTAAATTTAAAAATATAAAAAGTATTAAATAAATTTGAAGTGATCAATGAAACAAACATTTCCGAAACTATATATATTCAAGATATGATTACAGGTATGCCTTATAATATAAATTCACCTAGCTATTTCTTTCTTGATCTTCTTTGATCCCTATAACGGATTAAGTGTCACAATTATCTCATAGTCAAAGTCTGCTGTGGCTGGAACTATTTTTCATGCCACATCTAAAAATTTATAAAAAATTAATTATCACAATTTAAAAATGTTTAATAATATTTGGTATCATTTATGTCAGTAAAAATAATGTTAAAAGTTGAGTATTGGTAGTGGTAATTTCAAGTTCAACCACACACTCGTTTTGTTATTAAAGTAAAAAACCGCTGCCCAAGGAATCATTACTTCCACATCCAGATTTTCTATCCAAGTCTCTCATAACGAAAAAATTTTGTATGTGAAAATAATTGTTTATAGAACTTTAATAATATAATATTTGAAATCGTCTACCCCAAAAACTCATAAAACGATATCCCACACGGTAGTGGGGTGGGGGTGGTGATAAGGGGGGGTAGTAGTGGGGGTGAATAAGGTAAAAAAATATTTGGAGACTTTTGGTTCTTGTACACACACTAAATCACAATTGTATTTTCATCTCCTTTAATAATGGGGGTGGTAATGGGGGTGGCTAATGCTAATGCCAAAAAGTTTTTTTAAACCTTAGCTTCTCTTGTATCACTAAATACCAATTTTATGGACTCTTACCTGCTTGATTTACCGATTTACCCCCAATCTACCCTCTATTTACCACATTTTACCCCCCTTTATCCCCCTTCGACGGAATAAGATGAAAATATAATCTAGTTCCAGATCCCGTTAAAGTACATACGTGTACCAAATTTCAAGTCAATACCTTAAACGATTCCAGAGTAAACGTGGGCACAAAAAAAGTTACAGAACGACAGACAGAATTTTTTTTGCTCAAATTTAAAATCTCGACGGTTCATGACATTCTAAGCCTATCTGAACAATAAAAATTTTCAAAAAGTTTTTTGTCGTTACCATACTTCCACTGGATGTGGAAGTAATTAAATTTAATTTTAATACCTTACATCTTTAGAACAACTTCATTGACACTATTGAAAAAATAAAAAAAAGACGACGATTGAAAATAAACTACTATTTTGTAAAACATGAATTAGCAATAAAGATACGAATTCAGAATTTGATTCTAGCAGGGCATGCAGAATACGGTTCTAAAATTATTTAAACTTTGTATCACTCTTTATTCGTGGACACCATATGAATTCTATCTCTAGCAAAATAATAAAGTTTCGATGAGACTTAAAATAAGACACTTAAGTATACACTAAATTAAAAATTAAGCAAAAAAAAACTGAAGGTGAAGTTTCTCATTACCAAAACGAGTATTTCAATATGAAACAATAGAGAATATATTTTTTTTATAGAGCTTTATTATAGCTACAGAAAAATTGGTAAAAACAACAGTTTGCACAAAATTCAAATGGAAAATGTCTAAGATTTTAGAACTTATATAAACTTACCATCTTTTCTCTCATTATACTGCCACTGCCAGAAGCCCCACGAACGAACATAGTTTTAATTGTCTATTATAACATTCTAAAATATCAAAAAATGTATAAGTACCTAAATTATTCCAGTTAAATAGGGAGGATTAGAGGAAAAAAACTGATAGGTACCTAAAGTTTTGAAACTTGGCAGAGATGTTCATTAAGGCCCACTGTTTAAACATTCTTAAAGTCGTCAACTCTATCTCTTACGCTCGCGCCGCCATCTTGAAAAAATGGTGCTCAGATTAAGTTTTTTTTCTTATATCTCGCTAACCATTAGAGATATCGAAATTAAGTCTCCAATAAAAAGTAAAGCTTATAAAATTCTCTACAAAAGATGTAATATAATATTTTCCCGTATCTATTATTATCATCTTCTAAAATAGGAAATTACATTTGATCAACACATTTCTAAACCAGAAATCACTCGTAAAAAAAAATTCATGTTATTATGTTAATTCTAGAATTCCCAATAACTTTAAAATATCCATCGAATATCTGTTTGTCAGTCTGTCAGTTTGTCCATCTGTCTCTCTGTACGACACTTTTTGTGAGTATGATAATTTAAAAGAGAAGAGTCCAATTTTATTGAAATTTGAACAGTAAGTTAGTGTTAACTAAAGGAAGAACTCTATTGATTTTGAAAAAAATCGATTAGTAAATATAAAGGTTATAAAACATTTTATGAAAAAAAGGCATGTGAAGATTGTGATGATGAGATGCTAAAAATACAGAGATACTGCACAGTATACTGACCAACGTTTCGACAATCAAGATGGTATCATCGGGAGATCATTAAAATTGCAAGTACATATGTCACTTAAACCTACAATCATAACATACTTACTGATCGATTTTTTTTTAAACGCTGGGGTTCTTATAGCTAACACTAATTTATTGTCCAAATTTCAATAAAATCAGACTTTTCCTTTTTAAGTTATTTACCTTACAAGAGACATGACGGACGGGGAGGTAGACGGACAGACGAACGGACTGACAGAAAAGACATTTTGAAAGTTGTCCCGTATTTTATGACAATACAATGATATATTTTTATTATATAAGAGTGATATTCACAATTGTTGAAACGTGTCGATGAAATGCATATACCTAACACTTTTTGTACAGAATTTTATAAGCTTTATTTTGTATATAAACATAATTTCGATATCGCTAATGGTTAGAAAGATATAAGCAGTAAACTGAATCGAACCGCCATTTCTCCAAGATGGTGGCTCAAGCGCAACAGTTTGGGCTGGGGACTTTTAGTATGTTGTTGCGGGGGCCTAGGCCCACTTATAAAAGGGGGCCCCAAAGGCTGCTAAACCTCGAACGCAGGGTAGGGTGGTCACCCTGTGCCCTGAACAAAATTTTAATATTTTACGTGCAGTACCCCCTCTGCAATAAGCTAGTGAGGAGGAAGTCTCACACGGCCGACTACTCAGGTCCTTGGGGGTGGCTTCGATAATTGGGGTGGTGTAGGTGGTCAGATATAAAAGACAACGTCGTTCTAATTTAACATTTAATGCAATATCAGGGTACGTAGTACAAAATCTTTCACAATTATCACCGATAACTCGGTACGCAGTACAAGTGTCACAATATATTCTAATAAGTGGGGCCCACACGCTTAACCTAATATACACAAAATATCTTACAAAATAATAAATCCTTTAAAAATGTACAAAAGGTCATATGCCAGAAGCGTGACAAAACTACATTTGACCCAAGATACGTTAAAACATAAAATTACTTAAAATTATTGACATCTATTTGTGAAATAAGGCAATGCTATTAAGTGAGTGAAGTGACGATACACAAAATGTACCAAATATTACTGAAATCTAATGTGTTACTGAGATTTACGTTACAAGCAAAATATTATCAATATTCCTTGAAAATGGACGTGGACGTTGAGTAGATGTACCGGATCCCTCGTTATAGAGAATATGATTCCGCTTACCTTTGGTAGTGTCTGAATATCTTTTCCCGTCCTACCAGGGTAGCGTAATTCAGGGTGATAACAGCCGCAGGTGGTAGACCATCTACGTAGAGTCTAAGGTAACATGCCGAGATCCCCAGTACCATACATACACAACATGTCAGTCAATCATCCACCATCTAGACGCCAAAATCTGGACTAGAGGTTGAAACTAAGGTCAGGCTGGAAGTCCCTCGTAAAGTGTAGGATGTGACATAAAAGCTCAAGTGGAATACCAGTAACAGGTCCAAGTAAAATCATAAGGTATCCATCCAAATAGCCATAAACCAACAAATAGATCCCAATACTTGTAATATACTCAACAATGAACAACTAACGAACGAACAAATCAACAGACAAACAAACAAGCAAACAAACAAACAGCCCTGCAATAAAATAAATAACCTAAATTACGAATCTATTTCAAGTGGGTTTTCAGAGACGTACCTGAGATGTGATGTGGGCTGAAAGAGGTCCTTTGCCGTCAAAATGGCACTCCAAAATCTTGCATTCAAACGATGCCATTTGCTTTGAAAATTGACTTTATTCGGAAAATCCGTAGCTGCATTTCCCAAAACGATACTCCAAACCAAATGAAAATACAACTAATCTTGTCGTGATGAATACTTAATCCCATAAATGGAGCAAAACTTACAATATTGCTAAAACTCGTATTCAGACGACTCAATCTTCAAGCAGCAAAAGGAAAAATGACCAAGAAGAAAATGTCCTCTATCAAAAATGTCAAGTTCTTGTCTTCCGTCTCGGTACGTTCAGAATTTCTACTCCACGGCGCACCCCACAACTAGAATAGATTTTCCTAACTTCGTTTATATCCACAAATATTATCATAATATACTTTGAAAGCCGTCTCCTCATAAATCTACCCACCAAAGAAGGTTTAATCAACAATACTGGCCATTGTAGAAGCTTTACAAGGGCGTTTTTGCAATGCACTCTCTTAATGAATATCCGAACGCACTCACCCATACTACCTGTATCAAAGTATATTAAATGACTAAGCCATTAGGTACTGCTATTATGCAACCAGTTATACTCTATTAATTCGCGAGAGACGGTATCAATAGGCTCAAATGTACAATAAAATTTGGGAAAATAATGAAAATTAGTACATAAATTTCTGGCCATTATTAAATGTGAAAATCGACCGTAACACCCCCCCAACTTAAAGAGGATTACCTGTAATTCTCTCAATACAATTTGGGCCTTAAAGCTTAACACTCACAAGAGCAGTTCGAGAAGAGTCGGAAAAGTAAGACAATAAAACTTGTATAGTATTTACATATACAAGAAACCACCGGAAAAGTCGCCTTAGCACTCGGTAAAGTCATCACCACCCCCGAGGTCAGTCATCAAAAGTCCACGTGTAGTCAAAAAAATACGAAAAGGATGAAAGATGATTTGACTCACATTCATTCTGCGCTTGATCAAGGAGCAGGAAAAGCCTCGGTAATGAATGTTGCCAGGCAGCACACACAAACTTATGAAAACCCCACCCGGAAGAAATTATGCTTCACCCAGTGTAAAACGGAAAAGACAGTATAAGGAAAGAAAAGATAAAATGTGTCAGGAGAGGACTCAAAAATCAGTCTCCACAGACGCTGTGGTGGAACGCCTGAGCAACTTTATAGTGGTTGCCAGTACTGAAATTGGAGAAGGCATAATACCTAAACCACGATACAGAAAGCTAACTAACTAACTAACTGCCTATACTTGACAGTGGGAGAAAGTATCCAGACTGTTAAGTTAACAAAAAAAAATATTGGATATAGCTCCAAAGGGCTGAAACTAGAATACGTTATGTACTTCTAGGTGACAAAAGATCCATCATTTGGGAATACTCCTGCGTCAGGCGCGATGAGCAATCTTTCGATCGGACGATAGGTCAAGGGCTGAGGTGAAACGGGGAGGAAGACCTGCCTCTAAAAAGACTGTCAGACGACCTAAGCCCATACTGACGAACAAGCCCCCTTACCGATGTGTCCGTTCGACCCTCCTTGACGATCTGTCATTGAAGACAGTCCAATCGAAACCAGCTCATCCCCATCCCGGAAGCAAGTTCCCTAATGGTTACAAAAAAAATACCCTACTACACAGGACAACGACACCATACTTACTCACTAAACCTTAGACATAAAGAAAAGACAGACGATATTCGGTAACAAAATTGCCAAACGGTAACTATTACTTTAGTGATGACACAAAATTAGATACGACAGACTAGATCGGTATTTAACAGAACACTACATAGGCAAAGATAAGATAACATAGGTTTTAACTCGAGATAAGAATCAGAGAAATATAGAAAATTAGAAAACAGAGAGAGAAAAAAAGACAATCACAAATAAGAATGACGTTGTTATGTCATATTTGTTGATGTCTGCCAAGTGCATGAAAATTCACCCAAGATGTTCTTTAGATCATAAGAGACGAAACCGTATTTCGACAGCAGACCCCACTGAACTACAAAATCCCGGTAAGGCACGATAATGAGTCCTTTGCCAAATACTCCACACGAAATAATAACACTTCGGTAGCCGACAACCATTCCTTTTCACCCAGACAACAACCTGGCGAACTTCACCCACTTGGTTGGCATCAAATGCCTAAGTGCAGACGCCCAAGACGAATGCAACCGGCAAAACGTGGCCCACCCTACAACCCTTGGATAAAGAGACCTTCATCCAGCCGGAAAACATAAGGAACAGAAATAACAAAAAATGTAACTGATAAGTAACCCCGATAACAGAATGTACGCTAAAATTACCCTAATAACTATCTAATACCGATCTAAACACCGAATAGCTAACAGCTCAAGATTGCTATTCTTCGTCATCTCGTGGATCTAACTTTAAATCCTTTATGTGCCATTCCCCTCTAGAGTCCCCGTTTGAATCTTTCAGCTCATACCGAATGGACGATAGTTTCTTTGAAACCTGGAAGGGACCTATAAACTTAGGCGCAAGTTTCGCTGTAAAATAATTGGCTGCGTTCGAAAGAACGTAATTTCGTAGCCAAACATAATCACCTACGGCTAATTCTACCGGTCTCCTACGCAAGTCATAGCGTCGCTTAGAACGTTGATATGCGAGATCCAGACGTTTTTGGACATCTCTGAACAGAGGTTCGAAAGCTTCCGAGCGATTTAGAGCAGACGGTTGGTCGTCTCGAAGAGGATGATTGTGTTGGTCTCCACTTATAATATGTTCTCGACCGAAGTTTATGAAGAACGGAGTATGACCTGTGGCCTCATGTTTCTGAGTACGTATCGCACATCCAACCTTGGGTAAGAGTTTGCACCATTGCCTCTGGTTATCTGAGACATATGACCTCAGCATCGTTTTCAAAACGGCGTGCGTCCGTTCAATTGGATTGGATTGCGGATGATATACAGGATTGAATGAGATCTTACACTTATAAGCTTCGCACATCTTCGCGAGCACTTTGCTAGTAAATTGAGCTCCGTTGTCGCAAATCAGATACTCAGGGACGCCGAACACAAGAAATACGCTTTCCTCAATATGCC
Organism: Rutpela maculata; assembly: GCA_936432065.2. NCBI lineage: Eukaryota > Metazoa > Arthropoda > Insecta > Coleoptera > Cerambycidae > Rutpela > Rutpela maculata. Next base: position 206,124,000 of record OW386285.2, read on the forward strand.
TCTTAATGCTTGCCGCCGTAGCCTTGCGTAATGGGAACAAAAAGATGAATTTCGTAAAGTAATCCGAAACCGTGAGAATATGCGTGTATCCTCCAGAAGACCGAGGTAGTGGTCCCACCAAGTCACAACTTAGAACCTGAAATGGCCTAGTGATGGGTGGTCGTCGCCCCATAAGACTAGCTGGCGCTTGTCTCAGAGGTTTACAAGCAATACACACAGTACAGTTCCGCACATACCTAGCTACATCAGCACGCATCTGCGGCCAATAATACCTTGCCTTTACTCTTTCGTACGTCTTATATATGCCTGCATGACCTGATGTTTCTGCATCGTGATTCTCCCGAATAATCTCCACGCGTTTGTTTTTTGGAACGACCACTTACCAAGCTTCGGTTGGGCCTGCCAAATCTGGATAGGCCACAGGGATATGTTTAAGTAGCTGCATATCGCGAACGCGCCATTGTCGATAACGTAACGGGTGTTCCTGCACAGAACGCAACATTTTAGAATACCACCTATCTTGGGCGATATGCTGTTGCACCAAGTCAACCTTTGGGTCCGATTCGTCCTGAGGGACGGAACGAGACAACATATCCGGTACAACATGCTCCTTGCCTTTACGATGGACAAGATCATAGTCAAATTGTTGCAGGCGAACCGCCCAACGTGCTAAACGACCTGTAGGCTCTTTCAAATTATTCAACCAAAGGAGACTCGCATGGTCCGTCACGACGGTGAATTTAGACATTTCTAGGTACGGGCGCAGCTTCTCCACGGCCCACAAAACCGCTAAACATTCACGTTCTGTTACGGAGTAGTTGCGTTCGTTTCTACTGAGTGACCTACTCAAATAGCAGATAACTCGCTCACCATCAGGGTACTGCTGTGAGAGTACGGCCCCGACGGCATGTGAGGACGCATCAGTCTGAACCTGAAATGGCAGCGTGAAGTCTGGACAACTGAGGATGGGTGCAGTCACTAACGAATTTTTAATTGACTGAAACGAGTGTTCACACTCATCGGTCCAATCCCAACGACTCTTCTTACGCAATAAATTTGTCATGGGCGCGATAACCTCCGAGAAATTTGGTATAAACCTGGAATACCAAGCGGCAGTCCCTATAATTTGACGTACTTCCGTAACGTTGCGAGGCGAAGGCAAATTCAGAATCGCACTAACTTTGTCAGGATCCACATGTAACCCTTGACTATCCACGCGGTAGCCTAGATATTTAAGCTCCCCCAAACAAAACTTGCATTTATCCCTCGATAACGTCAACCCTGCCTTGAGAAGACGATTAAAGATTTCTTTCAAGGTTTGCACATGCGTTTCGAAAGTCGGTGTGACGACAATTATGTCATCGAGGTATACGAAGACATAAGGTTCAAGCTCTGGACCGAGAACTCTGTCAATCAAACGCATCCAAGTAGCCGGAGCATTAGATAAACCGAACGGCATACACTTGAATTGAAACAACCCACGACCGGGAACCGTAAATGCCGTATATTCTCTAGAATCCTCAGCGACAGGAACCTGATGATACGCAGATTTGATGTCCAAGGAACTAAGATAACGGGCGTTACCTAACTTGCTCAAAATTGCTGAGACAAACGGGATAGGATACGCATCCTTTTTGGTAACCTTATTCAGGCGACGGTAGTCAATACAAAGGCGAAATGTGTTATCTTTCTTAGGTACCAAGAGGATAGGACTCGACCATGCCGATTGAGATCTCTCAATGATACCTTCCTCGAGCATGCGTTGCACTTCCTCGTCTATGTGCTTTTGCACCGCAGGCGATACTGGATAATACCGTTGCTTAATTGGCTCAGAGTCCGTTAAAATTTTATGTTCTAGCAAAGTTGTGCGTCCCAGTTTATTGCCTACTCGGTCAAAATAAGCGGTGACCACTTCTTCGAGTTCCAACCTCTGCTCTTTCAGCAGCGTGTCTTCGGCGCAAACCGAATTGACTTGAATGGAGGGCGCATCACTATCGAATGTCCAGCAACCGTTTCTTAAGTTTGGAATGATACCCATTTCAACCCAAAAATCTATCCCGATAATAAGAGTATGCGGTAAATCTGGTACGACCAAGACCTCAATGACCTTAACTTTATCTAGCAATTGCATAGGCACATGATAGCGTCCCACAATTTTACATGATTGATTGTTCGCGACAGTAACTTGACTAGTACTAGAGGTGTCCATCATCGGTAAACCTAACGTACGTAGCAACGTCCATCCAGGTTGTCCGACAACCGTCTTAGAAGCTCCCGAATCAAGAAGACCCTTGAACTCACGGACTAAAATTTTGACGTCTAAATATGGACGCTGATCAGAGTCCATATGCCCCAAAATAAAGTCTAGCACTGGCTTTGTACGCGCAATCACATCTAGTCTGCGATGTTGTTGGACCGAGGCAAATCTATCCGAGTTCACATTTCGGCCCGTCTGTGACCCGGAGTGTCGTTTCCCGAACATTTTGGGCAGGTAGCAATAGTAACATTTGCGTGACCGCAGCGATAGCAATAACGCTGACGCGGTTGGTTGCACTCGCGGTGCAAATGTCCAGAACCACGACAATTCCAACATAGACTTGCAAGTCCGCGTGACGGCTGTTCTGTAGACGCACGAACCGGATTTACCGGTAGAATCCCCTGCAGTGTCCCTAGGACCAACATCCATAGATGCGACCCCGTGTGAAAATCGCGAATAATTAAAGGCAAGAGTAGGCTCTAACATGGCTCGATAATTAGTGGACGGAGGAGTTACCTGTTGTGTGTGAAGGTGTATTTCTTCAAGGTTACGACATGACTCCAGTAAATCATCAATTGTTAGTATCGGTCTGTCCGCCCATTGTGAAGCTAAGTGCATTTGTAGATAAGGAAGGAGTCGTTCTCGAATGATCTGAACTCGTTTGCGCTCTTCCGGCTGTTTAGACAACCGGTTGAAATAATTCTCCATCGCGGCGATATATACCATGACAGGTTCAGGATTGCCTTGGGTTCGCTTTTTAAGCTCTTCCCAAATATCCCTTTCATGATGATAAGGTAAGAACGCCGATTTAAGTTTAACCACAAGTTCATCCCAAGATCCTACTTTATCCTTAGCAAACGACCGATACCAAATTAATGCATTCCCTGTAAAAAGTTCTGCGGCAGCTAAATATAACTGTTCTTTAGTCGCCCCGCGCGATACACGTAGTTCCTCTACTCTCTCTAAGAAATTGAAAATACTACCTTTCCCATCAAACCTCAGATTCCATTTACTAACCGCAATTGGTTTACCAGAATAAGTCGATTCGTAAAAATTTCCCCTATTCGTTGGTCGCGATACATTTACATTCCTAGACGTCCCTAATAATCCTTCTGATTGCGTAACGTTACCCCTAAGACTTGTATTAGCCGTTAACGCTGAACTTGGAGAACTAGATATAACCTGTGGTACACTCCTGAAAGTTACCCGAGGCCTATTTGTTTGCAACTCAATCAAATCCCAGAATTCGCAATTCCGATACGATCCTGTGGACTGTTCTCGGTAGGTAAGACTGAAGAAGAACCCCCATGAGCCGAGTCATGCATGACTTCCGGAAGTAATGGATTGTCGGTATCAAGCAAAGAATATTCTGCGTTTGTCCTATTGACGCTAGTATCTCTGGTATCCTGTGAAGGCCCCTGCGATTGTGAATTCGGCTGTGATTCCATCAAATTCCCGACATTGTCAATCAGCTGCATACAACGCGCCATTAAATTTACTTTATCCCGGTTTTTATTTTCCGATAAATCTGTTAACCTCGAGAGTCGACCATTAACATAAAGCAATCGTGTATGAATGCGTGAATGCTCATTGACTTTATTGGACATATCAAAGTTCTCTACATCGGTACCGAGTTGTTGTATTTTCCTATCACAGATATCTAATTCCCCTTCAATGTCTAATTCAACATCTGGACAATTTGTTGAAAATCCTAACCGTTCACACCGTATTAACCCCCTTAAAGTACTCCGCTTCTCCGCTACTGTACCTTCTGAAGATAAACCTCTTATAGAAAGCTCATACGACAACTCGTCTCCCAATAAACGATTAATTTCCATTGTGAAGGATAATGTTATATAAAAGCACAAAAGAAAAAAGTTCTAATCCCGATATCCCGAATATTTATAGCCTAGAACGAGGCTGTTAGCATTCAAATAACCAATCAATATAGCAGCAGAAAAAAAATAAAAAAAAAAATTAATATCTGGCACTTACTAATCAATAATCTCCCCCTTCCAAGAAGAGAGTGTATATATACACGAAAAAAAATATAACATAAACTCTATACGTAAAATAGTACCTGCAAAAAAAATATAACCGAACCTGCAATGATATTGACTAAGTATTCAAGTAAGTAAGCACTACTATCATATATAGCAAAGTCTGTAATAAATATTAACTAAATGATCAAGTAATAAGTACCAGCTAAGTAAATAAGTACTAATATAATAAATGAAAAAAATCAGTAACTAAAATGACTACGTGACTAAGTATGATCAACCGTGACTACGTACCTCTGTACCGCCAGTTCCTACACTATCAGAAGTCAACCCCAGATACCATCAAGAACGAATGGGCGCCATTGTTGCGGGGGCCTAGGCCCACTTATAAAAGGGGGCCCCAAAGGCTGCTAAACCTCGAACGCAGGGTAGGGTGGTCACCCTGTGCCCTGAACAAAATTTTAATATTTTACGTGCAGTACCCCCTCTGCAATAAGCTAGTGAGGAGGAAGTCTCACACGGCCGACTACTCAGGTCCTTGGGGGTGGCTTCGATAATTGGGGTGGTGTAGGTGGTCAGATATAAAAGACAACGTCGTTCTAATTTAACATTTAATGCAATATCAGGGTACGTAGTACAAAATCTTTCACAATTATCACCGATAACTCGGTACGCAGTACAAGTGTCACAATATATTCTAATAAGTGGGGCCCACACGCTTAACCTAATATACACAAAATATCTTACAAAATAATAAATCCTTTAAAAATGTACAAAAGGTCATATGCCAGAAGCGTGACAAAACTACATTTGACCCAAGATACGTTAAAACATAAAATTACTTAAAATTATTGACATCTATTTGTGAAATAAGGCAATGCTATTAAGTGAGTGAAGTGACGATACACAAAATGTACCAAATATTACTGAAATCTAATGTGTTACTGAGATTTACGTTACAAGCAAAATATTATCAATATTCCTTGAAAATGGACGTGGACGTTGAGTAGATGTACCGGATCCCTCGTTATAGAGAATATGATTCCGCTTACCTTTGGTAGTGTCTGAATATCTTTTCCCGTCCTACCAGGGTAGCGTAATTCAGGGTGATAACAGCCGCAGGTGGTAGACCATCTACGTAGAGTCTAAGGTAACATGCCGAGATCCCCAGTACCATACATACACAACATGTCAGTCAATCATCCACCATCTAGACGCCAAAATCTGGACTAGAGGTTGAAACTAAGGTCAGGCTGGAAGTCCCTCGTAAAGTGTAGGATGTGACATAAAAGCTCAAGTGGAATACCAGTAACAGGTCCAAGTAAAATCATAAGGTATCCATCCAAATAGCCATAAACCAACAAATAGATCCCAATACTTGTAATATACTCAACAATGAACAACTAACGAACGAATAAATCAACAGACAAACAAACAAGCAAACAAACAAACAGCCCTGCAATAAAATAAATAACCTAAATTACGAATCTATTTCAAGTGGGTTTTCAGAGACGTACCTGAGATGTGATGTGGGCTGAAAGAGGTCCTTTGCCGTCAAAATGGCACTCCAAAATCTTGCATTCAGACGATGCCACGTGCTTTGAAAATTGACTTTATTCGGAAAATCCGTAGCTGCATTTCCCAAAACGATACTCCAAACCAAATGAAAATACAACTAATCTTGTCGTGATGAATACTTAATCCCATAAATGGAGCAAAACTTACAATATTGCTAAAACTCGTATTCAGACGACTCAATCTTCAAGCAGCAAAAGGAAAAATGACCAAGAAGAAAATGTCCTCTATCAAAAATGTCAAGTTCTTGTCTTCCGTCTCGGTACGTTCAGAATTTCTACTCCACGGCGCACCCCACAACTAGAATAGATTTTCCTAACTTCGTTTATATCCACAAATATTATCATAATATACTTTGAAAGCCGTCTCCTCATAAATCTACCCACCAAAGAAGGTTTAATCAACAATACTGGCCATCGTAGAAGCTTTACAAGGGCGTTTTTGCAATGCACTCTCTTAATGAATATCCGAACGCACTCACCCATACTACCTGTATCAAAGTATATTAAATGACTAAGCCATTAGGTACTGCTATTATGCAACCAGTTATACTCTATTAATTCGCGAGAGACGGTATCAATAGGCTCAAATGTACAATAAAATTTGGGAAAATAACGAAAATTAGGACATAAATTTCTGGCCATTATTAAATGTGAAAATCGACCGTAACAATGTTTAATAGTAGGTAAGTCTTAATGAACATATTTGCCAAATTTAAACACTTTATCAGTTTTTTTCGTCAAACGTCGAAATTTGTTCTAATTTGACTGGGGTATTTATATTATAAATATAATTAGACAATTCTCGGATTCGGGTACTAAAATAATATACTAGAGCAAAATAAAATGATGGGTAATAATTAAAGCAAATATCATATAATATGACTGCATTTTGTCGTCAATTGGTAATAAAACAATTATCAGTAGGTATTTAAATCAAAAATAACCTAAATATGCTCTCTATATATTTATATTTTATTTATCTCTCTTTTATACTGTTTTTATAAATATAATGAAATTTAAATATAAAAGTGTACCTATATTTTACCAATTAATTGATAGCACACAAAAGGTACCGGGCCTGGTGCACTTTAGGTACCTATCTCCGATTTTTCAAATTTTCTAACAAGTAATGCATAGAGTATAGCAAATAGAGCACATTTAAGCAAAAAAAATTTATAGATGAACCATAAATTGACAAAAAAAAAATGTGAAAGTTACGGGACCAGTTAGCGACAAGAGGTGCTAGGTGGAGTAATAGTGGATTGTAAAGGGGTATAGGGAGTCGAAACGTATTGGTGCATATATTTAAGTAGGTAGTATATTATTGTCCTTGCCCTATATAATTTTCGAAATGGCAATACATTTACTTACCTCGGCTCGAGCCGAGATAAGTAAATGTATTGCCATTTCGAAAATTATATAGGGCAAGGACAATAATATACTACTTAAATATATGCATTAGTATGTTTCGGCACCCTAAAATTTATGATTTATGTGTATGTTCCTTTTTTTAAATACTGAAAAGCAACATAGGTTACGGGGCAATTGCAATACTTTATTGTGATAGTACTTACTTTCATTTGTATGATTTACAATCTACTGTTACTCCACCTTTTCGCTCCCCGGTCTCGTAACTTTCACTTTTTTTTTCTCATAATTTATGATTCATACATAATTTTTTTTGCTTAAATGTGCCCTATTCACTATATTCTATTCATTACTTGTTAGGAAATTTGAAAAATCGGAGATACCTAAAGTGCACCAGACCCATGTCACCAAACATGAAAATTACAGGCAAGGTATAAAATAAGAATACAACATTTCATAGTAACAATGTAGCTACTTACCTTTACGTAAAAATGTGTTGATATTTACCAAACAAAAACCAAAAACATTAAAACTAAAGTTTATTGACGTCGTTAATAGAACACAGACAAGTGTAAACTGGAGATGACAGATGACTGGAGAGTAGTAGTACTAGACTAGTGGCGCTGCCGGCGGTGGTCGCTATTTAGTAAGAGATGGCGACACCAAAGTGAGTGGTGGCTCAGTTAGTTACATCCACGTTTTAAAATGTATCATTAAAATGATGTGGTGATTGTGGACATCCCAATCTCCACCGACATGGGAGTGGTTATAATGTGAACGTTCTGAAACGGTCCAAAGAGTGTCATCACGGTGATGTGATGCTTTGCCATTTACAAAATCCACTAAAATGTGAGTGGCTATAATGTGGATGTGGCAGAGTGTGTTTACTGGGCTGTTGTGCGGTTTAACTTGTTTTATTGTTTCTCAGTTTCTTGTCTCGTTTTAAGGGATGCCTAGGTAGGCATTCGTGAAAAGACACAGCAGAATTAGTAAACAAATTGGAATAGAGTTCGGTGAATTATAAAGTCGCGGCGGCGGTCGACATGAATCGTCGCCATCTGTAAAAACATAGTTAAGGAGATCAGTACCGCCAGGGGCGTACTGTTGGAAGAAAATATTTATGGAAATATAATTTTTTATTAAACATGCCGTTGATGCTATCGATTAATTAACATGTCATGTCTGTCTGTGGTGACATTATGTGTTTCTTGGTAACACTGATAGGTGAACTGGTGACAAGATTTAATATTGGAAGAATTATTTATGCAAATAAAATTATGTTTATGGTGACATTATGTGTTTATGACAACACTGACAGGTGAATTTGTCTATGGTGGCAAGCTTTCACATTGAAGGAAATTATTTATGCAAATAAAATTATGTCTATGGTGACATTATGTGTTTATGACAACAATGACAGGTGAACTTGTCTATGGTGACAAGCTTTCACATTGGAAGAAATCATTTACGCAAATAAAATTATGTCTATGGTGACATTATATGTTTATGACAACACTGACAGGTGAACTTGTCTATGGTGACAAGCTTTCACATTGAAGGAAATTATTTATGCAAATAAAATTATGTCTATGGTGACATTATGTGTTTATGACAACAATGACAGATGAACTTGTCTATGGTGGCAAGCTTTCACATTGGAAGAAATCATTTATGGAAATAAAATTATGTCTATGGTGACATTATGTGTTTATGACAACACCGACAGGTGAACTTGTCTATGGTGGCAAGCTTTCACATTGGAAGAAATTTTTTATGCAAATAAAATTATGTCTATGGTGACATTATGTGTTTATGACAACACTGACAGGTGAACTTGTCTATGGTGGCAAGCTTTCACATTGGAAAAATTTTTTATGCAAATAAAATTATGTCTATAGTGACATTATGTGTTTTTGACAACACTCACAGGTGAACTTGTCTATGGTGGCAAGCTTTCACATTGGAAAATAAAATTATGCAAATAAAATTATGGTTATGGTGACATTATGTGTTTATGACAACACTGACAGGTGAACTTGTCTATGGTGGCAAGCTTTCACATTGGAAAATTTTTTTATGCAAATAAAATTATGTCTATGGTGACATTATGTGTTTTTGACAACACTCACAGGTGAACTTGTCTATGGTGGCAAGCTTTCACATTGGAAAATAAAATTATGCAAATAAAATTATGGTTATGGTGACATTATGTGTTTATGACAACACTGACAGGTGAACTTGTCTATGGTGGCAAGCTTTCACATTGGAAGAAAATTTTTTATGCAAATAAAATTATGTCTATGGTGGCATTATGTGTTTATGGCAACACTGACAGGTGAACTTGTATATGGTGGCAGGCTTTCACATTGGAAGAAATTGTTTATGCAAATAAAATTATGTCTATGCTGATATTATGTGTTTATGACAACACTGACAGAAAACTTGTATATGGTGGCTAGCTTTCATACTGGAAGAAATTATTTATGCAAATAGAATTGTCTATGGGGACATTATGCGTTTATGACAACGCTGACAGGTGAACTTGCCTATGATGGCAAGCTTTCATATTGGAAGACATTAGGTGTTTATGACAACACTGACAGGTAAACTTGTCTATGGGGGCAAGCTTTCATATTGGAAGAAATTACCTATGGAAATAGAATTCTGTCTACGGTGACATATTATGTGTTTGTGGTAACACTGACCGATAAACTTATCTAGTGTCACTAGGGTGGCAAGCTTTGATATGAAAAGAAACTATTTATGCGAATAGAAACATTAACTTACACCCATCTGCCTGTGATGGCATTATGTGGTTGGGTTAACACTATTAGGTGAACATATCTATATGATGAGGAGTGCTTATTGAAAGGAAGTAAGTAAACCTTTTATTTTCTTTGGGATTCATGTCGGTGATGATATTGATTAATTAACTTGTCACACCTATCTATCACATTATGTATTTGTTGTAACACTATAGGTGAACTGGTGTGTAATGATAATCAGTTTTCTTACTGAAAGGAAGCATTCGTGCAAATAGTAATAAGCAATTTTTTAGGTTTAGTTATTAGATTTTTATTATAACAATAATTTTCTTTTATTGAAAGAGTGTTTATGCAAACATGGTTATAACATTGATTAACGACTATCTGTCTCTGATATGTGATTGTGACAACACTTATATAGGTGGACTGGTTTGATAATGGCAAGGCCTTATCTGGTCTTTGTTGACATCTTCTGTTTCTAATAACAGAGATAGGTGAACTCGTGTATGATGACGAGGTTCCTTATAAAAAAAAAAAAAAGAAATTATTTATGTAAATAATAAGTAACATTTTGGAAATTATGTCGGTGATAGCAATGACTAATTAGCTAATCTTGGCCATTTATTTGTGATGACATTATGTGTGGGTGATAAAACACCGATGTTATCTGGAATGACAGGGTTCCCAACAAGAAACAAATACTAAGTAATTTAATGCATATATATGTATATATGTGTATATGTATATATATATATATATATGTGTACATATGTTGTATATACATATATCGACACCAGAGAGACTGTCTTCCCCCTAAGCTAAATCCTATGATTGCCGTCGTCTTTCGGAGTCGGTCATTCAAAGGGCTGTTCGCCTGGCATACTTACAGAAGCAGATTTTGACAATTTTGACAAATTTAATTGCCATTGACCATATTATGGTTTCTCTTTCTGGAAATAGGGGGGAGGGGATCGCCAGTATATCCGATATGTCAGTGATGAGAGTAGAATCTTGGTTGATATTCACCATCCAGGAACCCTTTCCTAAACAGAGTTAGTTTCTATTAATCTAAATTAAAAAATAAATAAATAAATAAATAAAAGGGCAGCATAACAACTGGTAAAAAGGTTTTGTGTGGGCTTTTTTAATTTGCCATTTCTTAAAATTTCCAGTTAGAAAGTCCTACCAAAGGAACCTAAGGAACCTAAATGGTGGTCCTCTGAATTTTAACTAGTTATGAGCTCCTTAGGTAAATTGTTAGTAAAGCTTACATCTGTAAACAACAGCATTTGTCAACGCTTAAGCCGGATGGTTCGCATCATAAACCTTAAATCTCTAAATAAATACACGGCAACTGATCACTGTAAACTAGATCACATGTTGAATTGATTAGAAAAAAGCGTTATAGCGTCGGTCAATCTTAAAAAAAAAAACAATTCTTTCTGCCCGTTATCAACTTGCACAGAAAGCATAAAAGATTCCAGTTTAACGGCGTAAACATGTCTTTTCCACCACTCACCAAAATATTTACGAATGCCACACTAGTGGTTGAAGATCCGACTTGGTTTAAACCAAACAAATAAAATATTTTTATTTTTTCTGTCGACTCTAAAATTTGTAATGCTTTTAATGAAACGTTGAACCACAGGAAAACAGAAGCTGAACACTAATATTTCCGATTCGTGTATGTATGTCCACAGGCTGTGGGTGATAATAAGATAATGTTGCGTGAAAGTACCTTGAGTATAGCACTAGGCATGCTGCTTTGACAGTACCTCCAAGTAGGGCGGATTGCCCTAGCCATAGTAAGATTAACGGCGGGATGGATTGAGGAGGTAAATACCTTGCTCATTTCTTTCAGAGACCTGTGGCAAAAGGTTCTAATTCTGGCCCAAACTATATATCTGAAGAAATAGCTGGACCCGTAACATATTTTAAAAATGCATTTTAAAATAACTGAAGATTGATATCCTTAAAAAAAAAAAGGATTAACATAAATAAATATAACATTTCAAGTTAAATTCACCCTTAACCTCGAAGAACTCACATGTTGATAATTTAATGGATCTGTATATATATATATAAAATATATATATATATATATATATATATATATATATATATATATATATATATAAACATGAAATTATAATTAAGTTATTTCAGCATAATCGATATTCGACTATATAGTAAATACAATTATCATCATGTATAATGAAACAAAAAGGGACAGTTCATTGTATCCACGGCCAAATATATAACACAGTAACATACATAACATACACTATGTTATTATTGTTGTTGATTGTTGCATTATACTTTAAACATCTACACTACTCTTATTTATGAAGACGAGGCCGATATATAATTACAAGATCAAACGAACTTACCTGAAGTGAAGTTCGATCTTGATTATATGAGGCCTCGTCGAAATAAATAAGTCCCACCCACATCCTATCTGAAAATCTACCCCGAATGCAACAATGTGGCTTTAAACAGAATGGGAGGCAAAGACCGATAGCGGGCGCGGGGACCGTTTTAGTCTTTAAAATGTGTGAAGTTTGGTACGTACATGAGGCACTTACACTACTCTTATTTATTTCGACGAGGCCTTATATAATCAAGATCGAACTTCATTTCAGGTAAGTTCGTTTGATCTTGTAATTTTCATGCAGTCTGTCCACCTGTGTTCTGTCTGATATCGTATCCTATTTTTCATTTAAAAGTGTAATAAAAGTTTAAAATAATTATCTTAAAGTACAATATTTACTTACTTATTTTCATCCATAATTAGTTGCTAGATGGTTTGAAGTTATTAACTAAGTACATTATTTGCCGTAATTCTCAAATTCAATTTCGTCCGGTTTATTATCAGATTTTACAATTCTTTCAAGTGATTCACATTTTCTCTCCAAGCTGACTTCAGTATTCAATTCTTGAGCCAAATTAATTCCTATATCGTAGGATTTGTTATAGTCCGGCTGAAATTAAGCCAGCCAATCAGAATGCAGCATTTCCCCTAAGCGGAGTATAAATTAAATTGCGACACTGAGACGCTATCAGTCATTCGCAGTGCACAATCCACGTCGCTTCGGGACTCGATCACCCACTTCTTGTTGCCTTGCATTGGACATGTAGGCACACATCACTTTTACTTATTTCTAAGTATGAAATAACTTCAAGCAATCCATTTTATTCCTCAACGGACATTTCCAGCCAGGAATCCAGCCGTTACAGACTGATGAAGCCTCCAGCGAGCACTGCTGCTAGTTTTAAAGTCCAGTAATTGCGCGTATTAAACTCGAATTCCGCGAAACGCGAAGTTAGGAGAGTTTGGCTACCTTACCACAGGTGAATTTAAATTAATATAAGGTATTAGTCGAATCGAGTTCTTTAAATGAATGAGTGACTCCTATCCATCCTTTATCCTACCAGAGCTGGGCTCAAACCCCCTCAGCTCGCAGGAGGACAAGCTGAAGAAGAAATAAATATTCTAAAACGAGCATAAGGTCTCGCAACATTTATTTTCTTATCCTAAAGTGCAATTAAACAAAGTGCCTTCAGAGACAGGACTTCTAAGGTCAAAAAACACTACAAACTTTAACCTGGGTAGCGGGCCGTCAGCCTGCAGCCCCAGTAAATCAGACATTCAGTGCATTGAACTCTCTGTGGAGGTTCAACTCAAAAAACATTAACCTAGGTCGGGGCCATCCGCCTGCCGACACCTAGTGACTTTCTTATTGAATAGAACTAGGTTCTGAATAGGACAAAAGACTTTCTTAGTTTGCTAGCCCTCTTCCAGGGAGTCCTCTAGTTTAACGGAGAGTCAGTGCCTAGACATTAAGCTACGGAGAAGCCAGCCAGCTGAGCAGATAGTGAATTTCTTTCATGTACATTTCTTGCAGCCAAGTTGCCGAGTTCCAGCCCTGCAGCAAAGGGGGATCGCTTGTGTAGCGTCGATTTACTCATTAACTAGCATTCACCAGGCCTCCAGGTGCCTTGTAGAGGTTAACTCGCGTAAATAAGTAACACAAGCCGTCTTCCCGAATGCACCACTAATAATTCACCAATAAATCTGTAACTTTTGTACCTTGAAAAAATGTAAACTTCTGTAAAGTGAATTTGTCGTTCTAACACACGTGGAAAGCATCCCCGTGGAGTCCATCGCGCTCAATTTGTTATTAACGTCATTCGGAAAAATTGCAACCTGAGGTGCGACCTTTTGCAATTCCACCACAACACGCTTCCGTTGGGGGCCAAACACAGCCTCGGACGTTCTCAATCAAAACCAACACCAACTACGCTTCGTTGTATGAGTACAAGCACTCACATACATCAAGACTAGTCTCCCAACGTCATTTCCGCGGGGTGCGAGTGAATTAATTTTCCTCGCAGCCACAAAGACAATCTTCGACGTACTTTCGAATTTCAACAGAGACAAATTTCGTGGTACTTTTGAATCTCACAAAGACGAATTTCGTGTCACTTTCGAATTTTTCTCGGCTTCGATTTCCAAGTGCGGGCCGTGTTTCGCAATGTCTCGCGCCAGCAGCAGCACGGACACCGCCCCCATTCATCTAAGAAGAGACTGGCAAAACTTACAAGAAGACCCGGCCCTCAGATTCTTTTTTCGCGACTTGACGCCAAGCCCTCAAACCACTGTCGTGACGAGCCCACACAGGAGGCAAATTTCTCCGCAAGCACACTCCGGACTCGACGTCCAGGACAGGGAACCAGAAGCTCGCGCCGGGCGATCTGGGAGGCATGGAAGCCTGACCCACACGGCGAGGCCAGCCCGCTCTCACCACAGTGCACAAGGAAGCACAGGTCAGAGCCAAGCTGGTGGAATGCAGATGCCGCAAGGTGTATGTTTCGAACAGGGACGTGGAACGGCACCTTCTTCGAGCCACAGCGACGCGCCGCTCCGAGGAGTGCACAGCCAGGTGCGTCGGGACGCTAGGGACGCAGAGATGCGAGGGCTCACCCCGGCGCTCTCACCATCAAATTTCAACCACCCCCCTACGTTTCTCCTCCGTCGAAATCAGATTCTCAGCAATTATGTCACTTAAAATATGGGAGTGCAAATATAAATCCTCCTTTTTTACCTTCCTTTGGCATTCTGAAAGTGTGAAAAAATCGTATTAAATTTTCGAGGTTTCGAACATGACATTAATAACTAATATTAAATCTTCACACTAAATTTATAAACTTGACGTTACCGTTCCCGTTCGACGATGAAATAAAAAACAATTGAAGACGTGCACGTGACGTCACACCTAACCTGAAAAATATACGTTTCTTAAAATTTACAAATATTTCGTAGCTCTTAATATTGTTAAAATTTCTGCCTGATTCACGTACTTTAAAATAAAATCTAGTTCAATGTAATGTTTATAAAGTTTTAAATAGTTTGTTTCAATAAAACAAGACACTTTTTGTAGGTTGGAAATCTAACCTATAATTATCTGTCTATTTTTATTAATCAACAGTTTTGAAAAAAATTTTGCGTGCATTTTTAAATATTCTTTTAGAGCCAGTATGGCTCCAAGCTAAAAATGCGGATACAAATATTAAAGATGAGAATAAACTTAAAAAACTTTATTTAGGGGTTATATGTTATTTGCATACTAATGAAAGTCATTCAAATAGAGAGATATGGCAGTCAGTGATACAGCACGACGTTCGCTAATTACGTTACGTTATTGATGCAAATAACGAGGCTTTGTTTTAGACTTATTGCACTGCAGTTCCATTATAGCGTATATACGTTATCTTCTTCTATCAATTTATTAATAATAGACTTAATTAAAACTGAATAAATAAACTAATTTACTATCTTTTCTCTAAAATTGAAAAAAAAAGTAGCAAAAAAACCTCAAATATATTAAAATTATCAACGTAACCTCAAAAATTTATAACAAAATAACGAGCGAACCCGGAACGAACTGACAAATAACATAAATACAGATCGGCTGATTTCAAGATTTATACTCTACAAATCTTGGGCTTCCCGATTTTCACCGAGATGAGGATGACGTCGTTTACTCGACGTTAGCTAAACGTACCGAAATTACGTCAGGCGCTAAGTTATTACCGCATGCCTTAACGCAGATTAAAGGTGCGCATGCTTAGATGTCAAATAACCCGATCCTGTAATAGCGAATGCCGTTACGTGACTATGCCATATTTCTCTAATATTGACGTTGACATCGTTTCTCACTGGATCAAAAGTTGCCGTCCGCTTGAGATGCCCAACATTTTCCGTTCCCGTTGGGCGTTTCCGTCGCCGTTCAAAGATGAAACATACAACACCTGATTGTTATTTATATCCTAAGTTGGCGTTGATGTTTCCCACAGGATCAAAAGTTGCCGTCCGTTCGATATGAACAAATTTTATGTTTTTAACGTTACTGTTGCGGGATCTCCAATGACAGTGAAGCGTTTTGTCACGTGAATGAGTTTCAAAGTGTCATTCAATTCCATGTCAACTATATTGTCCTAAATGCTTTAGAGTAAATCCGAATACATCAATATATTATAAACGAAGGTGTATCATTGTTTGTTTTAATCTACATTTGTTTGCCGGGTAAATTGTTTGGGTACTTACCATGAGCCAGGAATTTGAAATTTGGCATGGAGGTAGGGAGTACCTTTCCGATCTACTATAATTCAAAATTTTGCTAAAGTCAAAATTGCGGCTCCAATATGGCGGCCAATCTATATATGTGGAAGGCTATACCCACATTAAAACGAAGACGCTACCAAAATGGTAAGAGATATAAGAACACAGTAGAGAAGAAAGTAGAGAAGAGAGTAGAGAATTAAATTTTCTACAAAAAATTCAGCTTTTATGGTATAGGTATGCACAGGAAGTGTGTCGCGCGTCGTGTCGATTTATCGCGTTTAAACGTATATATTGCCAAAACAATAAAATATACATATGTCTTTACTCACTTTTTTATGTGAAATTTTAATATCCACAACTTTGTTCCTATAGTTTTTTTTACAGCTCTTACCATTCTCAGCTCTTCATTTTAATGTGGGTGTTACCTTCTCTATAAACATTGGCCGGCATATTAAAGTTGCCATTTCGAGTTTTGCAAATTTTTGAATTTTCGGCTTATGGAGAATGTAGTCGCCCCACCTCACGCCAAAGTTCCCAATTCATCGGCAAGTACCCAAACAATTTACCGAACGGATAAATACAAATATGTTTATCCGCATGATTTGTTTGGGCGCTTTCAGGCTTGCTTAGAACTTGAAATTTTGCAAGTAGAGGAACTAATCTGAAATCCTCAAGAAAATTAATAAAATTGGGAAATTCAAAGTGCCCGTCCCATTATGGCGACCTAACGTTGAGTCAACTTTTTCGGAACTCCCAAATTTGTATAATTCATAGATGGTCACTATTTGAATATTTGAATAGGTTTTTTTTTTAATAAAAATAGGAAAAAACTATTCATTCATTATTTTTAATTATCTTAGTGAACTCGTGTTCCACATGGTCATTTTGACAGTATACGTCCATAAATATTAAGAAATGGACGAGGCAACTGGTAAGTCGTCTAAAAACATCACGTGTTCACCAAAAGAATAAATTAGAAATATTCAAGAGATCGCAAAAATAATTCATGCAACCTGCCAGGTGCCCCGTAATTTCGTATATTTTCCTATAGTAATAGAGGACTCTTTAGAGGAGGTGGAAAAAATTGAGAGACAGATTTGTGAGGGAGAGAGCGAAAATAGAAGCCTTTAGGTAAAAGCCCCTGAAACTCAGTGGGAATATTTTAATAAAATGCCGTTTTATGCCAACTATTCCAAGCCAAGAGAGCAAGCTGGAGCAATTAGATATCCTTCAATTGTTCTAAATTTTATTCTTTTCATAGAAGAGCCACAGCGATTCCAAAATTGAGCGACCATATAGTCGTTCTACTCTTTAAATACCTATGCTTTTGTTTCTTTTAAATCACATGTTTGTAAGGATTTTTTTTTACAAATTATCATTATCAAGTTTATAATCATAAAACATCGGATACTTACGTCAGCAGAATATTCAGTTTAAATTAAACACACAGAGATTAAAAAAAAAGTAAATTTATGCAAAAGATGTATCACAAATACAATCTTTCAGTTTGACATTTTATGTAGAAAATGCAAACGTGCGAACGACGAACGTCAAAGTTTATAAATTGACTATTTTTGTGAACGTCGAACGTCGAAAGGGAACGGGATCGTCGAACGGTAACGTCAAAGTTTATAAATTGAGTATCAATCACAATCAGATATTTATCGTGACATAAAGTTTAATAGGTTATGTAATATTTTTATACCTTTTTACTTCCTTTTTATAGCCTGTATTACTCAAATAAAGCCGAACTAAATGGATAAGACACAAAGATACAAGTTTAAAATATTTCATAGAGCCACTCACAATAATTATTATTTAAATATTTGAGAAATAAAAACTATTAATGCAGATGCTGTGTGTTTAGATCACAGTTTAGATGCTTTGTGTTTAGGGTATTTGCTTTGATCAGTTTGGCCGGTCGGAAATCAAAATGGCGCTTTATTTAAATATATTAGAGACATAATATTAGGGTGCATCTTAAGGAGATTTAGAGCTCTTTATCGTATATCCGTTTTTATTTGATGTTAAACGATATTGTTAATACCAAAATGGAACCTATTCAGGATAGTCCATTGACATCCATAAAAGAATGTTCTGGTATGTACCAAAAATGAGTTGCCTTGAGGACATCCTAATATAGGAAATCCTAAAAGGTACATCCATTTTTCTATTTATTTCACGGACTGGGATATCCAGGTACATCAATTTGTCATCCCTTATCCCGATTGTGCTATGTGTTCTTTATCGCAAATTCCAAATAAGGATCATATTTGTTTAGTGTTGCTTCCAACGACATAATGATTAGGTAAACAAGCAAAATTTATCTCATCATAACGATTATTCTTAGAATATGTCTGTAATATGAAATCAAATATATTCCAGTAAGAATAATTCTAAAATATTCCGTGAGAATAACATTATAATATTAAAATATGCATATTCCAGGAATATTCTGCTGGAACCTATATATTCCAGGAATATGATACGATTATTCAGATATATACATGTCAGTGAGGAGATTTACAGAATATTCTATGATTATCTGGTGCTATCTGGGTAAGGATATGTATTAAAAAGTATTAACAAGGAATTACATCGAATCATTTTGTGACTTTTTTTAGGATCTGAAGAGTAATGAAATTGAAAAGATATACTAAGGAGTAGACATTTTATACATTTCTATAAGGATATATTTGTACTTATTTTTATAAGACTTCATGGGTACATATCAGTTTAGTTTATATAAGAATTGTGAGGTGAGGTACGGTACCAGTTTCAGTGACTGGACCTCGATCGGCGAAGTTAAGCACGGCCGGGCGAGTCCATCACTTGGATTGGTGATCTCATCTCGCCATCCTGGTTAAGTGGTAGAATAGCATTAGCTAAACTTCGCCAGGACGTTAATATAAACAAGGCATTAAAAAAAATAATGGAAACGTGCAAGGATGCATGTTAAAAAGTATGAATAAGGTATTATCGAATACTTTTCTGAGTTTTTTTTTGGAATCTGAAGAGTAATGAAATTGAAAAGATATACCAAGGAGTTCCTAGCAGGCATTTTATACATTTTTATAAGGATATATTTGTACTTATTTTTATAAGACTTCATATGTCCATATCAGTTTAGTTTATATGAGAATTTAATAAGGATTTATAGGGACATCTATTGTAAAGTATTAATAATGATTTACAACTATTAATTTGATGGTGTGCATAGGGTTCCAATAGTGGTAAAACTAATAATGTTTCATCAGGAATCCAGGGATGAATTTTATAACATTTAATAAGAAATAATTAGTACATGGTTTTTATAAAGTTTTGAAGGGTTATTATTAGTTTATTTTTATATAAGAATTCTATAATTATTTCTCAGTGCACCCATTGAAAAGTATTATATACAACTATTAATTTAAAAAGTTTCCATAGGATTTCAATAGTAGTCAACCTAAAAAAGTTACAATACTTACTAAACTAAACTTACTAATACGCTAGATTTCATATAATTTACATTAAAATCCATTGTAAGTATATACACATTGTATTTTAGAAAACCCTCTTATTCCCATAAAAGCATAAAAGTCTTACAATAGGCTTCAAACGAGGAATATATATCTATAAAATTTTCGTGTTTCAAACGCCATAAAAACTTATAAATACTTATAGACCTCGTACTGAGAATTTACATTAATATCTTTCTCATATAAAAACCTATAAAACTTCGCAATTTAATTACCATAAATACTTATAAATATACTGATAGACTTCATTCAGGAAATTTACTTTAAGACCCCATTGCATATCCTCATAGAATTTTATAAAAACTTCGTGTTTATTATTAAGACGTGTAAGTGTTGATAGACTTCAGGCAAGGAATTTACATTCAAAACACATTTCAAATACTTCAAAAACTTAGACACATCTGAACCTATAAAATCTTCGTATTTCAAACACCATATAAGAACTTACAAATACTGATAGGCCTCGTATGGAGAATTATTTTCATTAAAAATACTTTTCAAATACATATAAAATATCTATAACACTTCATATTTCAATTACCGTGAAAACGTATAACTACTGATAGACTCCATATAGGGAATTTACATTAAAAACCCATTGTAGGCAGCAAATCTTATAAAAACTTCGTATTTCCAATTAATATATGCAAAATGATGATAGACCTCAGGCAAGGAATTTGCATTAAAAACACATCTCAAATAGCCACATCAAACCACATTCAGAACTTTTATAAAAAACTTTGTATTTCAAATGCTATAAAAACTTAAATATACTAATACATATAACTACTGATAGACTCCATATAGGTAATTTATATTAAAAACCCATTGTGCGCAGCAAATATTATAAAAACTTCGCATTTCCTATTAATATATGCAAACGCTGATAGACCTCAGGCAAGGAATTTACATTAAAAACACATCTCAAATAGCCACATCAAACCACATTCAGAACTTATAAAAAAAAAAATTATTTCAAATACTATAAAAACTTACGTATACTAATAGGTTTCATACGAGGAATGTACATTTAAAACACACACACACACACACACACATAATTAAAACTTATAAAAGTGTAGTGTTATATACCACAGCCTCCAGTAGAGGGAGCTGTTATACATGTCGCTAATTCATATCTAATCTAATGTGACCTAAGAAACTAATGAGGGCTTGTTAAATTCAAACTAAAGCAGTCTCTTTCACTGTTAACTTATTAACTGCGTTTAGGTTAGAACGCTAGAGGAAACAAGGACTTTTGCAGTATTTAGTGTTTACCACTATATTACTATTGATATTTGAAATATTAATAGTAAGTAAATAACATTTACTTACCTATGTAAGTTTATGGGATTTGGCATTAAAATACACAACCAAAATCTGTAAAAAAATCTATCAATACTAATAGAATTTCTATGGGAAATTTACATTCAGAACACTGTACAAACCTATAAAAACCTATAGAAACTTTTCATTACATGTACTTTAAAAACTCATCAATACTAATAGATATCATATGGGAATTTACATTCAAAACACTAGAAAAACCCATAAAAACTTTTAACTACATATACTATAAAAACTTATCAATACTTGTAGACATCATATGAGAATTTACAATTAAAACACATTTCAAATACACACATCAAAAATTATAAAAACTGATACATTTTTTTTAATAAGGTTTTATAAGGATTTTTTGACAGGGTGGTTATAAGATGACAGACTTGATGTACGCTGTTTTATGTATTTGTAAAGGAGAAATGTTTATTTAAAAGTAATATAGTAGTTTATAGTTTGTGGTGCTTTATTAAAACAAGTAAGTAAGTAAGTAAGTAATTTATTTAAATAGGAATCCTAATATACATATATTTAAAGTACATTTCAACAAAACTAAAATACATTAATTACTATTGCTATTATCACAGAATGACTAAAGTATAAATGTAATTGGAACATTAAAATCAAAATATACAAGTATAAGAAATATAAAATCTAAAGATATAAAAATGCTATTAACAGTTTACTAAGATTTTAATTAATAAATAATAACACTATCAAAGTTCTCTAATGTGCTTAATCAACTTATATTTGAACAGTTTAACTGAAGGGCATTTTTAATTTCAAGAGGTAGTTTGTTAAATCGATCAATCCCTTTGAAGAACAAAGAATTCATGGACCTTTTTTTATGCATTTGATTTAAATGAAGATTATCCTTTGATCTTGTAAGATGGTCATGGATTTCATGATTAAATGTAATGAATTCATTAAAGTAACTGGGTTGTAGTTTGTTCACAATTTTATATATAAAAATCATTGCACTTAGGTACAATTTGTCTGACACATTTAGCCATTCAAGAGTCGACAGCATGGTATTAATTGGAGTGAACCTATTGCATTTAAGGATTATTCTCATACTCCGGTTTTGTAATTTTTGTAGTTGGGAAATTTTATTTAGGTCAAAAAGATAAATTATAGTTGCACAGTAGTCAAAATGTGGCTTAATAATGGTGTTATATACTGTAATTTTTGTTGCAATTGATACATGATGCGAGATTTTAGAGAAAAAGTACAATTTTTTAACAATCTTTTTATATATGTAATGGAAATGACTATTGAATGTTAATGTATTGTCAATTTTGAACCCTAAATATTTCATTTCAGTCACAAACTCGATATGTTTACCATTAATTGTTAAGTTATGGAAGTTCATATCAATTTTATTATATCTGAATTTAGTTGTTAATATCATTGCCTTGGTTTTATCTACATTCAATTTCAATTTATTTACATTAAGATAATTGTTCACTTTAGCCAAGACAAGATTCATGTTGTCTATTGTTTCCATCAAATTTTGACCCTTGCATGTATCATCAGCAAATAGGTTAATAAGATCACAATCTATAAACAAGTTGATATCATTAATATATATAATAAATAAAAGCGGACTCAAAATACTGCCTTGTGGTTTACAATACATTTCACTAGAAAATGAATCCTGCATTTTTACTACCTGCTTTCTGTCTGACAAATATTCTCTAATCCAACAAAATGAAAGATCCAAGGCAAATTAAGAATATATTTTCATATGGTAGCAGTTAATGGTTTGTTTTTTGGATGTGTAGCAGTACAGATTTGTTTGATGCATGAAGCTTAGCTTAAAAAACAAAATGGCAGAGAAAAAAGATGAATTGCTTTTAAAAGTTTTCGATGGAATAGGATACGACAAATGGAGATTTAGATTAATGTTGTTTCTCGAAATGAAGGAATGCAAGGAAGCTGTTTTAAATGACGCCAAACCCAACGAAATGAGTGATGCCGACTGGAAAAAGAAGGAAATTAAAGCTAAAAATTACATTATGAACAGTATTACAAATACACAGCTTGAACTAATTATATCTCAAACAACAGCTAAAAGTATGGTTGATAAACTGGACGAAATTTATTTAGTGAAAAACAGTGCCATGAAATTGTTATGTAAAAGGAGACTGTTGGACTTAACGACGAAACTGACAATCCCACAGGATTTTTAATGAGTTTGAGAAGCTGTTAAATGAACTTAAAAATGCTGGTGAAACTGTAAGCGAAGATGATAAACTAAATTATTTATTGTCAACTCTTCCTGAAAGCTTATCGCATATAGTACCTAGATATTGTGGACGCTCTACCAAAAAGGAAAAATCTGTAGAATATGTGAAATCAAAACTAATGATAGAGTTTCAAAAGCGAGAATGTAATAATAGTGGAGCCAAAAGTAACTTTCATGCATTCAGTTCCCATGTGTCAAGAAATGCGAAGAATCAAAAAAATCTAGTTGGTACGAGGAATAATTCTCAGAATTTTCAAAGACAGCAGCCAAGTTCTTCTGGTTATCATGCTACTGGTCAAAACAATGGAACTATTTATGTAAAGAAATGTTTTAAGTGTAATAAGACGGGACATATTCAAAAATATTGTTGGAGTAGAAATCAATATCAGCAAGCAGAACTTTCAAGGAATCCAGGAAATGAAGGTAGCAGTCGCCATGTTGCTGGGCAGTCGTCGGTTGAACCGGACACCGAAAATTACACATTTCATGTAGAAGTGATGATGACAAATGCTGAACCCCGACAGGAACTAGAAGGACACATCAAATGGTTACTGGACATTGGATGCTCTGATCACATTGTAAATACAGATAAGTACTTTTCTAGTTTTGTTAATTTGGAAAACACTATAAATGTTAAAGTAGGTGATGGCTATTCGCTAAAATCAAACAAAATAGGTGACGTTACTGTTTACTTTGATATTAATGGTAAATTTGTTGAAATATGATGATCATGTAGTTTATGTAAATTATACAAATGTTTTAGTTCCTGAAAATTATGAAGAAGCTGTAAATAGCTCAGATTCTAGGAAATGGAAAATGCAATGAGTGAAGAAATTAAAAGTTTGGAAGAAAATGAAACATAGATGATAGTCGATACACCTGAAAACAAAAAGATCATTGAAGTTAAATGGATTTACATAGTTAAAACAGATGGAAAGTACAAAGCTCGCGTAGTAGCTAAAGGTTTCCAACAACAATACCAAAAAGAAGAGGAAATATACTCTCCCGTAGCAAGAATGTGTATCTAAAAGTAATTATTATCAGTTGCTTGTAATAATATATGGAATATTGATCAAATGGATGTACAAACAGCCTTTTTGAATGGTAAAATTAAAACAGAAGTCTATATCTATCCTCCAGATGGTTACGAAGTTGAGCCCAATAAGGTATGTCTTTTAAGGAAATCGCTTTATGGACTTAGAGTGAGTCCACGTGATTGGTATGAATGTTTTCATGATTTTATGTTAAGCATAAACTTTAAACGATCAGATTTTGACTATTGTTTGTATATGAAAAATGTGAACGGAAGTCAGATATAATCTTATATGTGGATGATTTGTTAATTTGTAGCCCTGATGTAAAGGAAATTAAGAAAGTTAAAACACTGTTAAGTCAAAAATTTCGAATGACAGATTTAGGAAAAGTTAAACAGTATCTTGGAATTGAAATTAACTATAACCCGGATGAAAAGAAAATGAGTCTAGGTCAGTTAAATTATATAGAAAGCTTAGCAGAAAAATATAATGTTAAACAGTGAAATATTGTCCACACTCCTATGGAAATTAACTTAAAGTTAGAACCTGCAGAAAACTATGAAATTGATTTGAAATATAGAAATTTGATTGGTGCTCTTTTATATGTAAGTAGTGGAACCCGTCCGGATATATCATTCGCAGTAAATTATTTAAGTCGTTTCCAAAATAATATTACGAGTATTAAAATATCTCTACAGTACTAGATTCATAAAATTAGTTTACAATTCAAATTTTAATGATAAAATGGATGCCTATGTTGATGCAGACTGGGCTTCAGACATAATTGATAGTAAGTCAACAACAGGAATATTTGTTCGTGTCTTTGGAAATCCGATATTGTGGAAATCACAAAAACAAAAAGTTGTATCACGTACTTCAACTCATGCTGACTTTTATGCTCTAGCTGATTGTGTTGAAGAAGTCTTACCCATTAAAGGAGTTCTAGCTGATCTTGGTGTTCAAATGAAAACCCCTATAAAAATTTATGAGGACAATACTGGTCTTCTTCTTTTAGCGAGGCGACGAAGGGTCGCCGCACTCAGGCCTTGTGGCCCATTGTGCAACTGCTACGAATTTATTGAAATCCCCCATTCAGGCCGGATTCTAACCTAAAGGCCAGAATGCTTCCTATAGTGGCATTCCTTATTTCCTCCAGCACCGGAAAACCAATGCCGAAGTGTTTGTTCCTCAAGTTCATAAGACTTGGGCAGGAAGTAAGGACGTGGATGGAAGTCTCCTCCTCGTCCCCGCAGAACCTGCAGTCGGGGTTGTCAACCACCCCTATAGTGTGCAGGTGTTTCTTGAAAGAGCCGTGTCCAGTCAAAAGACTTACCACGATTCTGACCTGTTTCCTGCTTAGTCGCAGGATTTGTTCTGCTCGCTTCGGCAAGGGCCCTGAGATCAGGAGCTTCGCTTGCCGGAGTCATGGGTAGGAGGCCCAAAAGTCAAAGAACTGGGACCGTGTCCAGTTCTCTACTGACTTCTTGGCACTTGATCTAGGGTAGCCAAGGGCAGGCTCCGGACCCAGTAGAGGTCTCTGAGAGCCCCCTCTGGCCAGAGCGTCTGCCCGCTCGTTACCCTCGATGTTACTGTGTCCAGGCACCCAGAGAAGCTTGACCCAATTAGATGAGCCAAGTTCACAGAGTGCCTGTTTGCAGTTTTGAACCAGTATTGACTAGGTCCGGACTGATGCAAGGGCCTTGAAGGCCGCTTGACTATCGCTAAATATATATATGTGCTTGTTGGAATATTTTCTTCGGATATTCTCCTGTGTGCAGACCAAGATAGCTAAGATCTCGGTCTGGAATACCGTGGCGAATTTGCCCAGGGCATAAGAAAGTTCAGCTCTGGGCTTTTCACCGTATATCCCCGCTCCAGCACTTTCCTCAAACCTCGATCCGTCTGTAAACCAGACGATATCGGCAGGCCTGAATATGTCCTCGAGTGGGTTCCAGTCTTCCCTTTTAGGGATGACAACTTCAAAGGAGAAGGAAGGCACCATATCATCACTCCTTGCCTCCAGAAGCGCGTGAGTCCCTATCACGTCGGAAAGGACCCTCGAGTGCCCTAATTGTTCTCCTCCGGTTTTCCACTGACCACCGCACTTCAGCCGCTTTCCGAGCTTCGGCCTCAATCACCAAGTGAAGGGGCACGAGATCCAGAAGGACCTCCAGAGCTGATGTGGGGGTCGTGCGCATTGCTCCTGTGGCTCCCAAACAGGCAAGTCTTTGGAGTTGTGTTAGTTTCTGTTGAATGTATAGCCTGGTTACGGCAGGCCACCACACAACAGAGGCGTACGTGATCATTGGTTTAACTATCACAGTATAGTACCACATTGTTACCCTGGGGTTTAACCCCCATGTTTTACCAAAGGTCCTTCTACATACCCAGAGGGTTGTAGTGGCCCTTTGTATTTGTCTGTCTATGTGATCTTTCCAGGTCAGCTTAGAGTCCAGGATGACATCCAGATACTTCACTGTCCTGGAGATCCTTCGAGTCGTATCATAAAGTACAGGTTCAACGAAACCATCTAGCCTGCGCCTCCTAGTGAAAATTACCAGTTCTGCCTAAAGCCCTGCTTGTTACACCATCTCTGTACGATCTGCAGGGCCCTTTGCAGGAGCTCGCTAACCGTATTTGGGAATTTTCCCGAGATGATTATTGCCAGGTCATCTGCGTAACCTTGAGCAAAAAGATCCTCATTCTCGAATTCCTGGAATAGAGAACGAGGTTCCATAGCAGAGGGGAGAGGACGCCTCCTTGTGGGCATCCTCTTCTCACTGAGACTTTTACTGCGGTTTCCTCATTGGCAGCTATAATTTGCCTTCCCGCCAACATGGCCCTCAACCATCTAATGATGGTGTCATCAATACCATGATAGGCAGCCGCGGCGCAGATTGAGTCGAAGGAGGTGTTATCAAATGCTCCTTCGATGTCAATAAAAGCACCGGCCGCAAGTTCTTTGTGGTGTAGCACCTTCTCGATCCTGGAAACGATCGGGTGAAGGGCCGTCTCCACTGACTTCCCGGCCTGGTAAGCGTGTTGCGACGGATGCAGAGGCGCTAAGGTCAGTGCCCCGTCTTTAACAAACCTTTCAACCAACCTTTCTAATGTTTTGAGCAGGAAGGATATAAGGCTAATTGCTCTGTACGATTTGGCAGTATCGTAAGATGTGCGTCCTGCTTTTGGTATGAAAACCACTTTGACGCCTCTCCAGGGTACGGAAACATACCCCGTGGCGAGAGACAAGTTCTCAGCAGGTGATAAACAGGACGTATGAGGGTCTCCGATCCTTCTTGAAGAAGTGCCGGGAACACCCCATCCGGTCCTGAACTTTTGTATGGATCAAAGTTGGAAATAGCCCACTTGACTCTTTCCACTGTCACCACCTTTGAGGCCGTCCTCCAATCCGCTGCCGTAACAGCAGCCCGGGGAGACCGAATCCGTCTCCACTACGGATTCGGGGAAATGAGTTGCTAGTAGATGCTTGAGGCACCCCTCAGTGGTAGTTGTTAGTCCACCAGAGGGAAGCCTCAAGTTCTCTAGTCGTGACGGACTGTCTTTTTTGAGGGCTTTGCACAGCCTTGCAGAAGTCCCTCCAGGCCGTCCTCTTGTTGCTACGAATATGGCTTTTGTAGAGACGTTGGGACCGTTTGTGGCTGTCCCAGTCCTCTGGTAGCTGAGTTCGCATTGCCCTATTGAAGAGCCTGCGTGTCTCTTTGCGTAAATTTTGGAGCTCCCTGTTCCACCAGGGAACTTTGTTCCCTTCCTTTCTTCTTTTAAGAGGACAACTGCTCTCGTATGAGGCAGTTATCGCTCCATTGAGAAGCTTAGCGGAGGATTCTATTTCCTCTGTATTCCTGGGTATAATAACCCTTGTTAATTTTCTCGAGAGGGCACGCCTATAGGCGTCCCAGTCGGTGTCTTTGGGATTCCTGTACCAGCTCACCTCTGGGGAGGGAGCTACGTCCAGTTTGAATCTGATATGACGATGGTCCGACAAAGAAGGTTCCGTCGATACATTCCAGTTGTGAATCAGTGGGATCGCAAGTTTGGATCCCAGCGTGATATCAGTGACCTCTTGCCTCCGTTGGGTAACGAAGGTGGGTGTATTTCCCCGATTTACTATTTCTAAATCGGTGGTGTACAGGTACTGTAGTAGACTACTGCCTCTAGGATTGACCCCCGTGCTGCCCCAGCAAATGTGGTGCTCATTAGCGTCACATCCTATAATGAGAGGCACGCTCACTTGTACAAAATTGAACCAGTTCCTCAAGCTCCACCAAGGGTGGTGGAGTTGGTGAGTCATAAGGAAGATAGACAGAGCCAAAGACAATCTCTACTCTGTCATTTCCTCTCTTTAGGCTCACTTTGATTGCAACAAGATCCCTGGAACAAAGTTCCGGAATTGGTGTTGCCTTTATTTCCTTAGATACATAAATACATGCTCTTCGGATGTTATGTGTGGAGGAGTAGATACCTGGACAATACCTGGTGCTATTGCTCTTGCAGAAAATGGAAAATTTTCTAAAAACTCTAAACATATTGATGTAGCTTACCACTTTGTTAACGATTTTCAAAAGAAAGTGTTGATTGAAGTTTTGAAAGTGAATACCGATGACCAACTTGCCGATATACTTACTAAATCTTTAGGTAGACAAAAATTTTAGAAACTGAGAAACTTGTTAGGCCTACAATAAAAATTAAAGTGAAAACTGAATATTGTGTGGTAGTTAATGAAACTATTTTTGTAACTTTGTTTGTTTATTTTTTATGTAATCACAAAATCAAGGAGGTGTGTTAGAAATGTGATTTTGTTTCTACATCTAATTTAGGTATCAGTGAGTGACATTTGCGATGCGCAATCTACCTTATTTTAATGTTCAGTGAATCATATAAATGACAGTTGGTTATAAGATGACAGACTTGATGTACGCTGTATTTGTAAAGGAGAAATGTTTATTTAAAAGTAATATAGTAGTTTATAGTTTGTGGTGTTTTATTAAAACAAAACGAAAGATCCAAGGCAAATTAAGAATATATTTTAACAATTTGGATTCCTTCGTGGACATTCTTATAGCATCTCAGTTCTAATATGGACTTATAAGAGTTCTAAAAACCAGTTTTAAGGTAGCCTTCTAGGTGTTTTCTAGAAATGCAGGAAGCTAATAGAAAAGCTTCTGACAGCTTTAAAATAGGTTTTAAGAAAGGTTTTAAAATGGCCCGAACAAGGTTTTCAAGAGCAGCACTATGCCTCACTAAGGACTTTTATGATGGAATTAACAACTTTCATAAGGGTGGGCCCTTTTAGTCTACAAGTCGCTTTATGATGGTATTAAGGATATTGTTACAGCAAAATAGATTTTTCAAGGCATTTTATAAATAGTTTTATAGCACTCTTGTATACATTTAAGAAACTAAAATTGTTCCTTGGGGATGGGGCAGTGTTACCTGTTCTACCCCCCACAGACATCTATGGGAGCTCCCTCTAAGTTCCATAGAAGTAACAGAGAACAATTAAGTTAGTTATTGGCAAGTTCGGCAATCATCTCAGAGATGGCGCGCGGTGTCAAAACCTAGGCATCTGGAAACATCTAGCTGCTAGAAAGATCCAGAACTACTTACCCAAGAGTATAAAAGCAGAGAAAGTGGCCGTGCAAGGAGAGTACAGTTCAGATGGTCAGATAGTTAACAGTTCAATTAAGTAGACTTAGTTCAGTTTAGATAATGAATTGAGAAACATTAAGAACAAGTAAACAAAGTGATCAAGTGACTGAAGTAGTGAATTATAGTACTTAGTGTAAAACCGCTGCCCAAGGAATCACTACTTCCACATCCAGATTTTCTATCCAAGTCACTCACAACGAAAAAATTTTGTATGTGGAAATATAATAATAATAAATCTTTATTTTCATTGAACTTACAAAGTAAGTATAGAATATAGTCAAATAATAAAACGACAAATACTGCTGATAAGATACAAATCGAAAGTACAATTTTTAAAACAATCACAAAACAATTTTGAACATAGACAATAATACATGTATTGTATATTGTACATAGACATATTAAAATAGTAAAATAAAATAAGATATAAATTAATACATTTATCACTTATTCTTCCATATTAGGATATTGCAAGAATTCAGCAACAGAATAAAAGTTATATTTTAACAGCATATTTTTTACTTTATATTTGAAAATTTTATTGTCTTTCAATAATTTGAGAGAAAGTGGTAGTGTATTAAATAACTTGAATGACATGATCATGGGCCCGTTAGCCATTAATGATAGTCTATGTTGAGGTACATCGACATTGTACGTCAGTCTTAAGGAATAACATATGTGGATTACACTTTAAATAACAAACACAGTTTAAAATATATAAACAAGAAATAGTTAGAATGCCAACCTGTGAGAATAAGTTCCTACAGGAATGCCGCGAGTCTTTGAATAACATCATACGTATTATTTTCTTTTGCAGAATGAACAGTTCATTAATTTTGTTGCTGTTTCCCCAACACATAATACAATAATTCAGCCTCGATTGAACGTATCCAAAATAATACATTTTAAGAACATCTAAACTAACATGACTTCTTAATTGATAAATGGAAAAACAGGCAACTTTAATTTTGCTTATTAAGAAATCAATGTGATTTCCCCAAGATAGATGGGAGTCGATATAAAGGTCTAAAAATTTTACACGATCACTTTGTTTCACACTTTGCCCATCAATTCTGACGAGCAAACTCTCATTAAGGTTTTTTTGGTGAAAATAAAAGGCAATCTGTTTTTAGGTTATTAAGCGCAAGTTCGTTGTCAGTGCAGTTTGAATCAAAGATATAGTTAAATTGACTTTATCTCTAATATCATGAAAATTTTTACCTGAAACAGACGATGTGGTATCATCTGCAAATATTGTGATGTCATATAACAATGTCATTTATGAATACAATAAATAAAAGAGGACCCAGCACACTACCTTGAGGAACTCCAGTGAAATGAAATGAAATGAACTTCCTGTGATCTATCTTTTAAATATGATTTAATCCAGCATAGAGGAGAACCTCTTACTCCATATTTAAAAAGCTTATCAACTAACAAATTATGGTTTATCGTGTCAAACGCACGATTTAAATCAAAGAAAATACTGGCTGTTTTTTCTTTTGAGTCAAAGCTACTCAACACGAAATACCCATAAAACGATACCCCACATCGGTAGTGGGGTGGGGTGGTAATGGGAGTGGATGAAGTAAAAAAATATTTTGAGGTTTCTGGTTCTTGTACACACACTAAATCACATTTTTTTTCATCCCCTTTAATAATGGGGTGGGGGTTGTAATGGGGGTGGCTAATGCCAAAATTTTTTTTGAAATCTTAGCTTCTCTTGTATATACTAAATACTAATTTTATGGACTCTCACCTGCTTGATTTACCTATTTACCCCAATTTACCCTCCAACCCTTCGACGGAACAAGATGAAAATATAATGTAGTTTCAGATCTCGTTAAAGTACGTATGTGTACCAAATTTCAAGTCAATATCTTAAACGGTTCCAGAGTAAACGTGCGCACAAAAAAAGTTACAGACCGACAGACAGAAATTTTTTTTCGCTCAAACTTAAAATCTCGACGTTTCATGACATTCTACGCCTATTTGAACAATAAAAATTAGAAAAAAATTTTTATCGTTACTATACTTCCACTGGATGTGGAAATAATATTAGTAAAATAACTAATTGTTGTAATTAGTGCGTAAGTTAATAAATTTATGTTTAGTGTTACCCTGGTGTTATAATTTCTGGATCCACAAAACAGGCTGTTTACAAAAGTGGTGAAATGTTGTAGAACCTTTCAGAATCGACCTAACCCAGCAAACCAAACCACATCATTTTCACATCATAATGATGTGATTTTTGCAATAGTGACGTCGTCATTCTTGTTTGCAACCACGTGGAAATGCCGTCACAGTGACGCTAAACGGCCGCACTCAGCCACGTCGTCAAAAGTGACTTACTTATTTTCCACTTTTCAGCCACATCAGTACCACTCATTTGTGATATAGATATGATCATATTGTGTACAAAAAATATATATTATAACAACTTGAATGTTACCACCCAATTAATTTTAAAATAAATAAAAAGAATCTATATTGCAACAAATAAATATACTTTTATATTACGAAAAAATAGCTCCATTGAAACTTAAAAATCACTGATTAAAGATTAATATTTTATATCCGGCTCCAAAAAATGATGAATTTTTGAATAAATTATGTTTCCTCATTGAATTGTTTGTTTTTTTATCGAAAAAAATTATTTCATTAAAGTAGGCTGACATTTTATACCTTGTGTGTGATTTTACATTCTGAAAAACTTTTCTCATTTTTTTTTCATTTTGAAAAATAAGGGTGAACTTATATTATTTCTTAAATATTTGTTTCAAAATCCTCCTGCATACCTAAAATTATTCTCGTAGCATAATACAGTTACATATATAATTAGCTGTATATGAGAATATAATTTTAGATATACAGGGTGATTTGTAAACAAATATTTAAGAAATAAGTACACCTTTATTTTTCTAAATGAAAAAAAAATAAAGAGAAAAGTTGTTCAGAATGTAAAATCATACACTAAGTATAAAACGTCAGCCGACTTTGATGAAATAATTTTTTTCGTTTAAAAACAATAAAAAATTCAATATGAGGAAACATAATTTATTCAAAATTAATCATTTTATATTGGAGCCGGGTATAAATATAAATCCTTCATCGTTATTTCATTGAGTTATTTTTTTCGTAATATAAAAGATTTATTTGTTGCAAAATAGATTCTTTTCATTTATTTTAAAATTAACTCAGCGGTAACATTCAAGTTGTTATAATATACATTATAAAGCAACATAATTTATTTTTTCTTCAAGCGTATTAAAATGTTTAAATTATGTCACCAAAAACAGAAGTAGAAGTAGGACATTGTTTTACTAGTAACATAATGTTAGTTCCGAAAGCGCCACCGCAGTGGGTATTGTTTTACTAGTAACATAATGTTAATACCGAAAACCACCGGTGGCGCGCTATCCACTAGCCACTTGTCATATTGTGTCAACATGTAAGACTGTAGTTTGAACATTTGTACATTTATGATAAATAAATGAGTTTTTGCATTTTAATACGCTTGAAGAAAAAATAGTATATATTACACGGAGTAGAACGCCTTTTTTGTGTTTCGCCCAGATTGCAAATCCTGGGCTCAACACAAAAAAAGAGTGCGTTCTACTCCTAGTAATATAATATACTATACAATTCATTTTTATTTTAATGGCTTACTTCAAACAAAACGTTTCATCAAAGTAGCCTGATATTGCTGAAATTTTACATAAAAAAGTATATTTCACATTCGCTTTACATACCTTTCCCTTAAATTTTTCTTGAGATTTCGGAAAATATATAAAAAGGCAGTTCATACATAATCGTTTGATATTTGCTTATAAATCTTGCACATATCCCTAGTGTGACGTGCTTACACCCTTTTTGTAAACACCCTGTATCGTTGGTTCGGAAATTATAACAACCAGGGTAACACTAAACACTAATTTATTAACTTACTTAATTACAACAATAACTACTTGGTTAATAACACACTGTGTACTGCTTGATCACTTTACTCTCTTCTGATCTTACTACTCTTGCTATCTAAACTGAACTTCTACTCTGCTTTACTCCATGCTTTATATACCTAAAGATGACAGATCTCGAAGCTTCTCTGATGACGTCACCATACTCTAGACAGTTCCAGAACAGATATGTCATCACTCTAGACTTTCTAGTAAGTTCTTTCCACATTCAGACATCCGAACTACTGAATTCTGTGCCTACTTTTCAGTGCAACCAACATAACCTCAAATCTTAAGGGGTTGCAACATATTACACTGCCCCCTCCTTAAGCCTGAACGTCCCGGTCAGGCAATTCAGCCTCTTTCACATACTTCGCCAGTCTGTCTAGGTGTACGATCTTCATCTTGGACTTTTTGCTTCGTTGAATTCGATACACAACGTCATTGATTCGGGTGATAACAGAGTACGGTCCTTCCCAAGGCGGTTGAAGCTTCGGGGACTTTCCTTTCTTTCTTTGAGGATTGTACAGCCAAACCAGATCTCCCGCCTTGAATCCTCCTGAACTGGACTTACGGTCATAACGAGCTTTCATTTGGTCACTAGCTATGGTGATTTGGCCTCGAACCAATTCATGGATATTTCTTAACCGCTCTCTAATCTCATCTGCATAATTGTTCACTGAGAGTGGCTCCCTGCCTGGAGTTCCAAACATCAAGTCACACGGCAGTCTGATTTCATGTCCAAATACCACACAAGCCGGTGTCTGTTTGGTAGTCTCATGGATGGCAGCCCTGTACGCTATGAGGAAGAACGGCAAGTGACGATCCCAATCTCGCTGATCTTTAGAACCACCTTAGAAAGATGTTCCTTCATGGTTTTGTTATGCCGCTCCACCATTCCATCCGATTGGGGATGAAGAGCTGTCGTCCGTGTCTTGTGGATTCCCAACAATTTGCAGATCTCCTGGAACACCTCCTTCCTTGATCTGAATGTAATTCCAGGGATACACCAAATCGACATACCAGGTTATCCACCAACACCTTAGCTACAGTAACAGACTCCTGATTTGGAATGGCATAGGCTTCCGGCCATTTACTGAAATAATTCATGGCAACCAGGATGTACTTATTGCCATCAGTGGTCACTGGGAATGGGCCAGCAATATCAATTGCAATTCTTTCAAAAGGAGCTCCGACGTTATATTGCTGCAACTGACCCTTACTCCTGGTCTGTGGTCCTTTACTGGCCGCACAAATCTTGCATTTGCGACACCAAGCCTCCACATCCTGTCGACTATTGATCCAGTAAAATCGTTCCCGCACCTTGTTCATGGTCTTGTTAACGCCGAAGTGTCCGCCAGATGCTCCATCATGCATCTCCTGAAGTACTTTTGGTACTCGACATCTGGGAATCACTACACGCATAACTTCCTTGCCATCCGGGCTTTCCCACGCTCTCTTCAATAGCCCATCCATGACTCTAAGTGAATCCCATTGCGCCCATAAAGCCTTCAGCCCCAGTCCTTGGTCTGAAACATCTTTCCACTCTGGACGGGTTCCACCTTCTTTCGCTCTCAATATAAGTCCAATTTCTGCATCGTTCAGTTGCTCTTGCCTTAGAGCATCCTTTGTCCAATCGTCTGGAAGGTCTATTTTGACAGTGTTGACTACTACCATGCCCTGCAGTTTTTCTACACGTTGGCAGTGCCTGCAATCTTCCTTACACGGTCTTCTAGATAAGGCATCTGCATTTTTATGAGATCTGCCGGGTCTATGTTCGATTTTGAAATCGTACAGTTGCAACCTCTCTATCCAGCAAGCCAGTTGACCTTCTGGAGTTTTCATTTGTAATAACCATTTTAATGCAGCATGGTCAGTCCGAATCTTGAATTGTTGTCCATACAGATATTTATGGAAATGATCCACGGATTTGACGATGGCTAATAGTTCTTTCCTTGTTACACAATAATTCCTTTCCGGTTTAGACAGCACCTTGCTGAAGTACTCAATCACTTTCTCCTCTCCATTTTGGATTTGGGATAGTACACACCCAACCGAAGAGTTGCTAGCATCAGTGTCTAGTATATAAAGGCCATTTTGTTGTGGATATGCTAGCAAAGGACTGGTGCATAATGCTGCCTTCAACTTCCTCCATGCTGTTTCACATTCAGGTGTCCACTGGTACTTCACTGTTTCCTCTGTTAGCCGGTGTAGTGGCTTCGCAATATCCGCAAACCCTTCCACAAAGCGTCTGTAATAAGTGCATAGTCCAAGGAAGCTTCGTACTTCATGGACATTTGATGGTCTCGGCCAGTCTCGTACTGCTGAAATTTTGTCCGGGTCTATTTGTATTCCGTCTGATGATACAACATGTCCGAGGAATTTGACTTCTTTCTGGAACAGTAAGCACTTCTTTGGATTCAGCTTCAGGTGTGCGTTCCTAACTCTCCCAAATACTTCCTGAAGGTTTCGCAAATGTTCCTTAAAGTCCCGACCCATAACTAATACGTCATCAAGGTAAACCAGGCACGTCTTCCAGGTTAGTCCTCGTAGTACGAATTCCATTAATCTTTCAAAAGTAGCTGGCGCATTGCAAAGTCCAAACGGCATCACTGTAAATTGGTAAAGACCACTGCCTGCTGAAAACGCCGTCTTTTCTTTGTCATCAGGGTGAAGTCCCACTTGCCAGTATCCACTCCTGAGGTCTAGAGTTGAAAACCACCGTGAACCTGCCAGCGTACTTAATGTGTCGTCGATTCGTGGTAACGGGTAGCTGTCTTTCTTCGTAACATCGTTCAGCTTTCTGTAGTCGACGCAAAATCTTAAAGTTCCGTCCTTCTTGGCAACCAAAACTACTGGCGACGACCAGGGACTAGTTGACTCCTCAATTACTCCATCTTTTAGCATTTTCTGGATCATTGCGGAAGCTTCTTCCTGCTTTGCTAGAGGGAGTCTTCTCGGCTGTTGACGGATGGCGGGTGAGTCACCAGTATTGATCTGATGCTGGACTAGATCAGTTTTTGGCAAATACCGTACTTTCTTTCTTCAAGAACTTAATGGCCTCCCTACGTTCGTCCTCGGATAAATGCTCAAACTGGGAACTCAACAAGGCCATAACTTCCTCGTCTAAATTTGTAGATGAGCTTCCCTCTATTTGCTCCTCGCACCTTGCAATCCACGTAACTGGTTCATAAGAGCCAACTGCTTCGCCTTCTTTGAGTGTCACCGAGTGGGAATTCAAGTTGACCACTCTAACTGGAATTTTGTCTGTAGTCCGGGTTACAGTTCTTGCCAAGATAATGTTTTCAGTCTTAATCGAGTTATCCTCTCCAACAAGGCCGACACAGTATCCGGCAGCCTCGATTATTTGTTCCGTGCGAGCAGGAATCTTGACTGTCTGTGTCGTCAATAGCCTTGTTTTTTTAAACTGTTCGTCTGCTGTTGACAGAATGAATTCTTCATTTCCAATTTTTAAAACTAGTTCTCCTACGTCAACAATAAATCCATACTCTCCCATAACGTCCAGTCCCAAAATGAAGTCATCCGTAATGTCAGCCACAATGACTTTGTGATTAAACTTTAAATGTCCAATCTCCAAATCCAGGTTGGCTTCTCCATGAACCTCCGCCTTGTCTCCCGTAGCTGTCCGGACGATCACTTCATTTTGCCTCTTTTCGATTTCTACACCAGATATAAATCCTGGTCGCACTATTGATGACGTAGCACCTGTATCGATGATAAACGTACTTCTTCTTTTGTTTACATAACTTGGCAACAGTAGACTACTTGGAATCCTTCGAAGCTGGGAAATCTTTATTTCTCTGGGGGCACCACGTTTCCCAGCCAGCACAGCCCCCGTGGTGCTGACCACCTCTAGTTTTCCTGCGGCTTTTCTACTACTGGGGCATTCTCAGCCTTCTCAGGGCTTTTCTGTCGACAATTTCGTTTAATATGCCCTAATTTGACGCAGTGATAGCATCGGATACCCCCACTTGGCTTTTCACTACTTTGTGGTTTGTCCTGCTTCTCAGGAGAATTCATCTTTTTGTACATGTCTGTCAGTAAAACCAGTATAGTCTCCAAGCTCTTTTTGTCCGAGTTTGACTCTTCGATCGTCACAGCACGCACTCTTGACCGTGGGGTGTCTTTATAAGCAGCCTCTGCCTCGAGAGCACGCACCAAAGCTTCGCTACTACTTTGGTGTCTCGTCAGCCTCAAAACTCGCCTGACTTCTTCGTCCCTTATGCCATCTAAAAAGGCCCCCACGGCTAATTGCTCCTGAAATTCTCTAGGTGCACTCGGATACGCCAGGTGTGCCAGTCTCTCTAAGGGAGCCTCGAATTCTTGTAAACTTTCTCCAGCTTTTTGTGTCCGTGATTTTAGCTGGGCCTGGTATACTTGGGCGAGATGTTGGTCGCCATACCTCAAGTCTAATGCAGCTTCCAAGACTTTGAAGTCCCTTTGTTTATCCACTGGGATAGTTTGAAGCAACTCTGAGGCCTGGCCCCTTAACGCCAGAACTAATGCCATGGCCTTTTCCTCATTATCCCAGTTGTTCGCACATGCTGCTGCCTCAAACTGCCTCTTGTACGTCGTCCAGGAACTTTGGCCATCAAAAGAAGGAGGTTTTAGTCACTGACCTGATGATACCACCTGCTGGCTTCCTCTATCTCTCAACTGTCGTTTAAGCCGGTCTATTTCTCCTTTGACTTCTTCTTCGAACTTGTTTACTTTCTCTTTAACTTCAGTTACTTCTCCTTTTACTTGACTGACTTCTGTCTCGACTACTCCTACTTTACCTTCGACCTTGTCTACTTTATCTTCTACCTCGTTTATCTCTTCTTTGACTTCACTCTTCAATTCTTCATTGGCGGAAATGATAGCGTCCTGCTGTATTTTCATTTGTTCATTCAGGATTCTCCTTAGTTCTTCTTGGCGTCTTTCTTGTTCCTCTTTTTCCTCTTGACGTCGCTTTTCTTGTTCTTCCTTCTCCTCTTGACGTCTTTTCTCCTGTTCTTCTTTGTCTTCCTGACGTCGCTTTTCTTGTTCTTCTTTCTCCTCTTGCTGTCTTATCTTCAGGTCTTCCATAATTTTCTTCAATTCGTCTCTTTCTTCTCGACGCCGCTTCTCTTCCTCTTGACGTCTTCTTTCTTGGTCTTCTTTTTCTTCTTGGCGTCGCTTTTCCTGCTCTTCTTTTTCTTCTCGTTGCTGCGCCATCATCCTCGTAAACTCCGCAAGCAAGTCCTGTATTTGTTTCTCTGCTGCCATTCTTCTTGTTGTTACGGGCATACGATGAAATTAAAATAAAATAAATTTAACTGTCACGTCAATATCGGCAATGGAACTTTCCAGACAAATCTCGAAATAGCACGAAAAAGTCTTATCCAAAGTCTTTTGTCACTTATCCAGTTCAGAGAATTTACTAATCCCCACTAATGTCCAAATAGAAAAGTTCTAGTAATTTTCACGCACCAGCACAAATGAGTCTTTTTCAGTGTCTCTGTCACTTTCCCGAAAACGCACTTTTTCACAGTTTTGAGTCCAAAAATAGTCCTTAAACAATGTCCCGTAAGTTAATCCTCCGTGTCACCACTAATTCCCGAGAAGAACACTGTAGAAACCTCTTCTTGAACAGTCCAGAAATCTTCTGTTATAATCCCCCTTCTGACACCAATTGTGACGTGCTTACACCCTTTTTGTAAACACCCTGTATCGTTGGTTCGGAAATTATAACAACCAGGGTAACACTAAACACTAATTTATTAACTTACTTAATTACAACAATAACTACTTGGTTAATAACACACTGTGTACTGCTTGATCACTTTACTCTCTTCTGATCTTACTACTCTTGCTATCTAAACTGAACTTCTACTCTGTTTTACTCCATGCTTTATATACCTAAAGATGACAGATCTCGAAGCTTATCTGATGACGTCACCATACTCTAGACAGTTCCAGAACAGATATGTCATCACTCTAGACTTTCTAGTAAGTTCTTTCCACGGTCAATAAACGATACGGTTGCATCAATCAGCAGCTTTAGGACGAGAGAGACGCGGGGGGCGGGAAATCGAATGAAAGAGACAGACATATCTGATTTCCGTGCAGAAGACAGAGACAAAGACTCCGGTAGGGTCTACAGCCCACGTCACCTGTAGACACTACAAGCATCTTTGTCTCTGTCTTTTGCACGGAAATCAGATATGTCTATCTCTTTCATCCGATTTCCCGCCCCCCGCGTCTCTCTCGTCCTAAAGCTGCTGATTGATGCAACCGTATCGTTTATTGACCGTGAGTTCTTTCCACATTCAGACATCCGAACTACTGAATTCTGTGCCTACTTTTCAGTGCAACCAACATAACCTCAAATCTTAAGGGGTTGCAAATATTACACTAGATATTTTAATCGTTTTATAGCACATATATTACTCACTAAAGTGGGGTCCCAGAAAATGTCTCTAAGTAAAATAATAGAAATTAGATTTAAAAATATAAAAAGTATTAAA
This sequence comes from Rutpela maculata, assembly GCA_936432065.2. Classification (NCBI taxonomy): domain Eukaryota; kingdom Metazoa; phylum Arthropoda; class Insecta; order Coleoptera; family Cerambycidae; genus Rutpela; species Rutpela maculata. The sequence goes on from OW386285.2 coordinate 206,164,868, forward strand.
TAAATTTGAAGTGATCAATGAAACAAACATTTCCGAAACTATATATATTCAAGATATGATTACAGGTATGCCTTATAATATAAATTCACCTAGCTATTTCTTTCTTGATGTTCTTTGATCCCTATAACGGATTAAGTGTCACAATTATCTCATAGTCAAAGTCTGCTGTGGCTGGAACTATTTTTCATACCACATCTAAAAATTTATAAAAAATTAATTATCACAGTTTAAAAATGTTTAATAAGATTTGGTATCATTTATGTCAGTAAAAATAATGTTAAAAGTTGAGTGTTGGTAGTGGTAATTTCAAGTTCAACCACACACTCGTTTTGTAAAAAACCACTGCCCAAGGAATCACTACTTCCACATCCAGATTTTCTATCCAAGTCTCTCGTAACGAAAAAATTTTATATGTGAAAATAATTGTTTATAGAACTTTAATAACATAATATTTGAAATCGTCTACCCCAAAAACCCATAAAACGATATCCCACACGGTAGAGGGGTGGGGGTGGTGATAGGGGGGTAGTAGTGGAGGTGGATGAAGTAGAAAGAATATTTTGAGACTTTTGGTTCTTGTACACACACTAAATCACAATTTTATTTTCATCTTCTATAATAATGGAGTAGAGGTGGTAATGGAGGTGGCTAATGCCAAAAAAATTTTTTAAACCTTAACTTCTCTTGTATCACTAAATACCAATTTTATGGACTCTTACCTGCTTGATTTACCGATTTACCACATTTTACCCCCCAACCCTTCGACGGAATAAGATGAAAATATAATCTTCTTCCAGATCCCGTTAAAGTACATACGTGTACTAAATTTCAAGTCAATATCTTAAACGATTCCAGAGTAAACGTGAGCACAAAAAAACTTACAGACCGACAAACAGAAATTTTTTTTTTCGCTCAAATTTAAAATTTCAACGTTTCATGACATTCTAAGCCTATCTGAATAATAAAAATTTTCAAAAATTTTTTTATCGTTACCACACTTCCACTGGCTGTGGAAGTAATTGAATTTAATTTTAATAGCTTACATCTTTAGAACAACTTCATTGACACTATTGAAAATATAAAAAAAAAGGATGACGATTGAAAATAAACTACTATTTTGTAAAACATGAATTAGCAATAAAGATACGAATTCAGAATTTGATTCTAGCAGGGCATGCAGAATACGGTTCTAAAATTATTTGAACTTTGTGTCACTCTTGATTCGTGAACACCATTTGAATTCTATCTCTAGCAAAATAATAAAGTTTCGATGAGACTTAAAATATGACACTAAGTATACACTAAATTAAAAATTAAGCAAAAAAAAACTGAAGGTGAAGTTTCTCATTACCGAAACGAGTATTTCAATATGAAACAATAAAGAATATATCTTTTTATAGAGCCTTATTATAGCTACAGAAAAAATTGGTAAAAACAGCAGTTTGCACAAAATTCAAATGCAAAATGTCTAAGATTTTAGAACTTATATAAACTTACCATCTTTTCTCTCATTATACTGCCACTGCCAGAAGCCCCACGAACGAAGATAGTTTTAATTGTCTATTATAACATTCTAAAATAGAAAAAAATGTATAAGTACCTAAATTATTCCAGTTAAATAGGGAGGATTAGAGGAAAAAAACTGATACCTAAAGTTTTGAAACTTGGCAGAGATGTTCATTAAGGCCCACTGTTTAAACATACTTAAAGTCGTCAACTCTATCTATTACGCTCGCGCCGCCATCTTGAAAAAATGGTGCTCAGATTAAGTTTTTTTTTTCTTATATCTCGCTAACCATTAGAGATATCGAAATTAAGTCTCCAATAAAAAGTAAAGCTTATAAAATTCTCTATAAAAAATGTAATATAATATTTTCCCGTATCTATTATTATCATCTTCTAAAATAGGAAATTACATTTGATCAACACATAAAAAATGTAATATAATATTTTCCCGTATCTATTATTATCATCTTCTAAAATAGGAAATTACATTTGATCAACACATTTCTAAACCGGAAATCACTCGTAAAAAAAATCATATTATTACGTTAATTCTAGAATTCCCAATAAATTTAAAATATCCGTCGAATATCTGTTTGTCCGTCTGTCAGTTTGTCCATCTGTCTCTCTGTACGACCCTTTTTTTTAACTATTTAACGTCGGCCTATTTCCACTACCAGGGCCTATCACCGACGCCAGGAGACGAGCTACCCCCAACCTGGAAATTTTGCCGAACCTCTTCCCTTAAGAAGAGTAGGGATCTTTTACTTGCCTAACATTTAATAGACAAGGGACCGCCTGCTTTACATCCCCTCCGAAGGATGGTATATCCACTATGTAATCCTCGTCTGAAATTACGTAACTTCTGCGTATACACTGATATACAAGCCGCTAGAAGGTGGGACGAGAACGCTGTATTTCCCAAGATGGGACCCCATCCAAGTACTAACCGCTCTCGACGTTGCTTCAACGGAATATCGACTGATATTCACATTGAAGTCGCCTCTACGCTCGCCCACGACACTTTTTGTGAGTATGATAATTTAAAAGAGAAGAGTCCAATTTTATTGAAATTTGAACAGTAAGTTAGTGTTAACTAAAGGAAGAACTCTATTGATTTTGGAAAAAAATCGATAAGTAAATATAAAGGTTATAAAACATTTTATGAAAAAAAGGCATGTGAAGAGTGTTGTAACACCTTTGATAAGATGCTAAAAATACAGAGATACTGCACAGTATACTGACCAACGTTTCGACAATCAAGATGGTATCATCGGGAGATCATTAAAATTGCAAGTATGTCACTTAAACCTACAATCATAACGTACTTACTGATCGATTTTTTTTTAATTGCTGGGGCTTCTTATAGCTAATTTATTGTCCAAATTTCAATAAAACCAGACTTTTCTTTTTTAAGTTATTTAGCTTACAAGTGACATGACGGACCGAGAAGCAGACGGACAGACGAACGGACTGACAGAAAAGACATTTTGAAAGTTGTCCCGTATTTTATGACAATACAATGATATATTTTTATTATATACGAGTGATATTCACAATTGTTGAAACGTGTCGATGAAATGCATATAACACTTTTTGTACAGAATTTTATAAGCTTTATTTTGTATATAAACATAATTTCGATATCGCTAATGGTTAGAAAGATATAAGCAGTAAACTGAATCGGACCGCCATTTCTCCAAGATGGTGGCTCAAGCGCAACAGTTTGGACTAGGGACTTTTAGTATGTTTAATAGTAGGTAAGCCTAAATGAACATATTTGCCAAATTTAAACACTTTATCAGTTTTTTTCGTCAAACGTCGAAATTTTTGTTCTAATTTGACTAGGGTATCAGTCACGCCTGATGAGTGAAATATTCGTGTATGTACCACAGTTTGCGTGTGACATTAAAACTACTTAGCTTAGCTAAGATTGTTGGTAGAAAGAAAACACCTAATATACTATGCATTTTGTCGTCAATTGGTAAGAAAACAATTATCAGTAGGTATTTAAATAAAAAATAACCTAAATATACTCTCTATATATTTATATTTTATTTATCTCTCTTAATCATAATTTTCTTTGCTTAAACCTTTACGGACCAGTGTCCCTGAGCATTCGGGTCCGGAATGCCGGGGTAGATATTTTGATTACTAGGTCCTTGTTGATCCGTCGCGGTCTCTTCTTTAGTCATGTCTATTTCGGACTTCGAGTTTCCGACGTGAGGTTTCTTCGAGCAGTTTCGTGCATCAACCAAGTGGCTAGCGTATCCCATAGGCTAGCAAGTATTATAACTCCGCATCCTCGTGTCTTATAGATACCAAAAGCATTTAGACTCACTCCTAAACAATATCTTATTATTCGAAATATAAAATAAAATCCCATAATACCACTGGTGAATATGCCAATGTCGGTAAACCAACCCCATACTTCGTGAAAAGTTGACCTGGCCAATTTCTTCATTTCGTCTGCATCGAATAGTCCTAGGGTACTGTACCCTTGATTATCAGTATCTAGGCCTGCCATTTTCCGGGTAATTATATTTTCGACTGCCTTCCTCTCGACCCCAAATATAAGGCTCTTTTGAACTTTACTAACTTCTTCCTGGGTATATAGCCCACTAGACTAGGTTGGATAGGCGAAAATTTTAATTTTTGATCTTCATGTACTTCCAATATCTTCGGTGGGTCCTTCACTACTGGATGTGGCGCGAAACCAACCCAATTCCCGTCGATGTAATACACCGCTGGGGTAATAGGGTTACACGTAATCTGTTCCGCGTAACTCTGGATTATGTGAGTTTGAGGGGCCATAAACATTGATCTATTCTCTACCGTAATTGGTAGCTCCTGATAGCAATATTCCGTCCTTCTTAGTCTCACCACTTTAGGTTGGCATTGAATTACATACAATACTTCCCCGAGAATTCTTCCAACATATCCCAATTTATTGTGTAGTATAGATAGTACTGCGTTAGGTGATACTGGTGCTAAAAGCAGTCGGTTCCGCAATACTTCTCGATGTACTAGACATCGCCGGTAAACCGTGTCTATGTACAATTTATCCAATGTCCTCTTATAATTTTGTTCTATGTATAGGAATTTACTATTGACGTAGCTCATCAAGTCCGTATTTTCGGCAAGTAGCTTCATACTTGGATGTATAGTATTTGATGTTTTGACCTCCAACACAGTCAATTTTGGATGTTCGGTCTACCATACCTGCTGCGAGCATAGTAATACTTCCTTCGTAAGGGTTAGAGTAAATAATTTGTCTCCTTCTTCAACAACAACGAACTTCTCTAGCCCTCTATTAGTAACAAGGCTCGCCCAACCGTCGTATATTAGACTTAGTCCACCTTCACAATTTGCAGATGAGATCTCCCAGGTAGTTTCGCCAAAAATAGTATCGATACAGTACTGCTGCAAAAACGGACAGGTATACCCTCCAATTAGGCTTAATTCATTGGTTTCTTGTTTCACTCTAGCAAGGTAGCTCTTTGTGGTTATTTTTATAGCTGCCGATATCACCACGTTATGCCACGGTCGCCCATTCTCATGGTAGGTTGACCCGCTACAAGTCCCATCATTAGTCAATGACCGTAACATCGTGATTGACGCCGACGTGGTACCATTCAGAACAATTTGTCCAATGTCTTGGTTATATATTCGCAGCATTCTATAGTGATGACTATATTGGCACTTTTCCGCTCCAATCTGTTCGACGTATTCAGCAATGCCTCCTGAAACTGCTGATGAATGACTATGCATTCCACAATAGTATATATGACGATTTACTTCCACTAGGCAAGTTTTGACCATTTGTAACTTTATATCATTCCTTTGGATAATTTTAACATTTATCATCTCGCTAGTGTAACCTGACTCCGGTTCTACGCATGGTGCGACATTATTTATAGAGATGGAAGAGATATTGATATGGTGTCACAATCATAAGCAATTAACGCACTGCCGCCTCGTAGACAGCACAGCAAACTAATTACGGACAACCAAAGCATTTTCACCTAGTTGAGGAGCGTTAATCTGGAAGTATAAAGATCTCTAAGATACAACTTTTGAAAAAGAATATTTATTCCTATTTATATTTTGTTTTTCTTTTCTTTTGTTTTCTCTCCCTTTTTCCTTTCACGTCCCTAACAATGTTATGAATTCATTCTCTCGGTAGTCAATCATTTATTTAATCATCAGGATCATGGTAGACAAAACAAAAGAGTAATACGCTTATAGAATACTTGCTACATTTACAATATCCACGGGTATTGTTTTCATTGTCTCAATGAACTCAATAAACTAACTGACTGTTACTACATGTTGGAACGATAGCTGCCTGCATACACGCCTGTGCATATACGGTTTTCATTCACTACCTTTACAATCTCGCTCCTATCACAATCAGTTTACTTAGCTCATGAGAGAAGGAAAATTAGTTCTTATAGTTACATGTGAATTCATATCACAATACCTATTGAAGTCACACGTGAGTACTAACTAAAAGAACGACGACCAGCTTAGTGGCCGTATCGCGTTGGCGCACGTTTCTGCCTTGTAGACCTCCTAACAGGTCTAGGCTGATCAATTTCCCTAGCTATGGGTACATTCTCACGTGGGCCATTATAATTATACATCCAATCAGCCATTTGTGCTAACCTTAACGTGTTTTCTGCAATATCTTCGAGGTCTGATTCTTGATTAGGTTCTTGGGCGGGAGTATAAGGTTCATCTACCCCTACGGTGGCCTCTTGTACCTGTTCCAACCCCTCATTGACTTGATAGTCCCCGGGACGGTTCAAATTCCCTCTAAATAATTTTAACCTATTGGCGTGTACAATTTTATCCTTTCTTTTCCCTAATTCTCTTATTTTATAATTTACAAGTCCCTTCTTCTCCAATATTCTATATGGCCCTAACCACGGTTTCGCTAATTTTTTTGAAATTCCTATCTTGCTGGTAGGGTCATGTAAGTAAACCAAATCTCCTAGTTCAAAATTTCTATCTTTAGTCTTTTTGTTATATTGTCGCATCATGTTGTCTGTCGTACGCGCCAGACTTTCCCTGACATGCATAAATACCTGATTTAATTTTGCCATTAATTCCGAAACATAATTTTCGCCACAATCATATTTTACTTTATTTGCTTTTGTAAAATCGTCTAACGGCAATACGGGATCTCGGCCGTGAATAATAAAGTAAGGGCTATAACCGGTAGAACTGTGAATAGTCGTACGATACGCAAATAATACTAATGGTACCCAATCGTCCCAGTCTTGTTGATTTTTAGATACATACTGCGACAGAATATCTTTGAATACTCGGTGACTCCGCTCGAGCATGCCGTTACACTGAGCGTGATAAGCTGTGGTCTGGATTTTTTCTATTTTTAGCAATTTACAAGTTTCTTTCATAAGCGTTGACAGGAAGTTTGACCCTCGGTCCGATAGCAACTGTTTTGGGGTACCGTGCCTTGTAATTATATTTTCAACAAACGCCCTAGCAATTGTGTCGGCTTTTTGGTCCGGCAAGGGTATTGCCTCGACGTATTTCGAAAAGTAATCTTGAAACGTTAACAAATATCTATTTCCCTTAAGAGTTGTAGTTAGTGGACCAACTATGTCTATAGAGGTCCGCTGAAACGGTTCAGTAACTTCTTGAAACCTTTTTAATGGTGCCGGTCTCAAATGTGGTGAGGTCTTTCGTTGGTTACACGGGTGACACTCAGCACAGTACTTGTTTATATCTTTTCGCATATCCGGCCAGTAAAAACGACTATTTATTAACGCGAAAGTTTTTGCTTGTCCGGGATGGCCAGCAAAAGGCAGCGCATGGTAATCGTGCAACGTTTTATTAATGAATGTTTCTGGTATTACTAGCTTATCTCTCCTATCACTCTCATCAGACTTAAATAGGATTTTGTCGTCATCTAAAAAGTACTTATGTTTTATCATCTCATCGTTTAACAACAGTCTTTCTACTATACCCTTACAAAATGAGTCTCGACCTTGTTCGCGTTTGCCTACCTCTCTATCCCAAACGGGTATAAACTGTTTCTCAACATTTATATTGCACAGATTCTTATGATCCAATTCCAAACAATATATATTAATAACTATAGCTGTATTTTGAAACACATATTTGATCATAGGGAAAACGATATCCCAGTTCAAGTTATCTAGTCCACAGGCGATCTTTGGCATCGCCAGGTATTGGTCATGGTTAAGCAAACAATAATCCCCGAGGTATACCAAGCATTGCCACAACGTATTATATGATGGTTTGTGGTAGAACTTACTCTTAGTGATTAGATAGTGGATATTATTATCTGGTAGATTTAAGGTAGCTACTTCGCCCAATTGTCTCCCCTGCTCCTTTAGGGCGGTTATTAACCCATAACGTTTCCTAAACTCTAAGGCGATCCCCTGACTCATAACAAAATCGGTTGACACACAGTGAGCTAAGGAAAATTTTTCCGGAGCATCGAACAAATCTCCTACCAACACTCTTACATTGGGGGTTAGAAACGATATCCCCTTTATCAATTTTACTCATAAATACCTCATAGTTAGTTTCATTTTTAATACTGTACATTCTACTCAATGCATCAGCATTCCCATGTTTTTTTCCGGGTCTATATTTCACTTCGAAATCATATTCTGATAGAAGCATTGACCATCTTGCCAATCTTGAGTTACAATCTTTTAAGGACAAGAGCCATTTTAACGACCTATGATCTGTTATGACCGTAAATTTTTTTCCGTAAAGGTAGCAACGATACTGTTTGACCCCATATACGACTGCAAGGCATTCTAATTCCGTAACTGTGTAGTTCCTCTCGGCCTTATTCAATTTACGACTGGCGTACGCTATCGGCCTCTCGAAACCGCCCTTAATTTGGCTTAAAATCGCGGCCAAACCTACCCCACTAGCATCAGTAGATAGGATAAATGGCTCGTTGAAGTCTGGATAAATCAACACTGAATCTGACGTAAGGGAAAACTTTAATTTATTTATAGCGTCCTGACATTTGGAGTCAATTTTAAATTCTACATCTTTTCTCGTTAAAGTTATTAAAGGATTCGCAATATCAGAAAAATTTGGAATGAACTTCCGGTACCACCCAACAAGTCCTAAAAATCCCCTAACTTCGCGTACTGTTATTGGTACTGGGTAATTTACGATACATTCAATCTTCCCCGGATCCGGTTTAATGCCCGTTTGTGTTATCAGGTGGCCTAAATATTTTATTTCTGATGTTAAAAATTTGCACTTGCTAGGCTTCAACTTAATATTTGCGTCCCGCAAACGTTCAAATACTCTTACCAACTTTTGTATATGGTCCTCTACGCCCCCTGAACTAAAAACCAAAATATCGTCCAGATATGCCATGCAGACTTCTGGTGCTAACCCTGCTAAAATTAAATGTATCGCCCTTTGGAACGTACTTGGCGCGTTTACTAGCCCGAAAGGCATCGCATTAAATTCATAGTGTTGCCCTAGTGTGCAAAAAGCTGTCAGTTCTTTATCGGATTCCTCCACCTCGATCTGATGATAGGCTGCGGTAACATCGAATAAACTAAAAAACGTTGAATTCCCGAAATGTTCTAAGGTCTCCTGAAGGTTTGGTAAAGGATAGAAATCCCTCTTAGTAACCGCGTTCAACCCTCGGTAATCTATGCACATACGCATTTTTTCATCCCCATTTGGCAATTTCTTTGTTACTATCACCACCGGCGCTGACCAAGGAGAGCTACTATGTTTGATCACCCCTGTCTTCAATAGCCTGTTAATCTCTTCTTGTAGCTTTGGTCGCAAATAGAATGGTACCCGATACGGCGCTTTCGCAATCGGTGGTACATTCTCGGTAATAATCTTATGCTTTACTTTCGTGGTTCTAGTTAACACGTCCCCATCATCACAAAATATATCGCTATAGTGAGACAAAAATTCATTCAGAAGTTGTTGACTACGCTCATCTAAATGTGACACATCGAATTCACCATAAAAATCTACTTCCGACTTCATTATAGTATTTATTACTCTGCGTCCCTGAATTTATTTTAAAATTATTTGTAACCTTCCCCACAATCTGATTCTTTTTTATCATCACCTCAAATTGATTTGTATTTACAAGTCGCGCTATAACCACCTTATCCGCATTTCTAACCAGTGAGGAAGCTACTGTAACCCCATTCGTACCTGTCTCGCGTGGTTCTATCAGCACTAAGTCACCCGGTACAGTTTTATTTGGTTTGCATTCTATAAAGATTTCACACCTAGGTGGAACCATAATATCCTCCAAAGAACACAGTTCACCCTGTTTAGGTTTTTGAATTTCATATACTTCATCTATTTTACACCCGGTAGTCCCTTTTCCCCCGGTATTATTCATCACCGTCGATTTTTCCCTATTAGCTTCAATCTCATGAGCTCCACTATTACTATTTCTTTCTACTATTTCATTCCTTAATTGGTTTTGTTTATTTATTATTTCAGATATTAGTTCATTTTTACTCTTGACTTGATTCCTTTTTATGTTATGCCCTAATATACCGTTATCTGTAACTTTATGACTAAACCCTGTATCTCTTGATTTTAGTAGGTCATCTTTTATTTTCCCTGTATACACCTTATCATCACTACTCTCAGTTTTACTTCCAGTTTTACTTTTACTTTCGCCTGGACTGGCAGCTTTTTGATCAACCCCCGTATCACTCGATTTTGGTAGGTCATCTTTTATATCCCATATATATATATATATATATATATATATATATATATATATATATATATTTCATTATTTTTACTTTCATTTTTACTTTTATTTTTGCCTGAACTGGCAACTTTTTGATCAACCCCCGTATCACTCGATTTTGGTAGGTCATCTTTTATATCCCCTATATATATTTTATTATTTTTACTTTCATTTTTACTTTTATTTTTGCCTGGACTGACAACTTTTTGATCAACCCCCGTATCACTCGATTTTGGTAGGTCATCTTTTAAGTCCCCTGTATGTATTTGATTATTTTTCCAATTACAAACTCTCGGTTTGGTTTTCCGCGCTTTAGGTTGTCCGGCCGGGCTTGAACGGCACCTATTAAATTTCATTTCATCCTCACTATCGTCACTAACATCACCGTATGTGTCAACTTTAATGTCGGGGTACAGGGTAGCGTGTATCCCACTTAAAACCTCATTTCTCCTGCCGTCCTCATACCTTTTAAGTCTGGGAATCATTTCTCCCTCTTGAATGTGATGGTACATTATTATGCACCCTGTATACAAATGACTTGCAAAATCCACAGTTAGACTCCAAATATTTGTCGCTCTATACCGAAACCGCAAGAGAGCCTTAATTTTTCTGAAGGAACTCGCGTTTATAGTTAGTATGTGCTTTGTTGCTTTCAGCAACACACAGATCAACATTATACAGAAATAATATACATTTGTCTGAAAAATTTTCAGGTTTTCTTCAAATTTTTCAATTTTTTCTATCTTTGTTAACCTATGACAACAAAACCCGTTTTTTTTCACTTTCATCATCATTTTTTATATTTTCACCTCGTTCCTCACACATATCAGTATTTAATAGATCATTTCGGTCATAAATTGTCACTTCGGACCCCCATATTTTTAAAATATTCTTATCATAACAAATAATAGCTTTATTTGCTGACAAAAAGTCTCGCCCTAATATACCTTGAGCGTCAATTGGTAAGTTTTCGTCACAAATTATTACATTAAAAGTACACCCATCTATCAATTTTCCTAAGCTAAAATCTAAATTTGCTGTACCGACAATTGGTACCGTGTGGCCTGTAACAGCTGTTAAATTTTTATTTTCAATACCTTCTAAATTTAATAAATTTTTAATATCGGGACATGCCTCTTGACATACCAATGTTACGGCGGACCCTGTATCTAACAGAAATGTTAGCCATTCACCATTTACTAGAAGTGTGACCCAACTCGGATCTCGATTTTCATATAAATTTAATGTGGGAATTTGTAAAGATTTTGGTTTTCGTGTTTGTGACTTTTTATGAAAATTTCTATTTACTGTTGTGATTGATATCCCCCTTCCCGTCGAGGTGTAAACGGAGGGACTTGGTAGTTTAAAAACCCGTCTGAATTCTCGTTTCGTTCGATATTATTTACTTGATTATCCCCTGGATACTCTGCGTTGTCTCTGTCACGTGACGTTCGAGGGTGATTTTGAAAACTATAATTATTATTTGTATTTGTAGCATTTCTATTTTTTTTTCCAACAGTCAGCTTCCAAATGCCCCTTTCTATTGCAAAACGTACAGCTTTTAAAAATTCTGTGTCCTTGTGACATAGTTTGCGCTTCATTTACCCTAGTGGGTGGCTGGTTTGTTGTGGCTCTGTTATTTTTCAACCAGCAATTTTCTTCTGTATGATTTACCTTGTGACAAAAATTACATGTAACCTTTTTACCCTTAAACCAACAATCCGCTGCGGTGTGGTTAGTTTTTCGACATATTGAACAGAAAGTTCGGTTCGTTTCAGCTTGAAATACTGGTGCTATTTTATTTCGAGATTTTAACGTTAGTTGGTTTAATTCTTCAAAATTTGCAATTTGTACTGCTTTTTCTATGTTTAAATCTGTCTCTCGCATAAAAACTGTTCCTACTTTTTCTATAATTTCCCTTTTTAACCCGATTTTAAACTGGTTTAATACTAATTGATTGCATTTTTTTTCTAACCCGGGAGCTTCGCCTGCTGCCGCGTTTTCTAGGTCTTCCTCACTGATTTTTCTACCTAATAATTTTACACGCGTCGCGAAATTTACCACTGTTTCGTCAAATCGTTGGTAACATCGCCCTAAATCTATCAAAGCTTGCCCCGGTATTTTAATAGGTGAAAATTGCGTAATAAATCTATTTTTAAAATCTGTGTAGTTTAATGAATCCAATTTTTTATCAGATCTGAAAAAATTATACGCCTCGCCTGTTAGCCTATATTTAATTAAATCTAGCGTGGTTTCTTCACTCCAGTTATCTAATTTTGACCTTTTTTCAAATTTTTCAAAGTAATTTCTAACCTCTTTTCCAGAAAAAGCCTCCACCGTATTTGCGACCATGCCTAATGACATAAATGGTTGCATAGTGGGAGGAATTACCTCCCCTTCAGTATCTGGCGGGTTTACCATTTTTTTTCACTTTTTTTCTGACCTATATAGTAGTGACTTACAAAAGAAAATAATTGACTTTCCCTATCTATTACAACTTCCTACAAATTACAATAGTAAGAAAAATCCCACCTCTGCCACCAATTTGTTGCAAACCCCTCGGGGGAGGGGTATAGCAGTAACGTGTCCGAACGGAGGCCTTCGGGGCCGGCACTCGTAGCCCTACTAATGTAAGCCACTTTCTAGGGGTTATAAAGAAGGGCTCTAGGGCTCCTTAAAAATCTACGGTTAGTAACTTAAGATCCAACGTTAAAATAATGACGGAGCAAAAACTCAGCTAAAGTTTTAGAAATTTATTTCATTTTTCTTTCTATGACAGTGACACAATTTAAGCCATGAAATCTGGAAATAAAGTAACTTCAAATCAAACTACTTTTAAGATTTTTTTTTGTACCGAAAGATCTCTACGTTATGTCTTCATGGTTTTCTCTTTTACTAGATATAAGTTAATGAAATGGGACCTGTACCTGCCGTATACGGCCGGTGTGCAGAATAAATAATAAAGCTACAAACAAGAATAACAAACGAGGTCCTCGGTGCACCCACTACTCGGTGGCTCGTCAAATTAGATTACAATTAGATTTTTATTTTGGTTCAGATGAACGTTTCACACAATTGTTCTATTCTTCATATATCTCCCGTACCGATGATAATATGATTTTTAGCAAAGCATTAACATTTTATTTTTAAAGTTTTGTTTTTTAAAATATTTTTATCGCGCGTCCCCAGTTCTCACCCACAAAACTGTCCCGTTGGCAAAATCCTTATCGCGGATCGGTCGCATTATTCTTACTTTGTAGTAACTTTGTAGTTGTTATCCTTTTAACATGTTTTACTCTATACAGTGGCGTACGGTTGCCACAGTAGCCATTTTAAAAATGAATGCCAAGTTGCTATACATAGTTGAAAAGAGGAATTTAAGGAGAACCGGATAGGAAAAAAATATATACATTATTAAAATAACAAAGTATCTTTACAATTATATATAATTGTCCATCTTTAAAAATAAAAAGCTGATAATGCCACAATATATATTTTAATAATATAGATTAAAGTTTCATTTCATTACAAATTCTTTATAAACAACCTCGAAAACTATAACAATCATTAATTTCTTGAAAGAAATATTTAAAAATTCCGATAATTGTATTTATTGTTGAGATTTCTAAAAATTTTGATTTCATTTTTTAATTTACGGATTTTCGAAATGGCGGTAATTTTCAATGGGTAAACTTTTTAGTTTATGGCATTAGAAATCCAACAAAAAAAAAATCATTCAAATCCATTCACTATAGCTGGGTTCCCAGGTATAAACCTTATTGCGTTGGATTATTTCCGCTTTTCCCTGCCCGCTAAATTTTTTTTTTTAGAATTCAAAAATATCTTATGAAAAATTATGTTGAAAATGTTAACAATCGGAAAAATTTCTGTTATATTGGCTTGAAAATATTCACCTAAACTTCATTAATTACGAGTCTGGTGTTTAAAAAATTTAAAAAGAAAATGGTGACTCCAAAATATTCTTCTTTTATATTCCTTAATCTAAGGAAAAAAAACCGCTGCCCAAGGAATCACTACTTCCACATCCGGATTTCCTATCCAAGTCACACAACGAAAAAATTTTGTATCTGGAAATAATTGTTTATGGAACTTTTTAATATATTATTTAAAATCCTCTACCCCAAAAACCCATAAAACGCTACCCCACATCGGTAGTGGGGTGGGGGTGGTGACAGGGGGTGGGAGTGGGGGTGGATAAAGTAAAAAAATATTTTGAGGCTTCTGGTTCTTGTACACACACTAAATCACATTTTTTTTCATCCCCTTTAATAATGGGGTGGAGGTGGTAATGGGGGTGGCTAATGCCAAAATTTTTTTTGCCAAATTTACCCCAATTTATCCCCCAACCCTTCGACGGAACAAGATGAAAATATAATCTAGTTCTAGATCTCGTTAAAGTACATATGTGTACCAAATTTCAAGTCAATATCTCAAACGGTTCCAGAGTAAACGTGCGCACAAAAAAAGTTATATTATCGATTCTTCTTTCTTTTTCTCTTGAAAAGACATACATATACATGTACACACACATACTCACACATATATTAATATAACAAACTAAAATATGGGGTTAAACAAACAAATACATACAGCTATACCGGGTGACACAGGAGATATGTAACACCCCGTAGCATGTTTATTTAAAAAGATATTACATCTACTTTGTTATTTTAATAATGTATATATTTTTTTCCTATCCGGTTCTCCTTAAATTCCTCTTTTCAACTATGTATAGCAACGTGGCATTCATTTTTAAAATGGCTACTGAAAGCCATTTTATTGCATTAAGTCAAGTTGGCTATGGTATGAAATGTAGCTGTAATTCATGCTTAGTGTGCTGCAATATCAAAAGAACCGTGGTACACAATTTTATGTTTCATATTTGTTTTGTTCTAATCAGTAGCCGAAGAGACATTGTACAATTTTTATATTAAAGAAAAATCTCTAGGCTAAATCCACGAAATCACAGAAACTAAGATAGAAACACTAATTTTAAATTTTATCCATTTGTAAAATATTTATTCATATTTCACTTTCACCAATTAGATGGCCCCCGAGGCGTCCGAATTTTACGCCACTTGATTTTTTCATATGGGGCCATCTCAAGGAAATGGTTTATAAAACTTCACTGGAAAATAGGGAAGACTTAAAAATGACAGTTAGGTTTTATATATATATATATATATATATATATATATATATATATATATATATATATATATATATATATATATATATATATATATATATATATATATATATATATATATATATATATATATATATATATATATATATATATATATATATATATATATATATATATATATATATATATATATATATATATATATATATATATATATATATATATATATATATATATATATATATATATATATATATATATATATATATATATATATATATATATATATATATATATATATATATATATATATATATATATATATATATATATATTGTTATATTATTTGTTATTTTTTTATAGTATATTTAAAAAATTTATTTATACTTACTTTCGAAAAACTAAACTCTCTCTCAGGGTCTCGAGTAGGTTCAACAGACGAACAGAGTGAATGTTGAGTGAAACACTTGAAGGATAATACTTTCCTTGGTTTAATTGAAAATTTATTTTGTTGAGCGCCAGGTGACCTTATGTCAACCAAAATTGATTAACTAATAAAACACCAAATTTTAAGAGAAAAGTAATAAGTGAATTTTATTTTATTACTGCCAAATTTGTTCAATAGATCAAAAACTCCCTGTATGTTTTACGAAAATGGTTTGACAAATTGTTATTAAGTTCCTTAAAATTAATTAAAACTATTGGCCATTTATATTGTCTATTGCAATTTATGTATAGAGATCTCAATTTTAAAATAAAAGTCAGAATTTCTTTATTTTTTCATGAAGACGAAACGAAAACGTAGTAAAAGCTTTTACCTTACCAAAGATTCGGTTGCGTTCGGTGTCACGTACCGGTTCAGACGCACCTTTACACTTGACAGATTTCTAACTGCAGTTGCCACTCTTGAAACTCGATGACTTCACACCAAACCGCTGGCTTGAAATGGGTTGTTTACTTTGGACCTCGATATTTGGAATTTCCACACTTAATTCTTTCTTCTATACCATCCGTTTACTCATGAAGCACTATTTTCAATACAGGTAAGTACCTGACATTTATTTTCGTTGCACAGTTGAAATTTGTTTACAAAGCCTTCTTACAATTTTGTTATTTACAGCCTTAACACGTTCAATTTGCTTGAAATATAAACTTATTTTCACATATCCATGAATATTGTTGAGTCATTAAAATTTCGTTTTATATTTATTAATTTTATGCAAACTTAATAATTAATTTCTCATTTTCTACTTTTAAAAAGTTAGGTTATGTGTTCGCGTTCCAAAAACGCGTATAGACTCTTTAAATGCTTGTTAATGACTGAATTACGAATTACGGTTTTTAATTGGCCGTAATCGTTGATTTTTGAAGTTTACTACTCACTTGATTTTAATTGACATTTATTATTTTTTTGAATTTGAATTTTTCTTTCTTATTTAATAAATTTGATGACTTTTGCCAATTGGGTTTTATTCTGCATGTTTCATAGATCATTTCGGTATACGATACCTAGGGTTTTACAACCTATTTAATATGTTTCTCGGTTATGTGAAATTAGGTTAAATTTTGTAAAATTCTCTCTTACAAGCTAATTTACATATTATTTTCATATATATGTCGTATCTACATACTCTAATGAACATTTTGGCATATATTTTACTTAACCTACACTTAATTTTACTTTGCTAACACAACATGTTTTTTCAGGCTGTCGCAGGCACTACATTTTGGCCCCATTCTATGTGAACTTCAACCTGTGTTCAAAACTACTACACTAAAAGGTTGTCCT